>VXAL01000195.1:68071-97111 GCA_013399475.1 Chauna torquata | reverse complement strand
TCAAGCAGGGTCACCTAGAGCCAAAAGCAGACACAGTTCTCCAGATGTAGCCTCACCAGTGCTGAGTAGAAGGGAAGGATCACCTCCCTTGACCTGCTGGCAACATTCCTCCTGATGCAGCCCGTGACACCATGAGCCTTCTTTGCTGCAAGGGCACATTGCTGGCTCACGTTCAGCTTGTGGTCCACCAGGAGCCCTAGGCCCTTTTCTGCAAAGTTGCTTTTCCCCCAGCATATATTGGTGCCTGGAGTTGTTCCTCCCCATGTGCAGGACTCTGCACTTGCCCTTGTTGAACTTCATGATCTTCTTGCCAGCCCATTTCTCCAGCCCGTCAGAGTCCCTCTAGATGGCAACGCAACCCTCTGGCATATCAGCCACTGCTCCCGGTTTTGTGTCGTCTGCAGTCTTGCTGAGGGTGTACTCTACTCCATCACCCAGATTATTAACACAGATGCTGAACAGGATTGGACCCAGTATTGACCCCTGGAGTACTCCACTAGTTACTGGCCTCCAACGGGCCTGGCTGTTCAGCCAGTTTTCAGCCTCCTCCCTGTGCGCTCATCCATCCCATGCTTCATCAGCCTCTCGATGAGGATCTTATGGAAGACAGTGTCGAAAGCCTTACTGAAGACCAGGTAGACCATAACCACTGCTTTCCCCTTGTCTACCAGGCCAGTCATTTCATCACAGAAGTTTATTAAGTTGGTCAAGCACCACTTCCCCTGGTGAATCCACAGTGACTGCTCTTGATGACTCTCTTGTCCTTCATGGCTCTGGAAATAGTTTCCAGAATTAGTTGTTCCATCACCTTCCCAGGGATTGAGGTGAAGCTGACAAGCCTGTAGTTCCCTGGGTCCTGCTTTTTGCCCTTTCTGAAGGGCCTCTTCCTCAGAAATTTATAGAAACTATATCTTCCTGGTCAGCTAGAGAGAGGAACAACTTCTGAATGAATCTTGTAAGGCTACATAACAAAAACAGCCAAGTTGCAGCTACAAACACAATCTTTGCCCTGATTAATCTCATATTCTGCCACATATTAAGTTCTGCCAGATATTAAGTGTCTTAGATTAAGAATTCTGCTCAGTTGATGCAGGTGTTCTTTCTACAACGGGAAGGCAATGGCTGGTAAGAACAGAGACAGAATATTTTATTCATGTCTTAGAACATGAAATGACCTGTCTGAGCAGTTGTTCATATAATATAAGGTGTTCATATAATACTTTACAGAGCTGTATATATACTTCCAATGTTACTATCCCTTTCAGAAACAGAAGGAATTACTTTCAAGTTAGGAGTTTCTCTTAGAAGGTTAATCAGCTTTCGGGTTCCAATTAACCACATGGATCACATGCTGAATAATTACACTTTTTTTTTTTTTTAAAATTATCAGCACATTTTTTGGAGTAGAAACTAAAAAAAAAAAAATTACAAGGTATTCCTTACTGTGCATTTTGCAGATCTACGCACATTATGTGAGAAATAAATATAATGGTGAACATGCTTGTTAGAGTGCAGCAAGAGCAGGGCTGCAACAAAAGGGAAAAATCAGTGAAAAGCCAAGGGTGACCACGGCACAGACAATGTCCTTAACAACCAGGGCACCATCCTGTTATATTTGAATGGGGTGGTCAGAGCAGGGTGCTGATAATGAGATCCATTGACATTCCCAGAAAAGGTGAGGTGATGAACAAGGTCCAGGGTCCATCCATGAGTCCAGTCAGGAGCAGCAGGAGATGAAGACAGATACAGGGCTGGAGGCAAGATTGTAACATGTAGCCAAGGTACTTTCTGAAGACAGGGCTGCAGACAGAACTCGAGGCAAGCTACCTACAAGGTAGGTCTAAGATCCATGCAGAAAACACAGCTGGAGGCATGACTTGAGAGAGGTACACCTACAACACACTTCTGGCAAAGACTGAATGCTCAGGACTAAGCTTAAAAGGAGTACCTGGAGCAAGGGGCAGAGAGTGTGTAGGTGAGGGTCCAAGGCTGTTCGGGGCACTTAAGGCCCAGTGGTGCACCCAGGACCCTCACAGTACAGTCTGTAGCTTGAGTTAAGCTACATCTGAAAATCCGAGACAAAGTCAGGCCATGCAATTAGTGTCATAAAGAAAGATGCAGCTGTATAACACAATGAATTTAGCCACATTTTACTGATGATCAAGAAGGCAGAAGGCCTGAAATCCACCTTAAAGAAGAAAGGCTTTTGCTACTTCACATTCTGGAACTTCTCTTATGAATGTGATTGTTTGGAATGAAGCATGCAAGGAAAACAGCAGACTGCTGCAGAAATCTGGACAGATGATTTTTCTCAATATCAGCCAATCATGAAGATAATCTCATGCAACTTTGCTGGCTAATGTGAGCTTATGCTACAACTAAGTGATAAGTCAATATTCTAAACATTTGACAAAGTGCAGAGGGCAACACTTTGAATTCATGGTTTCATCCTAACATCACGAATGGAAGAAACTTCCTTTATTCTGGATGTTGTAACACACAATTATCTAATCTGCAAGTGGGAGGAAACAAAAAAATTGAAGGGATACAGACCAGTAAGACAGAAGTAAGAACTGTCACGTGAAATTTAAATTGCTTGAATGTAATGAAGAAACTAGTATTTAGCCTAGTTTGCCATTTGGAGTTGTCATGGTTGTATTGTGTAAGGGAATGCAACTTTCCTTAACTAAGTTTCTATGTCCTTTCTATGCATTGATTTTACAGCAGTGGGATGCAGAAATAAATCTGTCTCTCACTGCCCTATGTTTTCATGATTGTAGTCACCAAAAACAGGCAGGACCAGCAGATAAGGAGGCTTAACCTATACTTGGACCCAACAACTTGCGTCATTCCAATCCAGATCGCCCTGAAAGATGAACACTAAATGGTAGAGGAAACAGGTACAGATCCCTATGAATCAGTGCTAAACTCCTGACTTCAGGAGGAGTTGTGACATCTCTGAAACACATTCAACAGAGAAACAGAAGGAAATAAAATGGTAAAGGAGATAAAATCGTAAAGTTTCTGTGTCTTATGGGCAATTAAGAGTCTACAATGTTTCATCATAAAGAGCACTTAAAATCTTTCAAAAATGTAAGCATGCATCAAACATTTGTACCTTCTGATCATTAAATGTTTGTCTGACTCTTTCTTGGTAATCCTGAAGCTGGCAACGGTAATATTCTTCTCAATTAGATTACTACTGTACCTCAGTTTAATTTCTGTGTTCACTGCTTCCAATTTGGACCATAGATAAGTATTTTCACTTGTTCTCCAACTAGCCATTCTTTTTAGACAAGACAAACCTAAAATGCTCTTCACAATGTCCTGGAAGCTGATCAAAGGTCATTATCTTACCCCATTGCATGCATTTATAAAGCCTGATAATTTGTTATTGTAACTTGAAAGAATAGTACCCAGAGTTGGTTCTTCTTCCAAAAAGATCTAAATTCCTTTGTTCTTTATGCTGCTTTGTAGATTGTCTGGAGCTTTTCTTAGCTACAGTTATAAATGGGGAGGAGAATGCAGGAGAAGTATAAAAATATCCAAAATCTTCAGATGAAACTTTAAAAATCCATGCATTTCAAAGCATATGAAGCAGGAGTCTGAGTAAGTCCAAAAGTCACTAGTAGTGTCCAAGATTCCCTCATTTATTGGCAAGATGACCTGGCTGTGTGAGGTTGGCTGACAACATCAGAAAGTTAAAATGCCTCTTCTTGTACCACCTTCAGAGGAACCCATCAGACCTCCTGGCACTCTCTGAAGCAGTCCTGGAATGCCTCCAAACCATCAATAGTGGAAGAGACAGATGGATTCACAGCTTTATCCACTAAGGATGATGAAAATGGAAGGTGCAAAATACTCTCACCGACTTCAAGAACAAGAGAAAAGATAAAGTAAATGAATTTTCATTGGGAAAAAAAAAAGTTTGATAATACAAACTGAATGGAAAAAAAGTCTTGTGGAACTCAGAGGAAAAAAATAAAAAAAGAAAGAAAGAAAGAAAGAAAGAAATACAGTACAGTATGTTCAAAGACTATAAAGCTACAGGCCAGGATACAATGTCTGAAGATTTACTCTAAGCAAGGATCAAAAAAAGAACCAGAGTATTCTGCTATGATTCCTCAGTCAATTATGATAAAAGCAATGCATGTCAGAAGAATGAAAAAAAAGGAAACATCAAAGAAATTGAGCAAAACAAACAACTAAGAGTCCCAGAGAAATCGTGCATTTACTTTGAAAATGATTTCCCATGCTTTCAACTGCAGCTTTGCAGAGCACCATGCTATAGTCTTCCCATTTCATCTGTGTTTTGCACTTTTCAGTATTATTAAATATAGTAACAATGGATAAAATTAATTAAGGGCAATAAGCAGATTAAACAAAAGTAAAACAGTTTTCACTGTGGATGCCTGAGGCAAATATTTAGAACAAAATCAGCAGACGATACAGTCGAGATCTTGCAGTTAGTGTTACTACCTACAACTCTGTAAACATTACAAATCAGAAGGTGGACTTACCTTTGCTATATTTCAAAAGACTGGAAAAAGATTTCCCTAAACAAATCTTATTCTGGCAAACACAAAAAGCAGGAAGAAAAAAGAGATCACTCCAGAGGGACCATTCAAAACACAGTATGGCGGATGCACCACCTTTACAAATCAACAACTTCAAGAGATTAAAGGAACTGGCCCACCATAGGATTGTTTAGGAACTAATCTCTCCTGTAAGTGCAAGGGATGGACTGGATTTGATTGGGCAAGACCTATGAACAAAAAAGCAAAAGTTTTCAATCAGTGTAACTGTATAGTAGACATAGCACTTTGGTGGAGACTTGTTCCAAGTTCAAATAGAGCTTTCCAAACTCAACCATTTCAAAATTATTTATGTAAAAAACACCTGGTGAACACATTAGGAAAAAGTGAATAGTTTTCCTCCTTATGAGAACCCAAGCATAGATTTTAAAATACAGAAGATTTAACCCCTGGCCAGAGGAACGAGAAAAAATTTCATTTTTTAAAATTGTTGGTTTTTTTTTTCCCAAAAAAAGTTACAAGCAAGAGAAAAATAGTGATTTATTTTCTCTATTTCTTCTCTACAACAGTTATTATCATTGATTACTGCGTAATGTGAAACAAGCACACACATTCACACAATACGTAATGCGCACGCTGAAAATATGAATCTTTAAGGATTTGAATAAATTTTTTGAAGTTTGGCTAAGAGAACTCAGCAGACACTAGAATACACTGACTTTGCCAAATTAAATATGGAGCAAGAACATATATAAATTATTCCCCTCTTCCCAGGACATATTCATTTAATTGATTGCCCAGATTTTACACTTTAACTATTTTACCATTCACCTGCTCTCCTTATATAAGTATTAAGAAATGAAGAGACAGATAAGTGATCTGTGAAAAATCTCTACTTTTTCATTACTATTCTAGCAACACAGTTTGAGCAGCTTATTAGAAAAACATAAGAAGGTAACAGATTCCAACCTCAGCAGTCTCTAGTTTCATTATTTTCTGACATTCAGTACAGGTAATACAGCAATGCTTTTGGCAAGAACACATGTGCCCCCTATAGGCTTAATGTATTCTTACCATAGAAATCTGGAAATAATTGAAACAATCATTAAGCATTTCCTAAATAGAAAATTGAATACCAGAAAAATTTTTTAAATCCTTCAGTAAGTATGTTTATGTACACGAAAAGCAAATACGAAATTATTCTTCAAAACTTAAGCATCTCTCCTATCCAAATCCCTTTTCTTTTAAACATACTTCTTTTAACCTGCACAAAAGAGATTGCCCCAAGTATTTCCTTTCCTGTGCAATGTTCCCCCTCTGTCACTCTCTCCCTTTTCCCATAGCTTTCCCAAGTACAACAATGAAAGGTTTTTGGAAAAAGTGCGGCATCATATTCGGAGTTTATGATAAAGTATTAGGCATATTTATAGAACTATATAAATGATTTATTATAATGTTGTTACAATTACATTTGTATTTTACAAGCTGGATCATAAATTTTACCTTTTTAAGCAGTAATGACATGCTATTTTGGAAATACCATTAGCTTCCAGTTCAATATACTATTTTATATACACAATTAGATCTCCGTAAGGTGGGTAAGACATGGGTGATAAATCTTGACTGTTTAATGATTTTCACATAAGTAACTACAACTGAGGAACCAAAGGGTAAAAATCTACCCAACATTTTGTTTGGTCTGCTAAAATAAGTAAATTCCAGTTAGCCCAATATCCCTTAATAATATGTATAATAGTTTTTTAAAGGCCTGATTGCAGATCTGATTCCACACCCAAGTTTCTAGTAGTATACCACAGCAAGTATGACAACTCTGAATAAAGCATGCCTTTTTATTCCAAGGGACTTAATTCAGCCTCACCTGAGAGTTCTTAAATCCCAGAGTTTGATGCCATCACCTACAGCCGTGGTCACGAAAAGGTTGTAAGCTTCAGGTTGCTGAGTGCTGAATGCTGACCCCTGTAACATTCAAATTAGTTTCAGATAGCGGTTCTTGTGATGCCAAAGATTTAGTCCATTCAAGAATAAACAATAAATATGTGTGTTAGACTGTGGGTTAAAAAGCTTTTCTGCATACACACAAAGGAGCACAGAGGACCATTGGCATGTGGAGGAACCCCCACAACCCTGTCAGGGAAATGCAGCATTGCCTTGACTTCTCTCAGGGCTGTCTTGGGACAGCCACAAGCCCTTTGATACAGGGGTGACATCCACTGAAATGAGTCAAAGGGAGAGGCTCTCTGCCACACAGACTGGCAGGGATAACTGCCTATGGGTATGGGACTAATTATGGGATGCAGGAGAAGAAAATTTTGTCGTTGCAGAAGACTTTATGGGCCCATGCGTCCTGGAGTGATTGAGGGTCTGGGTATCAGCAACTGGCATGTGACCACAGATCAGGTGGCCTGTTGGTCTGAGTGCCAGCAACTAGAGAGACTGGAGTGAGTGAAATTAAATGCCAGCAGCTGGAGCTGGACCATGGTACAGGCCCAAGGGTCTGAGGTGCAAACAAGTGGGGCAAGTGAGGGTGCATAAGCCAGCATGTGATCACTAGCAAACTTCAAGTTGGACTAGCCAGCGAGCAGGTGAAGTGGCTTGGGAGCCAGGTAAGTGTGTGTCTCATGGAGTGAAGAACTTGGAAGAGTTGGCTACCAGAAGGCCCAGGCCAACTGCCAGAGAGACCGTAGGGTGAGGGGGTCAGCTGAGGGACCCACCTGTCCTGGGGCGGGGAGGGGCAGTGGGGGGGGGCGGAAAGCACGGGGGCCAGTGGTGAACGGGACAACTTGGAAGAGCAAAGATCCAGGACCAGATTGGATGAACCATATCTAAGGTCTAAACCCCATTCCTGGAGGAATCCCAAGCATGTGCAAGGCTGCTGGTCTACACCAGCAGTTGGAGTAGGGCTGCAGTTCTCAGGGGTCGCTTGCCCAGGTGCCAGCAGCTGGGGACAGCAGAGAACCAGGGCCAGCTACTGGACAGGCTCTGCCTAAGCCCAGCTTCTGGAGGGATACATATTGTATTTACATATGTATTTCCTACTAATGGACCTTCATCCAAATCAGCCAACGAGGGGAACAGGATGAGCTTGTCAGTGATGTCTGTGCTTCTGTGAGTGCCAAGTGTTTCTGTCTGCGTTGATCTGCGTGGCCAGCTGTGTATGTGTATATATGTGCCAAAGCATACACGTTCAGACTCACTACTGGCTGGACCCAGGAGCAGGGAGCTATAGCAGCCTCAACTCCATTGGGTTATTGGATTCAGCTACTTCTAACAATATTTTAGCAGAACTTCAGGAGCGTTATTTGGCTTTGCAAAGCTGGCAAGACTCAGTTTACGCAAACTTCCCGGACCTATTCTATATGTTTGTTATTCACCATTTTGCAGTTGACCCTTCAAAAAATATCATTCCAAAAGCCTCTCTGTATAACATGTCCTAGCTTAAATTCACTTTTGTTTGCAGTAGAAAACAACTGTTATGATCCTTATAGTCATTAGAAGGTCTTCAAAGAAAGGTTGGCGTTGCCACCATGAAAACCCTTTAAAAGCAGTAAGACCTCAGTACTTCCCCAAATCCTTAAAGCAAGTTTCAGATTGTATTTTCTATCTTCATTCAAGACTTTCTTATTACTGAGGGACAGCAAACCACACCAGGCATTAATATTGTTCAAAAGCATGTCAAGGAAGTTTCATGTCATCAAAACAAACTAATTATTTTACATTTTCTCATAGACATGGCCAAAATATTGATCAATTAGGCAAATATGAAATGGCACACGGCCATTCATTAGCAAATCATATATTCCAACAGTTAATTAGAGGACTGCAGCATCCATAGAATGACTAATCAACTAAAATTTGTTCAGAGTAAAGCAGAAAACAGATATGTAATGCAAGCAGGGAACATTTTAGAAAATTCTAGTTTAAAGTTACTTTTCTTGTTCCTCAAATAGATGAAAAAAATATTTACAATCTGAAAAGAAGTAAAAATAGAAAACCTTAAGGAATTAACTATCTTGACAAAGCCAAACTACATAATACAGACAGCCAGAGTAGTCCAATATTTAACTATAAGCCATGTTTAGCCCTGGCATAAGTGGGCACACTTTCCACTGACTTCAGTAGTAATTGCACTTACTCATACCAGGACCGATTACGGCTTTGTACCTTTAAATAATTAAACCAGGCTATCTTTAAACCTCTGATTTTTTGACATCCACATTGGCAAACCTTGACCTTTTTACTGGCTACAAACTTCTTTCTCCAGGGAACTAAATATAAACAGTTGGAACTCCTTTCCTTTCCCCACCATTCACATTCTTGATTTGGCTGAATACAACACAGAAACCTCAAGGCCATTTCCCGCAATCAGTTCTTGACTGCCAGGAATCTTCTATTCCTTATGAAAACTGGCGCATGGGTGGAAAGTGCTCCGGTATTTAGTCAAGAGAATTCCCCGAATGGCAAGATGAAGTGAGGCACTCAGCACTAAAAAGACTATAGGAGCTTTCACTTCCTAAGCTAAGAATTCCACAGCCTGCTCTAACAGATAAACTAAAACGCACTGTGCCACTGATTTCCCAGCAAAGTCAAAGTCTACACATTCTCACATTAGCTCTGTATATCTACTCTGTAAAAAGAATAATTGTAAAAGAGAAAGACAGTATTTGTCCAAAGGATGGTATTCATTAAGTTACAGAGCACTCTTTCTTTATGTGCTCTGGAAAATTATTCATCATTTCGTTCTTCAGTCAGCAGTGATCACAGAGTCTAATACAAAAAGTTCTCCAGACAAGTATACATTTACCTCATGCAATACTCCTTTACTTTATGAAGCACTAACAGTAATACAGGTAAGAAAATGTTAATATAAACCCTTTGTTCCTTCCCTGCCCTGATGTTTTGTCAGTAACGTACTTTTCCAATATAAAGCCATACTTGTAGCTTCAAACTACAATTGCTACTGAATATTGCTGTTAAAAAAAAAATGTATACTAAGTGGTATAATATGCAAGCTGAATGTTATTTATCCCTTTGTGTTTTTATAGATCATTAATTTATGAGAATCTATTCTAAAATGCAGAGAAGTAGCATATTCTAGCATACTCTGCAAATTATATTTATTCCTCCCCTGAAAAGGACGCTGTTCAACAGAATCCCTATCTCATTCACTGATTACATATAAACACTATGAATATCATTCAAACAGTCTGGCTGGCTCATGCAAAAGGCATCAATCAATAGTTGTCTCAGAAAGCACTCCACACATTCCAGGCAAATATATTCCTTCAGAGAGGTTTGTCACCACAGCTGGGAAAAAATTAGCTGACTGTTCACATATTATATAACTTCTGAGTTTCTTATTACATTTTTCATCATATACATTTCCTAGTGAATGGATTAATGAACTTTGAAACAAAGGTCCTGGACAGAAAACAAAAAACCTTGCTGTTTCTCTGAAAATGAATGTAATCTCTAACTGTGCTTGCTAGCAGAACACAACACCATCAAAATATTTGTGGTTGATGACGATGGACTCCTGTTCAAAGGGTCTGTTTTGTAGCAATACGAACATGTTGTTAACACTAAAGCTCTGAATCTGTGTAGTCTGATCTCAAATTGCCATCTATTTTTGTATCTCACAGGTTTCCAAACTCTAAGACAGGAGCACAATTTTGGTATTTCAATCAATTCATTTTACTATATTACTTAAAAGTTAGTATGCAAAGCAAAACATTCATGGCTCCATCAGGAACCACGAAAAGTCAAGTAATACTTTGGTAATCATCAATAATCAATTCTCTTTAGGTGATATTACGTATCAAAACAAAATTGTCAAGTTGTAAATCACTGTTTGGGGGAACAATAAAAAATAAAAGATTTGCATTGCTGTAAGTTCTCTTATCAGCTTAGGATTTTCACTTTGTCAGGCTTGGTATAAGATGGCTAAAAACTATTTGTCAAACTGAGGTGAAGTTACTATAGCCAGAATAGCAACATTTGCTGGTTGTCTCAGAAGGAGCTTAATGGTATCACTGGGGTCTAATAAAAACCTGTGCTACAAAATGTCATAAGCAGTTTTGAGAGTAGGGTCTGGAAACCAGAATTCTCTCCTCCCAGGTGGGTGTCATTTCCTCTGTGCTACACTACGCTTTCTCTTGCTCCCTCTTTCTCTGAAGCCTGCCCTGCCTTGTGTGCCATGGCACAGGTTAAGGGAAGAGTGAAGGTTCACTTATCACTGATAAGTGGATGATTTCCACCAGTATCAGCAGCCTAAGGAGAGCGGTGAACTCTACCTCCCACTTCCTGAGCAAATGCTCTGAAAACTAAGCTATTTCATGAACCTGCAGCAATATCACCACCACATCTCCAAGGACCATGTAATTAGCCCAATTTCCTCATGAAATCATGTTTATGCAAGTGTACCATCTGCTGATTTCCATCTAGAAATTTTTAACCTGCTCCACTGTTTAAATCCAATCTGATAGAGAAATAAAGGTCTCATGATAATTACATTTCCACAAGATACATGTAAATAAGTAATTAGCAGGCAGAAATTCAAACCAGAACAGCAGCTAAGGAAAGTGACTGTTTTGCAAGCCATTAATGAGCCAACACAAGAGTAATTCAAAACAGGCACACATGCAGGTATGGTGTGACTCTCAGCCTGCTAGTAATAAGGACATGACAGTAAGATAAGGTTGCAGTTGGGGAAGAGTGTTTAGTGAACATAGGGAACAAAACTGGAAGCGCAAGAGGTGGAAAAGTGAAGGTTATAAAGAACGCAATACATAGATTGGAGTTATGGTGGGTTTGGAAGGTAATATTTTTGACACAGGCTTAAAATCCTTTAGAAAGGATGCTTAATTCATTTCATTACTGCTAGAAGAACCTGTATATGAAGACTGATGAGCTTTCTATCATCACATGGTATGCCCTGAGCACTTCAGGACAATTTGGTGCCAAGAGGCTTTGTTAAGGAAACTAAGATACACTGAGATTTTGAATAATAAGCATTAATACGCTCAATTAAATCAAGATTATAGAACTTCAAAGTAAGCATTATGCTTGCAGATATTTAGGCCTTAATTTCATTGTGTAAACTTCAATCTGTTATGATTTTGCCCAGCTTCCTCTTTCCCTTCTACTGTTTTTCTTCAACCAGTACTTTAAATTTGGCACAGCCCCACAAGTATAGCTCTAAAATGACCTTTTTATAAGTTTCAGAATACCCATGTTCTATCCAAGAAAGGTTTGATACATTCTTGCCCTGATTTCCCTTCCCCAATGTTGACAAAATAACACAAACTCACAACAAAAGTACTGTTCTGTAGACTATAAGGAAAGACCCGAAGAAAACTCATCTGGTCACTGAAGTATTATAGATGGACAGGTATAGTGAGAATATATTTATGTACGTGTGGGCATATATATATATATACACACACTGTGCGTGTGTATACATATACCTACATTACTTTCAACCACTGTTGCAATTTAAGGTTTTCAAATTAAACAGAGTGGTATT
The DNA here is from genome assembly GCA_013399475.1 of Chauna torquata. Taxonomy (NCBI): domain Eukaryota; kingdom Metazoa; phylum Chordata; class Aves; order Anseriformes; family Anhimidae; genus Chauna; species Chauna torquata. The sequence goes on along the minus strand of VXAL01000195.1, from coordinate 85,033 downwards.
AAGACATTCAGCTATTCCTACAGTTAAAAAAAGATAAAGAAGGAAAGAATAAGTACAGCAGTATACATTTTGCATCATGATGTGATGCTAGTGTGCAAATACATTTTCGCTGTATTCATTATTTTTCATCTCTATAATATAAACATGTAGCAACACAGGGCAGCTTCTTACCTAGCTTCTTACTGCCACAGCTGTCTCTAAAGATTTACCAGCCAAGAGTTCCTTCTTACACCTCTCTCTGCTCTGACACTCTATGACGACTATTTGTTCCCCACCATCCATGTAATTTTTATAATTTTTCTCAGCATTATACTATTGAATTTTTCATTTCTGAAGTAATCTTCTGCATTAAAAGCTGAGTTTGAAATGGCAAGACGTTCTAACTGCTACTGTATTTAATTTAAAGATGTTTAGAATTATTCTTCATACTAAAGCAGAAGTCTCAACCTTCTGGGAGTGATCTTTAGTGATGCTGCTCTCTTCACTTCCTACTTCTCCCTCACTGCCATTACCTCCCCAAAGCTACTTTCTTCTAGCCTTCACATCTGCCACCTCTGGACACTTGCAAGACACTGAAGTTGAAGGACGTGAGAGGGCAAGACATAATCAAAGTAGCAGGAGCTCTAGAAAGACCGGTAAACTAAGTGGTTTTGGATGACCAGAACAGTAATGAGGAAAAAGAAAAAGAAAAAGGAAAAAAAAAAAAACCAGAATTATACTAGGAAGAGGGAATTAAGCACGTGAGAAGGCGGAAAAAGGAAAGAGGTTGTAGGAGCTGGAAATGTGAAGACCTATAGCTGCACAAGTGGAGCACCTGGAATGGTATAGAGAGATATAGCCTAGCTTCAACTCGTGAAATAGGTTTGGAGATGTAAACTGGCCAAGTGACACGGGATCAGAAAAGCAGGCTTCAGCCATAGGTTATTCTGGAGCTGTGGCAAACTGGCAGGAAGCTTGAGCCAGCACAGCCATCGCAGAGGTTGCCAGTGTGAAAGGGAGAACAGTGACAAGCTAGAAGACAAGCCAGAAGCCCCACCTGGTTGTTGCTACTGCTTTCTTCTCCAGTAAAGGAGAAGAGCCAGTAGGAATGGGCAGAACCACCACCAGACTCACACCTCGCCTGAAAAGAGGGACCACTGCAGCAATTTGCTAGCCTACAATACCAAACATTCCATGCATTTATTCTATATATGTATACTGTATGAGTATGTGCTCTATGTTCAATATTACACAAAATGTTAACAAGAACAGAGATTACCCTGCATAGTTCAAGTTTCAGATAAGGGATAAGTTTTCATCAGGTGTACTTACATCTATATAGAGGCTGCAAATTTACTATCTCAAGCAAGAGTATAGTCTGATTTTACAATCTAATTACAGTCAGGATTATTCAACACATTCCTAAAGCTAAAGAAAAAAGCTACCTAAAGCTGTAGCTTTAGGTATGTACGTAAGCTATGTTTAGCTATGCTGTAGCAAGTAAGGATTCAGTATATACTGTATACCTAAATAGTGGTATATCATCTTCAGCATATCATTAACGGAGCAAGGCCTCATCTCACTAATAACTGCCACTGGAAAGAGCGATGTGCTATACTCTATTAAACATAAAATGATGGTTCTGACCACCTACGGTCATTAGAGAATATGGGGTGGGGGTGGGGGGGCGCTTAGGGGACTAGGGAGTGTGAATTAATGGTTTTAATATTTTGATATTTTGGTCAGATTTCAAGATGAACAACTATAAAGAATTATTCTCTGGCTTCATTGCAATTATGCATATTTTGAGAACTGAAATAACATATGGATTTCCTGATTCTTGAGGGAAAGAAGACTTTTACATTGATTTTATTTAATAGGCCAGAGAGGGAGATTTTCAAAATTAGACAAGAGAGTAAGGCAACAAATTCTTAGATTTAGTTGACATTTAAATGTTTGAACATTCCTTTGAACTTGCACCTATAGCGCATTCTAAATTTCTGTTGTGTCACACATATAATCTGGAAGTATCTTTACAGAAACACTGATTCAGAAGCAGGTTATATGCATATACAACTATATATGACAAGTTTATTTAGTTTTCACTCCCACTTATCTTCTAAATATATTTTCATATTCAGAGTAATAAAATTCTAAAATGAAACAAGATTCACAGACATTGGTTAAAATGGGTTCCATCAAGTAAAAATTAGCACTCCGTCACCTTCTAAGAGAGATACTTTATAAATATCAGTGCAGCCAAACTTTTATATGAATACATATATATATTCACACAGATATACATATAGATATTTGCAATTTCCTGCTAAACTGTTCTAGAAGAAGACTCAGGATACTGTTCTACTATACATCAGACAATGTCTGTTGTAAAAAACATATTCCAAATGATAAAATAAGCTTAATCAAGTACCCTGAAGGCTGAGATAAATCTCATCCATTGTCAGTTCTTGGAAATAATCTCTAGAACTGACAAAAAGAACTATTTAAAATCAAAGTCATTACACTGCAAATTATATATACTTGCTTACTGCTGCTGCTGTCCAAAAACAGCAATAACAGAAAGTCATGCTGGTCCCGTATGTTGCTGGAATATCCTATGTGTGCAACAGATAATTTGCAAACAGGTTTCTCCCACACTTAATCGAACCATATCTTCATTAGTGTTTTATGAAGACCTCTTAAATAGATTTTCTTTTTAAAGAAAAAAATCTCCTGATTATCTTCATTTACTACTTTTCAGGTTGCATCCAAAAGCAACCTTGGAACATAGGAACTCATCTACTTTTGCATGAAGCTAAACCAGAAAATACACTTCAAGAATATACATAATGCATTTCAATCACTAGTGAGCATTCAGTCCACAGGAAAGACTCCATAAATTTTATGGTGTGGGAATTGGATCCTTAAAATCAACTGCTTTACTCCATAGATTTGCTTCTACTGACCTCCCATCCCCACTAGCTAAGGTAGTCACAAACTTAGATTCCAATGTGTTTTACACTTTAAACAGGACATAGTTTACATACAGCATTCTGCATATTTTTGTAAGTCTATAAAATATTTCAGCACATTATTTTAATGCAAATGTACCAAGTTATATTTACTCTAACAGTTTAAACTATACTAATGTAACAAAAGAGCTGATGGTGTAATTTTCCCACAGCCCTATCTAAAGTATTAATTATATATAACTGAAAAAATAATTGAGAACCTTGATCTATAATTTTCCCCAAAAACAGTCAATTTTCTTTGCTACACCACATGCCTCTAGTTTTTCTCCCAAGTGAATACTTGTCCACAGCTTTAAAGTTTTTCTTGATTAAATAACCTGAAGCCACTCAGCTGACCAAGCAAAAAGAAAAGCCAAAACTTTAAGCCTGTATGTGTTACAAATAGTACTGAAATAGTTAGCACAATTTTAAGTGCTTTACCAGATCACATCTCTCAGGAAAACCCACAAAGAGTTATACAAAAGCAGTAATAACGAACTGTTTTAAACCCACAGAAGCAAGGGCTTTCCAAATGGGAATGAAGAGCCATACTCAACCAACCCTAACAAAGTAGGCATTCCAGCATGTACAGGAACATAAGATTTCCAAACATTCAAATCAATCTTCAAGTTTAGAAAATAATAATAAAGAAAAAGAAAGAAAAAAAACAAGGATGAGGATTTGAAAGCCATCCACTCCATTGCAATACTGAGCAATTTTTTTTTCATGTCTGAAGTTTCAGAATAAATCAGATGACTTCAACTTTATAGAACACTTACATAAAACATATAAGAACGCAAACCTAAACGCTCACATAAGACTCACAGAATTAGTAAGAGGAACCTATCATTCATTTATATATAGACTAAGTTGTACATTCTGTACATTCTGTAATTTAGTTTCAAGTACTAAAAGCATAAACAAGAAAACCCTCACTGAGGAATGGCAAATCCATGCTAATATCTGAAAAATGTGGTTCTCCTCAATTCCCAGCACCTTGTACCAGTTTACCTTCTGATGGCATTTCCTAAAGGCTATGAATCCATAATTTCTCCCTGATGATTTTTACCTGCAAGCCTTTAGGATACAACTGTGTAGTTCCATCATGCCCTACCTGGGCATGATATATTAACTCGACATCAAAGTGACTGAAAAATCAGGCTGAAAGGAGAGAAATGTTTCAAGATCATCTACTCTTCAAGTACATAAGCCCACACTAGAACTTACTGTAGCATTATGATATTGCTATTTGCTGACAGGACTTGATTTCAACTTCTTGCTGAGCCTACAGGACTGACTTTGATTAGAAGGGTTAGATTCAAGTAACATGGAAAGGAACTATGCCACAGCTTAAAATGGACCTTTTTCCAAGAGGAGACATAAGTGTTCAGGTACACAACTAAAACCCAAACATTTATTAAAAATGTAAAGAAATTGCCCAGGTTTCCACCACAGCAGAAATTTCACATAACATGCCAACATGTGCAGATTGTTTTATTTCTAAAAGCTCTGTTCTTCAAAAAAGAAAAAAATACATTGCTTGGCTTCAGGTTGTTTTGTGGCTACTTTACACAACAAAATCTGAAATGGAAGAAAATAATTTTCATAGCAGAAAAGCAAGAAGATTGACAGTTTCCTGAGAAAAGCAATAAACTCCTAGTCAGATAATAGAGTGATTAAAACCCTTACTCATCTCACTTCCAAATTATTCCTATCTCACGTAATCTTTTGGGTCAAGAAACTGTGCAAAGCCCTTTATCTCACCTTCTTGTTCAGTTTGCACAGGCAAGGAGCTTATAGCTACCTCTACTTGTAAGAAACCCTGTTTATACACAGTGCTGTTATAAGCACTGCATGACAACAACTTTGGGCAATAGCAATTTGCTCTGAAAATAGCCATTTGATGTTATAGAAAAGGTTTGAAGGTTTGTTTTTGTTGTTGTTGTTGTTGTATGTTTAATTATTTTGGTTATTTCTTTTTGTTGTTGTTGTTGCTTTTTTTGTTTTGTTTAGTTTTTTACTTTTAGTTGAACCAAAAATGATGATATCAGTAACCATACAGATGATCAACTTCTCTTTCTCATGTTAGGAGCAGAATATTGGAAAAATACGTAGCCCCCAGTGTAAGACATACTCAGAACAATATATAACCATTTTGGCCCCACAGAGAGATGCTAGAATAGGTTATAAAAATCATTAGAATTTTACAACTCCCTTTATTTCCCCATGCAAGAACTAAGTGTTAAATTGGTTTTCTCTTTGTCGTGAAATATTTTGAGATATTAAAATTCAGTATGAATGTTATATAGCATCTACATTAATACTGTAACAAATGACGTGGAAAAAGCCTTCCACCTTCTAAACAACATGCTAAAAATGCAAGTCAAAAATATGAAAAGTGTTAACAGCTACAAAAATGACTAGCAGATTACAAACATTTTAAATGTTTACAGTCAATGGTTCCCGGTGAACTGCAGTATGACAGTCTGGCCCAGGTAAGGCAAAGGGTAAGATACGGTGCCCTGCTAGCAGGCTTGTTCAGTCATTCCTACTGCTCCCTGCTGTCAACTAGAGCATGAATGAGATCTTGTCTGCAGACTTGCCTTTATCACACAGATTTATGTCCTTGTCCATCCCCAACATATAAACCCTATCGATAACTGTCAATTATACTTCTAGTCTGTGACTTCTTTGCTAATGGACTTGTGGTACTATAAATATTCAGTAATATATATACCTTATTTTGGCAGATCTGATGGACTGATCTAGTATGAACTTCTGGTATCACTGCTGTACTGCGGCCTGCATTGAGGTCAAAAACTTCCAATGCTCGGTTACTGCCAGCTGTAAGTACAATATCTGTAAAGTTCTCTGTGTTAAAGTTAAACCAATCTAAAGGAACAAGAGCATATAGATAAACAAAAACAAACAAACAAAAGGATTAATAGATATCAAGGTTATGTTGTATTTAGTGTTCTACAAGCAAAACCAAAAGACCTTTCAGTCCTAAAAAATTTGTCAAAGTTTTAACTTTAATATCACAAAAAAAAAAAAAAAGGTATTTCTACACTAATAGGAAAAGAGTAGTAAAGAATCAAATGCTAATTACTCTAACTGAAGTTCTTTCCATGTCATTAAATCCAAAGGTCTATGAAGAAAATAAGAATTTGCTAAAAAGGATACAAGAGTAGAAATCATTTACTGCTGAAAGGCTGGTAATCTCCATTGCTGAAGACATGGGAAATTTCTGTATCAATTTGCAAATACTTCTCTGTTTGTACCTGCAAACAATATCAAATGAATGCTAGTGTTAATGAAATAAGTTATGATATGTGGCCACCAGTAAACTCCCACTGGAATCACAAAGTAAACCAAAATGCTTTCTTTTATTATTAAAATTCAAGCCACAGACCTTTTTACTTGTTGCTGAACTCTATTAAAAAAAACTTGGTAACAAAACCGTTTTGGATGAAAAGAAACATGATATTCATATATGTAAGATAGATTTTCCATCAACATGAAACACTCTAATAATCCTGTCTGTATATTGAAAATACTGGAGAGAAAAAAAACCTTTTAAATACCTATGACCAAAAAGCAGAAATACCACTAGTTTCTGTATAGCATTACATGTGCTGATTACAGGGGCAATTAGAAAGAAAACAAGCAGAAAACAGTGAGGAAAGAATAATTTCCACATAGATGGGAACAGAACAAGTGGCTGATCACACAAAAGTCAACAGAAAACATTCCTCCAATTTCAGTATGTTCAGGCCCAAGTCAAATCCAATTAATAAGTAAGTATTCATACAATTTTAGAACAAGTTGAAATGGCTTATAAGAGTATGCAAAGTGTATATGTATGTTGGGCAAGAAGAGCATGGTTTCCACAGAAGTGATCTAAGGAATATAAACAGAATGGTTAACAATTGTACTGGCTTTGGTTTATTTTCTTCATAGCAGCTTGTACATTTGTTGTAGATTTGTGACTAAAGTGTTGATAACGTTAATAACTATAAAGTGTTGACAACACAGCAGTGTTTTAGCTGTTTCTGAATAGTGTCACAGCATCATGGCCTCCTCTGTTTCTCATGCTGCCCCCATAGTGAGTAAGCTGGGGGAGGGCAAGAGGTTGGGAGGGAACACAACCAGGACAACTAACCTGAATTCCCCAAAGAGTTATTCCATATCATATACTGTCATGCTCAGCAATAAAACTGTGGGGGGAGTTTTTTGAAAGTAGTCATTGCTCAGAAACTGGTTGGGCATCAGTCTGCTGGTGGCAGCTGGTGAGTGATTGCTTTTTGCATTACCTGTTTTCTTTTTTCTTCACGTATTAGACTGTCTTTATCTCGACCCCTGAGTTTTTCCCACTTTTGCCCTTCTGATTCGCTCCCCCATCCCACTGGCGGAGAACGAGCAAGCAACAGGGTGGGAGCTTAGCTGCCAGGCAGGGTCAACACACCACAATAAATCAAAATTTCTACATTGTATTCTAAATGCAGACACTTCTATGCATTGAAATAATTCCAATGAAACTGTACTATACATCCATTTTAGTGTATCTCTCTAATGACAATACAAAAGTCCATGTGTGACACACTTATAGAAATAATGACTATTTCTTTCCACCAGTGCAGAGTTTGGAAAACTGTGATCATTTGGGAAAATCAATATATTTATCAGCAGGATCCAGTCAATAAAAAAAAAAATGGTTAATGTTTTGCTTTTGTCCTTCTCAAACAGTTTGCAGAGCTCTTCCAGGTAGACATTAGAGCTACTTCAGCAGCAATGGTCAGGCATAAATTAAACCACACTGGTTTGCAGTTTAATCTAAGAATTTTTGTGGTTTCCAGAGGTATTTTATCCAATTAAACTACAAAAATAAATTGCTCTAGACTTAGGGATAACTGATTTATCACCATTTTTGGGTAAAGATAACCAAGCTAACTTTAAACAAGCTGACTGTCATAACAGGAACAATCTAATGAAGGCAGCATAAAGCTTCCTCTGTGTTAATTTACCCTGCTAGAAGAGACTTACTGAAACAGTTAAATTGCTCCCAAATGCAAGATCAATTGTTTTGAGTTAGCTGAAGTATCTCTCTTCTACAGTGCAGTCTGCTACATAGATAACACGCATCATTGGGTGTTTCCCAGATACCATTTCAGCTAGAAAGCAAATCTTCAACCCACACAGTAAATACACAGAAATACAAGTTAGGTCAAAACTGAACCAAAGTAACAGGGAAAAAAAAATTAGAACAAGAGTACCCATTAGCAAAAAAGAGGAATTTTAGTATATTTAAGACCTTATATTTTTTGGACACAATGCATTTGCCACATGCACTATACACACTCAATTCAAAGTGCAAGTCAACTGAAATTAAGTCAGTAAGAAGGTGTGTTTCACAAAATAACTGTGCTTTTAACTGCAGAGAATCAACAGGATATGATTTCTGTGCATATAACAAGTAAAAGAAAAAAAAAGATAAAAAAGTAAGAAATCTTTGCAAGGAATCTTTTTTTTTTTTTTTTTTTTTTTAATACCTACCAGAAGTTAATAAAGAATATAAAATTCTATACAAGGTTCAGAATTCTATTTCAAGTCTGGCCAGTTTCCATAGATAAATTTGATGGCTTGCCTTTAGCAAAGCTAATTCCCTTGTTACAGGATTTCCGATAGGATTACACTGTCAAAGCCAGTTGTGAAGTTGTTTTCAGATATTAGAAAGCACTAAGACAAGCCTTAGAAAACACAGCACAGATGAAGGCCAAGAGTGGGAAGTGTGTACAGGCAAAATTCCAGATCACAAGACAACTGAAGAGACTATTGTAACATAAGCACGCCCTAAAATTGTCTAAATTACACCACCATCTCAAGCCAACGAAAAGTTTATGATGGGATCCAAAAATGGCTGCAAAGTATCTTCTCACTATGGTTTTTCCAGGTCTCCATTTCTATGCACAGCACATAATCTCACCTGACAATCTTATATACCAGGTATCTAAATGAAATAACTGTTGTTTTGATATAATCCAAATTACAATTCTATCCTCTTTTAATGCCTTCAATTGCCAGAATGTGATAACAGTCAAAGTGACTAATCTCTGTAATCTCTTACCTCCTCCATACTTTGGGGATGTAATCATTTTGGGGGAATACATTTACAGTATAGAGTTATTTTCAGGAGAATGGCATATCTTCACAAATACCATGCAAAGCTGGATTCTAAGATACAAATAATGCAATGTTCCTGCAATGACTGCAGAGACTGATGTGTCTACCTTCCAGCAGATTTGAAGTCGTTTGCTGAAAGCATTTTTCAAGAGACCCAGATAAAGCAGTAACATTTTGATGACACACAAAAAACTTGCAGAGTATGTTAATATGTTAAAATAGAAGATGAATAGGCACCTACATTAAAAAAAAAAAAAATCAGCTTGATAAAGATCCAACATTTAAAGTTTTAAGGAAAATGGCTGCACACAAAGTGAAAACTAAACGACAGACCAAAGATACCATCAGCATAACAGATCGTAAGGTGTAAGGCTATAAAAACACTTTCGTATGCATTGTAAAAATTAATCTTTGAACAGCAGTCCCATTCTACGTTTCCAGAGAGTCTTCAGTTCAGTAAAGTAAGACAATCAGTTACATGAAAAGGAAAAGAATCACTTCATCTTCTGGAATGCTCAGAATTCGTTATAACTGAAAAAATAGTCTCTCTTATGCAGAAGAGGATAAATGTTATTCAGTGACTGCATATAAAAAATCTTAGGCATAAGAAAGGATATAAATGGGAAAATTTAAAGCATTTAGAATCATAGAATCATAGAAACACAAGGCTGGAAAGGACCTACAAGATCATCTAGTCCAACCGTCATCATATCACCAATCCTCCCCACTAAGCTACTAAATCATGTCTTGTAGCACCTTGTCCAGGCGCTTCTTGAACCCCGTGAGGGTCGGTGACTCCACCTCCTCCCTGGTCAGGCCGTTCCAGTGCCTGACCACTCTCTGAGAGAAAAAGTTCTTCCTGATATCTAATCTAAATCTCCCCAGGCGCAACTTGCGGCCATTTAGAGATGGCTGCTTTGAGAATGTTGTTAGAAGTCATCTTATGACATGTACTTCTCATCTGGTTCTCACTCTGTTTCTGACAAAATCGACGAATGTTTAAGCTCTTTGACCTAATGGCTAAAGCTCAAATGAACCACGCTTAGAATAGTCATATTATCATACTGCTGAATTCAATCCACACAGCCCATTTTCTTAAGTTTAATGTGGTTTAAAGTTGTTTGCATGAAAATAGTGATCTTGTTAAACACTAACTTTGCAGAAATACCCCAAATTAACCCTCTTTTATTTATCACTAGCATGCTAAATTTTAAATCCATTTATCATGGCCTTTTCTTTACCCATCTATAATTCGTGTTAATAGTTTCACACTTCATCACAGTAGACATTATACAATAGCTTTAAAAGGCAATGTTTCTGTTACTGGAACGCAATTTTCTTCATTTTAAACTTCTTTCAAATTGCATGTTCTGATCTTTAAAACACATGAAACTAGCTACAAAAATGAGATTAAAACCTCATAGATGTTTTGTTCTGCTCAAATTCTTAGGTGAATCAAAGGTAACTGAGAACTTCAAAAAAACTGAATGGAAGAAAATCGTTACACATCTTCATATCAGCATGCACAACTGCTGATGACAGTGGGAATTCAACAGTTAGTAATTTTGGAGAATGTAAAGAAATTTGTTTAGATTATGAATCATTTTGAGATTAATCATAGATGTAGAAAAAAAGAGATTTGTATTCTATTCCCAGAACTGCAATAAATATCCTCTATGACATTTATAAAGAACATTCTTTTTCTTATTTCCACTTCTCAATTCCAGTTTTAAAACTGAACCAATATTTAACCATTTAACTAAGTTGTTGTGACGCTTAGCTATTTACGGGTAGTTCTTTGAAAACTCTGCACAGAGAAACATTGATAAAATTTGTCATTGGCGTCATATCTGAAATACAGTAACAATTCATTGGTTAGCCAGATGGCATTGCCATGCTCTTCTAATTAAGGGTATAAAGCATGCTTTGGGGGTTGGATCCAGCTTCTCCTTGAATCAGCTCCATTCAAGCATTCTTCCAAACTTGACTCAGAAGGCAGAATTAAAAAGTTGTGAGAAACAAAAGGAATGACACAGTGTTTCATAAAAGAAATGCTGGGAAATGAACTGGAGGGAAGCCACAACAAAATGTCAAAGCAAATTAACCTTCCGTACCTTTTTTTTTTTAATAGATGTGTATAACCAGGCCTCAGACTGGTTTGTGGATTTGTTGTAATGCCTACAATTATATGTTCGGTCTTTTGGCATTACACTAATATCCCAGAGAGTCTAACTGCATATTTTTGAGTTAGTATTAATCCATCACGGAATACTGAGAGCATGGCAATAACAAAAACGCTGGTATAAGCATAACCCTACACACATTAACAGCTTTAAACCAGGATATTACATGCTTCTAACAAAGCAATTGGAGAAACACAGAACACAGTGGAAGATCAGTGCCCAAGTCCTTGCAAAACTGCCTGGGTGGGTTCTGCAGCTACACCATGTTCCATACTACCTCTAGCATCTGAACTAGCTAGCTTAAAGGTAGTTCAGATCAGTCCTCTGCAACTGAAACTACAGTACGGATTTTCTTCTGGTTACTGGATATTTTACTCTGGGAGGCACAGGTATTTGTGAGCCAGAACATTATATACCACAATAAAAGTCTCTTATCAAAGCCTAAGCCTCCCAAAATAGAAGGAAAAAGTATTTTCAACTAAATCTTAAAATTAAAAAAAAAAAAAATTGGAAGAGGGAAGGATATAAAAGATCAGAATATTATTTTTTGTCCTCTTTTTCTAAGTTCCTCCACTATTGCCTGTATAAATTTTAAGAGTCGGGAATAGTATGAGAAAAACTGTTGCCTGCCTCAATTTCCTAGAATTACTAGCTTACTCTAAATAGATTTCAGGCAAAACTGAGAACAGAAATGACCTTTCCTGGCTTCCAGCTTCATCTTATACTATTACATTTTGCTACAGGGTAAGCACTTCAGAACATGAGATCTCTGTAGAACCAATTATGAGAAAAGAAGGTCAATGGGAAAAAAAGTATTTTCAAAGAAATTGTTTATTCCATTATTTGCTTTTCATTCTTTTTTCTATTAGTTTTTCTCTTTCTAATATAATAAAATCATAGTAGGAAATTCTGTATTCCTTTGTATTTAGTTTTCCAGTCTATTTGCAGTATTCTTATTCCAAATAGAGTATATGACTAAAATCATACAAGTAAAAGCCACAGCAACTCTCTCCATTAAGGATTTTGACGAGAAATGGAACTTAAAGGATCACAAGTGCCTGTGGATTAACTGTAAAACCAGGCACATCACTGAAAATCACAATTAATTAACTATTTTGAACAATTTACAAATTGAAATCAGATCACAATCCATTAGTTACTTTTTCAAATAAGAATTAATTCCTGTTCTTAAAAAAATATGTTTTAAAGTAGCAATATAATTTGGCATTTTTTCTCCTCTTTTTTGTAGGACTGTTTAAAATTCCAGTGAATTTCCACCCGCCAGGTTCATGCCTCTATTCAGGAAAGCAGTCATATTCAAAAAAGTATTTAAGCCTGTGCTAAGTATGTTCTTCTGAATAGTGGCTAAACACCCAAGGAAACAGAGCAGTCTTTCCCATCTAAGGATGAGGCCCAATACTATTCAATATCTTGAATGGAAACTATTCACAGTATCAACTAATAGACTTCAGTGCTGCAATCTTAATTCTATTTCCATTTGCCCTTCTACTGAAAATCTATAGTGGTAATATAAGACAAAGAAAAGTATCTATCTCTTCAAGGTTTTTTAAACTATTGTGTCTAAACATATACATTTATATATGCATATATATGTTTGGATATAATAAAATCTCATATACACAAACAATTTGCAAGAGCAAATGAAGAGCAGAGAGACTTATTACAATGATACAAAGACAGTTTAACTGCAATTATGAACTAAAAGATCAGAAAAGGTATAACAGACAGATTTAATACAAAAACTTGATTCCAAGCCAGAAAGAAGAAGCCACTTAATGATCAATCAGTAAAAAGTACATGAAGGATGCCTAACCATGAAGAAACAAAGGGAAAAAATAGGCTAGTAGGAGAAGTAATTAGATACAATATAACATATAGAAAGTTGGTGAAAATGATGAAAGTAATCTACTTCCATTTGACAGAGAAGGAAGAAAACAGTTGCAGCGTGTTGAAAGAAAATGTATTTAGAAATATTCCCATAAGAGAAGGAATTGCAATACCCATTCAAATGTAACTTAAGATATCAATGCACACTAAGATGTAAACAGGCAGAAGGTAAAGTTCAGAAGGTCCCCAACTGTTAAAATAGTAAAACAATATTTGAACCAGATAAGGCATGCACTCTAAAAATTATTTGACATTTCCTTTTTTTCTATTATGTTAGAACAAAGATATTTTTACAATTGGCTTTTACTATTTTTTCAACTATTTCTTCTGTAATATTCTTCCTAAGANAGGACTTTCAAGTATTTTCACTGCTCTGTTAATGAGAAATTTAACTCACCGTCTTATGTCATCCTTGATTGTGTCTACATGGAAACTTAATAGATGAAATTCAGCTCCACAACACAGCAATATAAATGCATCCATGAAATAAAACTGTGCAAAGCGTACAGTCTTACGGAACATATCTTTGCCCTGAAATACAATGTATATTAGCAAGAATGGATTCTAACATACTGAACACTTTTTGTCTGAGATTTCTGGTGCTAAAACATAGCCTCCTTGTTTATTTGACTATGTGCCAAAAGGTTAACCTACTACATAGTGGCCCATTCTGTTTTTGATGTCTATTAATATGAAAACAAAGTTTTCATTCTGCTTAAATGAGCTGGCAGTAAAGTTAATAGTATCTATAGTCAACTGAATCTAATACCATGTAGCCTGAAACACTAAACTTCCATCTGAATTCTGGAGTAGACTAAAGTCAAGCAGAGATGAGCCAATGAAAACAGAAAATACATAGTGGACATAAAAAAAAACAAAATTTCCTGACATGCCCACTAGATTTGGCTACCGGGCTTTTTTCACAAATTGTCATGATGAAAGCCTAATCTGAAGTCAATGGAGACCACCTAGATCGTAGTATCGGTTGGAATGACTACCAGTCAGTAGCTCTGAAAATCAGGCTGTATGTTCCTTCTACAGAACCATTAAAATGAAAGCAGATGAAAGTGCATAGTAGTGTCCTCTGTGAACTAAACTAACAGGAGTTTCTAATTACCAGAATTAGGGCAGGTTCATTCTTGCAGACTGACCAGACCCTTACAGTTCTGTCTTCTGATGCAGAAACTAACCGCTTCTTGTCATGACTCCAGCCAACACAGTTAACTGCACCATCATGACCTAATACAAATAATAATGAAAATATCATAAAGCCCATTTCTTGCACTTATACATTTCTCCAGAGTTAATCATATTGTTTTAATATAGTTATACACAATATGAAAATACATTTTAAATATAGGCTTCAAATGGTTAGATTAAAACTGGTAACAGTAAACCACTCATTGATTTTTTTTTTATTCAACCAGAATTCACAGAAAAATGTCTGTCATTAATAATCAAGGTTCACTAAATTAAATAAGGTCAGAGAAAGATGAAGCTATTCTACCTGAAATCTCATATATATTTGTATGATACTGCCTCTGTTGCCATAAGGGGGCTTCTATGAAAATGTTATAACAAATACAAAAGACTTTTACCTTTTAAAGACATTAATATTTCAAAAAAATAAAAACTAGTAGCTAAATTTTCTTTAGCTTTCTGCAATTCAGATTTGACTCAGCTAGAACTACAAAACAGTGATAAACAAATATAAGACAAACAAACATCCTTACAAGTTAACAACAAAACACATTTACAGATCTTCACTGTCACAGTAATATTAATAAATTTTATTCCCACACCAGATTGAACGAGAAGCACTGAAGTGGTTATAAGGTTGCTGTCACTAATAGTGCATCTTGCTGCTAAAATAGTTGTACTTGTCTTTTTCATTAAACGTTGACTGTCTCAGAGTTAAATTAGCGTGAAGTGGATTACAATTATTCCAAACTGTGGCAAAAAAAATCCCTCTACAGAAAACAGAAGCTTGACCATCAACTTCTAATGCTTCTAATGAAGCTTCTAATGTCTGGAAAAGGTTTCTTCTGATGCACAGAGGTCCAAATGTCAGCCTGAAGGAGACTACCCAGACAAGGATATTAAGGGAATAGTTTCATCTGGCTTCATCCTTTTGTTGACAGAGTGAAGAAAACAACCATCACTGACAAGATGGCTACTAAATATTTCAAAATGCAACTGGGATGGTTAAGGTGCAGAGCCCTATGATCTGCTGCAATGCCCAAATGGCAAACAGGACAGTCGTCATATAAGACTAGAGCAGTTTGCATCTGCCTGCTAGTCAGTACTTGTCTCTTGGAGAGCCCAAAAAACGGCATCTAGCCCACAGTTTCGATCACATATTATTTCGCTCTGACCGCTAAGCTGTCCTGATTGCTTCATCCCAGATTGCTTTGTCTCTGCACAGTCCTAATAACAGAGGTTTGGAAATCCAGCAAAACTGAAGTTAGCAGCCTGGAGCTTGTAAAGCCTGGTTTATCTTTTGTCATGGGTCTGCAAGAAATGTACTGCTGCTGACAGGCTCAGCCCAAAGAAAACACCTGAATCCCAGGAAGGTTACTCTGGCATTGAAGGCTTTCAGGATCTGAATCAGGCTTCATACTAACCTCATTCTGAATGCTTAACTTCCAGTGCTTAGAAACCTATTTTTCAGAGCTGCAAAGTACCAGATATTTCAAAAGAAAACAATGTAATTGGTGGGACAATTCTTTAAAAGGAGAAAGTCAGAAAGGCAAAGCTAGTGAGTCCAGGAAGGGTTCCCAAAACACTACAGGAACTCACCATGGCTATGGCAAATAAATACCTATTCTAGAAGTCTCAGGCACAGAACACCTGATGTGGACTTCGTCAAAGTTCAGTGTTTTAAAACACAAAATATCAGCAGTTATAAAAGAATCACCTATCTAACTTACCCACAAACGATGATAGTTCTAATTTTTCAAAGTCATTCAAGGAGCGTTTTCAAGAAATATACTTGAAACACAGTTTTAAGCAAAAATTACAGTATTAGCCAAAAGAAAAGAGAATCTGAGTATTATTTGGTAACCAAATTTGATGTTAGACAGGATATGTATTAAAAATAGTCTGGAAGCCACTTAAAACCTTGCAAAAAAAAAAAAAAGTTGCAATGTTTTATTTTATTTGTTAGGTTTTTATTACTGAGCTAGCTGTTTAGGCAAAAACACAATGAAAGTGTCACCACAGCAGCTTCAACAGGACTATCTCATTAGCTAAAGAAAAGAAAAAATTAACAACCTGTTTAAAAATTATGGATTAAAGTATCATAATCTCCCCTTAATAGCAAAAAGCCTCAGCAAGAATCAGTCTTTACCACTTTGGTATCACACATTTAAAAGCAAGATTAGAAACTTACAAAGAAAGAACTCAAAAGCCAGGGACATCATCCAGAAGGTAAAATTATTAACTGAATCTAAAATTATATTGATGCTGATCAAAAAGATCAGAAAAGAAGAAAATATGTCAAACTAAATTGACAAACTTTGGCCAATATTATGCTCCTCATTTGTCCAGATGAAGTCTAATAAATCTCATCTAGCCTGAAAACATTCAAAGTTCTTATGCTGCCCTCTTGTGCACATTTTCTCTTGAGTCAACTGAAGTTTTATATAAAATATTTTAATTTTAAATTACAGGAAGGCTAATCAATTTATCTGAGCAATTAA
>VXAL01000195.1:329-14721 GCA_013399475.1 Chauna torquata | reverse complement strand
CGCGGTCCCCCCTCGGGAGCCGCCTCGCCGGCTCGGTGCTCCCGCGCGCCCAGCCTCCCCCCCGGCCCCGGGGAGCAAGACCGCCGCTACTGCGTCCTCACGCCTTGATTTTGAACTCTTAACGACAGGCACAGGAAAGGCCTCGGTGCTCCGTGTGCGGCGGTTCTAAACGCAGACGTCTACGGACGTCACAGATCCGTCGCTCTTTTAAGAACACGGCCATTGCTGCGCTTGCCAGTTATCAGCTACCGGTAGCTTTGTCACTGAGCGCGTTGTCTTCCTGCCTTGGCCGTTAGAAGCCACGCTGCTGAAATGTCCGGGCCCGCCGAACTCCGGACTTGGCCACCAGCTTAAACGCTGCTGACACTTAATGCAAGATTAAGGCCCAAGGAAGCTGACAATTAAACTCGCAGCTCATTCAAGGCAAACATTTGGAAATTTGCACAATCTAAGTGTGCAAAAGATGGCTTCCCACTTCACATTTCTACACAAACTGGCATTTTATCATAGATACAACTAAGAAAAAACTGAGCACTGCCTTCTCGTTCAAGAAGCATACTTCTAAGAAAACTGATACCTACCATTTATTGTAAACATTTGTTAACAACTCTAGGCGTGCAACAGACAAGCAACGTTCAAAATTTTGCAAAGTTTGGCTTTACACCAGATGCTTCAGCTTCCACAGCAGAGCGTTATGACAGATGAAGCCCATATGTACTTAACCACACACATTTCAGAAGTTATTTTTACAAAGAAAAGTGGGCAAGATCGTCTCAACTATATGTCAACTTCATTATTTTAACAGTAGATTTGGGGCTAATGCTGTTAGTAGACTGATGTTCTGAAAAATTTCAAGTATACCAAGTATTGTGATGCACAAAAACAGGTGTGGTTTTTTACAGCATTACTCATAATAGCAAGCCATTACCAAAGCCAGTGCAACAAATGTTTCAGTTTCACATTCAGCTGAAACCCAAGTGTCTCTTTGAACATCCCAGACCCATCTGCTGGCAACCTAAAAGAAAGAAAAGATAAAGCTATTTGTGAAATTATATATAGCACAATTATTATATTTTAGAAGAACACATGCATTACATAAACGCTGATATAATTACATTATGAGAGCTACAAGTAGTAAAAACAACTGCAAAACAACCGTGAAAGTGAACAAGTGCTAATTGATATTAAAATACAAGTTCTTGCTTCACATTAAAGCTCCCACCTCGATGGACCCAAAAATGTCTACACCAAAAAATCAGTCCTCTGTCATTTTCACTCGTTAGCACTTTAGCACACTGTAACAGCATCTGTTCAAAGGTAACATCAACAGACACGAGTTTTGGCAACAAATCCAATTAAGAAGTGATCGCCCCCTCCGCCTCCACCTCCAGCAGCTTACTCTGGTATACTTGTGACTATTCACTGGGCTCTCAGCTTTTCGGTAAAAAAATCTTTTCAAAACTAAACTGTGTGAATTGACTGCTGAAATAAACATAATCTTCAAGAGGAAAAAAAAATGTTATTTCAGACCATTTGAGTAATCTATCTTTATCCTACAGCTCAACACCCATATAATACAAATTTAGAAGCAGCGTACCACCCCACAGTGCCAGAAAAGTGGGTAGGTGTGGGCCCTTCACACACTGGCTTCAGCAGTGAGGGCAGCATCCCTTCAAACATTGTTTCTCGTAATCTATTAGGAACAAGTTATGATTTCACCCTAGTGAGACACCAGGTTTTAAGAGCTGATATTCAACACTCCTAACTCAAGTCCTCTCTAACTCTCAGCAAGAGACCAAAAAGTGTGCTGAACACCAAACTGAGCTCACAAGACATGTAAATTTACACATAATACAGGAAAATTGCAGTCTGAAACACTTTTCTTTTGGGTGTAGGAAGTTCAGATCGCTATGGTCAAGTTGTAGTGCCAGGAGCATCCATTTGGTGGCAGCTACAGTTAAAACAGTTTCTATTCCTTTCCTTGCCACCTATTCCTTCCTAAGTCACCCCATGCAAGAACTGCACTGCATTTTGCACTGACGTGTGATGACCTAACTGGAGACCAAAGTTCACTAGAAATAGCGGAGAAAAAAAATATTCATTGCCATCATGCAATTGTACTGGCAGAGCACACAGTGGAAATAACACAGTGGAATAGTGGTTGATATGGAAGAGCAGTATGGGCTCCTTACTGCTGTTACCAAACTCAAAAATAATAACAATAAAAAAAAAATTAAAAAAACAACGGGGTTAGTCAGAAACACAGCAGTACCTTAAATTGTCACCTAGCATACTATTCCCCATAAGGAACCTAAAGGCTCAAAGACCACCTCATGTTACGTTGCTGAACGTGGATGAATGCCTAGGAGATAACACATAGTTCTAAAAATTATTTTTAATTTGCAAAAGGTATTATTCATAAATTTGTTTGCTCACATTTATTGCTTGACCTGCCTTTTCCACAATTAGCACTGATACCACGTACTTATAACGGTCAAAGTCCATTTCCTTAGTAGCCGTTAATATTTCTTCTGAGATTGAAGCACACAAGGAGGGACTAGAAACTGCATCATATTTGGCTTGTTGAAGTTTATTCTATCAAAAACAATTTTGAAAGATCTTAGTTTTCATCCTGGTAGTCCTTTGCAAGAAACTTTTACAGGTATTTTCACTAGAACTAATGAGTAGAACAGTCTGTAAAATACAGATGATGCTCTCAAACAGCAAAAGCTGCACTATTTTTACTCTAAAATGTTTTGTGTATTTTTTGAAAGTGACAATTAAACATGTCCAGCCAATCTCCATTCAACAAACAGGGATGTATTATTCTCTAACATTTGGGCTCAGGTTCGCTGGAAAACAGTTCTACAAGTACCTGTTCCACATATTGAAGGCATGTCTTCAGAATTACAACAGTTGGTTGTAGCTTTTCAAGGTATCACTAACAGCTACATTTTAACTAACTAGATTGTTCTCATTCTTTTCTGCTTAATTTTTTTTTACATGTGGCAGTCAGACTATCAAGAATACTGAGTGTCTTTTATGTAGGTCATGTGATTTTAACAGAACTAATTGAAGTAGAATTTAACAAATTCAAAATCGGGATCTTTGGACATCTGGATATTTTGGAGATCAGGGTACTTTAGATTGCACCATAGCTCACTTCAATTTAGAAACAGGTAAGAGTTTAACTTCAGCTCCACCTTAACAGCACACGCTTAGCGGCTACCTCACAGAAGGCCTTCTGCATCTTGCAAAACAGAGCACATTTATACTATATGTGTACCAAAACCTGAAGTCTGCAAAAATTTATGCATATCTTTAAGCTTAAGCAACTTCCATTGTTTCATTAACATAATCTTTGCAAAACTGTTGGAAAAAAAATTAGACAATTCACCAAGAAGTACTATACCGTTAATATCGCTTGAGCTTTGTCTCTTACTAAATAATCCTGAAATTTATTATATGACTCCAGTCTGTATGTATTAGCATATCTTATCTTTGCCCTACTAGCTTTGAATGCCAATAGCTTAGTTTTCATTGAGTCACTGAAATACGCTTCTTCCACAGGAGGTAAAGCTTCATAATTTGATGGCTTCGTTTTTCCTTTCATCTGTGCAAAATAATAAGAAAAAGTCTGCATTAGATGTAAATGCCTTAATGTTTAACAGTCTCTAAATAATACCTTATGGCATATAATTAAAAGAGGAAAAAAAGCAGTCTAGGAGTGCATTAGGGAAGAGTGGAAAAGCTAGAAATCTGACAGCTTTTCTTCTGGCTATTTTAAGACCATTGCTTTCACTGAAAAAGAGAATGGTGGTTAATTTCTCCTCAATTTTGATTTCTTTTCCACTGAAACCTAAATTAAGTTCATATTTAATCTCAGCCAAACAAGCATGCCATACTAGGCCCTCTGCATCCACTCCATTTTAGAAGGAAAAAAACACAAATACTAACATGTGCCCAAGACCATTAACCACAACTTCAAGCTTTTCATTCAAACATTGTACAAAAAAAAAAACCAAAATATATGCTTTGTTCATTTACCAGAAAATTTTACTTGTCCTCATTGCTTGTGATGCTACTAAACAAATGCCTTATGTATTAATGTTTTAATTTGCTCATTAAAAAAGATACTTCAATTTGCAAACTTTGCAAATTTGCTTGGAATTTAAAAGCAGAGTAGTAATTCTTTACGTGTCATCAGAACTCTGAAGACCCAAGTTTTCTCCCCATCCAGCTTGTGTAACATCATTCTCTTCAATACACATAACAAAGCTTGGCCTTCTATGAATGCAAGCAGCAAGTCTTATGATGCATACAGTTGTCATCACCTGCTGTCCTCCATGGCTGGCTTAAAACAGAACTGTAAAACGATAACAAAAGACAGAGACTGAAAAGCACATGGTACCAATGAGATTGTAACAACTGCTACAGACAGTGGTCTTCCATACCAGCTACCTCCTAACCACTTTCCAGTTCTGCTGATTCTTCAGTTCCTTGCTCCACTTTCTGACTACAGAGAGAACTTAGGCCAGAGAAAATCATCAGCTACTTCTCAGAACAGAGCATGAGGGTGATATAACACCACCGAGAAAGGCTTGCACTAAAAGGCATAGAAAAAAAAATGTGTACACTTACGGGTAATAGAAAAATCTAATAAGAACTATTTGGAAAGATGCACTACTTAGGGGCTCACAAATCTTTCAGTCAGAGGAGTTGGAGAATAAGGGAAGCGATGCAGTATCTTCTCTATGATATCACTTACGCATTAGCCGTGTTGACTCTGGAGACATTACCTACATCTCTCTACTGGTTCCTTACTGACAGATAATTCTGCTAAACACTAGTGTTGTCAGCAGCCCTAATGTATATTTGCTGCAGGTGTTTGTTGATACCACGCCAACAACGCGAGCTCTGAGTAGCACTGACACTACACTAAAATGCAAGGAGTAGACAAACTTGCACACAGGCTGTGGACGTGCATTATTGGAAACTCAGAACTATGAAGCTTATACCCCCTACCTGTTCATCACAGGTCCTCTACCAGGAGGGAAGAAAAAAAAAAAAAAAACCACCTCTGCTATGTTAGCTTCTCAGATGAGCATCCCAAAGCATTTCAATATAATTGAACCTGTGAAAATGGTCACAACCTAAACAGCAATTCTTTGCTGACACGGTTCAACATGCGCCACAAGATCTTCAGCCTGTACAACTGCAGATGGAAGAAAGCTTGCGTCTATAGCACACAACCTCAGACAGTGCTCTAACTTACGAGTTTAGCTGCAGTGAGCAGCGACAGAGGTTTCCGTGAGCAGTTCCTCATTTACTAATGAGGGAACCAAAATCCTTATCGATCTCTCCGCACGGTTTTATCCTTACGACTTTATTAACCAAGGCCTTCGGACGGTAAGCGAGCCTCCTCCCGTATTTCCCAGTGCAAACGCCGGACGCTACACCCGCGCCCGCCGTGCGGGGTGGGACCCCAAGCCCTCGCGCCGCCCGGCGCTCGCGCTCCCGCGGCGGGCCGTTGCGGCCGTTAGCGCCGCCCTCGCGCCNCTGGCGGCGCTGCTGCCGCTGCGCTCGGCCGCTGAGGGAAAGGGGAACGGCCGCCCGCCCGCCCGCCGCCGGAGGGCCGTGCCTCTGCCGCACGTCTGCCGCGCCTGCGGAACCCTGGCCCGCCCGCTCGCCCCGAAGCGGTCGGCTGCCTGCTCCTCGCCTCGCGTGTGTGGGGCAGCACAGAGCTGCCGTGGTGGTTCGCGTTTTGATCTGACGTCCCGTGTGTGGCAGTGAAACCTGGGGCGCCTCAGAACAACGTGAAAGACTGGAGAGCGTGTTTTATGAACATTTAAGACTAAGTTGTGATAGCTGGCAGGGTTCTCCCGATGGCACCTAGTAGTGGTTCCTTACGGAAAAGAAATTACTTCCTCTGAGGGCGAATTCCACCACTTAATTAAAGAGGGAAAAAACCCGTGTTTTGTTTATTTAACGCTAAGGGACACCTTGTATATTTGTTGTGATTATTTCTTTTTAAGCAATTTCTTAACTCCTTGCTGCCTCATTAATGAGGAAACTTTTTTTTTTTTTACTAAATCAGAATTGTATTCCTCCTCTTTAGCATGAACAGTTTTAATCTTTGCACATTCTTTAAATGTGTGCTTCTGAATCAGTCCAACTTTCTGCTTAGACTAAGATGCAAATTATATTTGGGTTGTTCCACCATTACTACCAGTTCATGCAGAATTTACTCATTCCTTCTTCCTCCCCACAGTGATTTTGCTGGTACTGAAGACTTGTTTTTGCTGAAAGGAGCATCAGTTTCTGCACAAAGTTCAGAGACTGTGCAGAACATATATATAGACTGTGATCTTTTTCTTCGGTCTGTCTCCATAGAATCACAGAATGGTTTGGGTTGGAAGGGACCCAGGGACACCTTCCAGTAGACCAGGTTGCCCAAAGCCCCATCCAACCTGGCCTTGAACACTTCCAGGGATGGGCGCATCCAGTACTTCTCTGGGCAGCCTGTTCTAGTGCCTCACCACTCTCATAGTGAAGAATTTCTTCATTGTCATTAGTTTCATTAGTTGTAACCATTCAGAAGTACACCGAGCTGGTATGATGCAAATAAGAGTAATTCTATCCTTCCTCCTCCTCAGTTTTCCACAAAGTGGTTCTGCTTGGAGAGTTCCTTTAATAATATGTATAGATGAAATTTGCATTCCAAAACTTGTTACAGATCCTGTATTACTTGTTTACAGACCCTGTATTACATTCTTATATCTGTGCTTGCAGGTATCCTTCAATGATAATTTTCTTGTTCTCATATGCTTTCTTAATGTAGGAACTCTTTTTTGTGTGTTCTAGATGGCATTGTCAGACTTGGTCTCTACTTGTCTTTCTCCAGCTGTGCACTATGTGATTTGCAAACTTGGATTTGAGAAAAAAGACACCTATGATATTAATCATATCGTGTCTGAAAATGGACAAGTATGTTGGCAAGCTGTTACAGAGCACGTGTGCTACCTTGAATCAGGTTGGTGTTTACCGGCTATAGTAATGATACATTAAGACTGGTGTAGAATTTTGGTATAGTTCATATTACTACCTTAGTTATAACATTTTATTACAGTGTAGCATTGCCTTAACTGCTAGAGAATGTACATTTCTTATCTACAGGGAGCTTTAAACTTTTCATCCATATTTGGTTATTGCTGATGTCTAAGATTTGTGTAATCTGTGCTACATAGGTAGCTAGGTCCTCCTTTGTTTCCTCATTGTTCTCAGTTCCCAGCTCCTTGTGCCTGTACAAAAGGGGTTGAGTTCTGCCTCTCTCCTGCCTCGTAATTGTTTTCTTCTATGTTTTTTACATGCCTTTTGCAGTAAATTTAAAACACCTGAGAGCTGTCAGTAGTCCTACTGTTGCTTCTATTTCTATTTTCCCACCTTTAGCTTGTACCAAGTACTGTTTGTTTTCCCTTATGTATGTAGAACAGTTTATAATTGTTTTTTAAGCAAAACAAAATATCTGTGTCCCAATGAACTGGCTGAATTTTGATTTGCCAAACTGCAAGCTTTTATTAATTTCCAGAGATGGTAACAATGATAGATATTTCCATGTCAAGCCATATTTTTCAGTGAATCAGAAGAATTTATTTTGCCTCTAAATATCCCACCAAAGAAAAACGGTGATACCACTCTGTAAGGTACTGCGTCCATCTGCATTCTTTAAAGGGTGTAAGTGGTGCAACTTGATTTAGCTCCCTGAGCCTGCACTAGCTTCCAGCTTGGGTGTGTGGAATTGCTGCACTCTTTCACTAGTGGTTTCTTCCCCTTTCAACAAAAATAGAGCATAATAATTCCCTTTGTTTCCATATTTTCTTGCATTAATTTTTTTTTGTTCTGTTTTGCAGAAGGTACTTGGTCTTACCTGGTTTAACTCTGCACTTCTACTTTCCCATAGTTCTTTTTGTGTGTTCTTTTGGACAGTAAGTTGTAGTGCATTAGTTGTGCTAAAATAATCCAGATAAGGTTGTTTGAGCTTAGTATGTACACAGGCTGTAGGAGGTTTTACTTTTTATGGTTTTTAAAATACTGGACTTTCAGGAAGTTTGGTACTCTAATCACCTTCTGTTTTTCAATTCAAGATCAAGGTGTGGATTATATCAAAAGCATACGATCATTCGGACCTGTATGTGAATCTGTTAATTTGCACTTTAAATCTCTGACCAAGGAGCAATTTGTAGTTCGGTATTCATTATGGTTCCACTGGACAAACTACACAGAGGTATGGAAATGTCTGTTAAAAATGTGCCTTTTTTCACATGACCTCTTTGTGGAATTTTAACATAAGAACACCCAAGAGAGATCAATGAACCAAAATGCTTACAATTTGTAACTACTTGTCCTTCCCTGGTACATAGTCACTTCTAATTTTCCTGACTTTGTAATTAGATTTTTTATATGCTGTCACAAAGAGAACATGAGGTGATTTGAGCCTGTTTTAACCTAAGATGGTAGGATTTTCTTTTTCTGTAAAGACTAGTAATCTGTGCCTAACATCAAATATTACTGTGTAAAGTTAGTGATAATTTTTATAGATGTGAGGCACTAGATAAGTTGTGACTTAAAATACAAGAGATGGCCTAGGGCAGTGACCCTTCAGGCGTCTACAGTTTTATCACTGTGGCATGGTTTTCATTCTGTATTTGCATAGTGACTATCACAGAGGAATATTTAGGCTGTTTTTGTGTGCCTTTGACAACTTGGTATCTCCTTCTGAATACTTAATGCAACGTTCTTCCTCTTCTCCCACAAATCACACAGTTATTTCTTGAAGTATTTGATGTTCTCCAAAACGCACAAACTACAGAAGTTGCTCTTGGCTTAATGAAACTAACATCGTGCTTGGAGAGAGCTTTGGGTGATGTAAGTGCCACCATGAGGATTCAATTGCAGGTTTGGTTTTATAAGATGGGAATGAGCTCTTGGATTTAATTGCACATTGAAAAAGTGAGATTACCCTGTAATGTAGTAGTATACATTAGCCTAGCCACATTTTCTGTTGGAGAGATGTTCTTTTCTGGATCCAGTTATGCTAATGGAAGCATTCTGGTGCCCCTTCACCTGTACTTGTAGAGTTGCTTGTATGAATGCTGTCACTAACCAATTTCATTAAAAAAGAGCAATGTTTGCTTAATCTGCGTACATATTTGCTGCTCTGAGTTATTTAACTGAAACAGAGCAGCATACTTTCCACAGACAATGTGATGATATATTAACTTCTGTGAGATGAGGCAGGAGCAAGCACCTGGAAATGGACTGCTAGATAACTTCCTCAACACCCTGTTTGCAGTGCACTTCTGTTTAAATGCTTCGAGATGCGTCTTCTGCTGCAAAAACATCTAGAAGTTGGCTAGCAACTTGAATTGTACACCTACCTGATCAGCTGGATATATCTAAGATCCAACCTGTAGTCCTGAACATTAGTCTTGTTAGTGCATTCGCTCTTTCCACCTGCACTCTCGTTAGGTTAACAGTAATACTATAGGGGTTCAGTGACAAGCATGAGGCAAGGAGTGCATACATAATATGCCTTAAACTTAGAAATTCTGACTGGTATTGAGAAGCTTGAATTGTGAATCCTTTTTGATGCAACATGAATGAGGCTGTGCTTTGGTGATAGCCCTGTGTAGGCTTGTTTAAACGATCTTCACAACCATGTTTGCTAGTATTGCATGCTATATGAGCACAAATAGTTGAAGGCCAAATAGGAAGCCGGATCGATGAACTGATCCGGCTACCCTTCCTCCTTTTTTTTTCCTACCCCCATTCTTTGTTTTTCAGCTGGATCGGTTCCTTGTTCTGTTTCACTCCATGACCACACAGATGCCACCACTGCTTAGAGGGAACTTACAGGCTAGGGAGAAGGGAGCAGCAGTTGCTGGGGGAACTGTCCCCCTTCATCTTCCTCTCCCCTCAGGATTTATTGCCCACAGATAAAATAACCGGTTGTTAAATCTCTGTGAGGAGATCTTGAGAAGGAAATGGCAGAAGACAATGGGCTAATTCACACTTAAGCATACCAATTTTCCCAAGTCTGGAGGGGTGGTGAATTGTGAAGTGCTAGAAAAAAAAAAAATGTCAGGGAGAATGTATAGGCTGGAAAGCTCCATATCAACTGAGACTAAAGATGCTGAGATTGCCCAACTAGGATAAAATCTAGCTTAAGGAACAACCAGAACAAGTCTCCTTCCTTTAACAATGACCAACCCTGTAGATTTTTAGGATTAGAATGGAGTATTGTGTTCCAGGTAGAGTTTATTCCCTTAGTTATGTGCTCTTGTTGTGCTTTACTTTTTTTTTTTTTTTTTCCTCTGAAACAGGAGAGTATGTCTGTGGATGCTGTGAAAAGCCTAGCTATGGGAACGTTAAGTAGGCTATGCACTCTTTCCTGATACAGTCAGTAGATTTTAATTTGTCATGAAACTACAGAATTGAAAGCCTTTTTAGTTTGGTGGATTATGTTTGATTAGTATTTTTACAATAATGAAAATGATTACTGGATGAAATAGTCAAGCTCTATGTTTGAAATACAAAGAAATATACTGAATTATTTATAATTGCTTTTTTTCTTTTTTTTAATAGGTATATTTACTGGTTGATAAAGATTGTCCCTTCCTTCTAAGAGATTTGCTTGCTTCTGGGCAGCTTGCAGTTGTGTTTGGACAAGATGTAGTAAGTGCATAGTTTTGAAATAAGTAACAATTACCGAGCTGGTTTTCTTTTTGCCAGGTTTCCAAGCGTAGCCTTTGCTTGTACTGCAAATTCTGTAATATATTGGGAAAACTTTTATTACATAGGTGTTACAGATAATCTGGGGGATATATGGCACGAAATAGTGAGTATTATAATTGTAAATGGAAGTAATTTCTAAGGCAAGCCCATATGTTTTTACTTGCTTTTCTACATGAAAGCCCATATACATAAAATTTCACACATCTGGCAAGGGGATAAGCAGGCCGCAGAGTTGCCTGCCTCTTTTTGAGTTGCACTACTTGAAAATACACATCTAATAAGCAGTTTCTAATAAGCTGTGTTCCCCTTCACTGCCACTGTAGTAAAATGCTTTATAACATTTACCATACCACATTCTTTTTTAAATAAAGGAAACTAGTTTGTCCATCTCCATTTGCAAAAAATAATAAAATTCCGACGACATTTACCTGCTTGTGTAAACAGAGTGGATGGTCTTTTTCATACGGTTTTACACATGTAAGTTCTTTATTAGGACAAAGTATTGGGTGCGTGTTGTTAGCCAGTTTAGTAGTTTTGTAAGGATTATTTCTTGAGTTGTAGTGGTGTGTGGAATAGTTCAATTCTTACATAACAAGTTTCCCTTTTGTTTGATAGTGGTCTGGTAATACAACTTTGAATGCAAATTCTGCTTTTTTATGTTAATTTGTATTAAATTATTGTGGATATATACTATGTGAAGTCAGAGCTAAACTTGATCTCATTTGTTTTCCTGTCCTAACTGTTTGGGATGTTTGGAAGTTTTGTTCTTTATGTATTATATACTATAGCATATACAAGTAAGCTAAGATTTCCTTTCATAGAATACTGCGAATTGCAGATAGTGAGTTGCCATTACTGTGACGAGCTGTAGCTGGTCATCTTGACAGTAGGCATTACAGTTTCTCAATAACATCTCAAATTTCCTGTCAGGGAAAGACACAAGGTAATAAATAATAGGTTTCTTCATGTAGTGATCACTTTGTTTATTAATAGATGGATGTACTGAGGGTATTCATTGGATCACCATATGGTCTGAATCTTCGTAATGTTTTATGGCATGGGTTTGCATCCCCACAAGAAATTCCTGCAAAGTAAGTTATTAAAAAAAATCTTATTTTCTTACCAGTCAGACTGACATTGCTTGAAAATCAAATAGTAAAACTTACTACTCTTTTAAAAAAAGTGTCCTAAGGCCTTTGGCAGTATCCTGACAATTTTCTTCTTCCGCTGCTACTTCTTTTGGAATTAGATTTCCATAGAATACTTCAGCCATTATGAAACTGGTGTGTTTTAGGAACCAGTGTGTTATACTAACAGGAAAACTGAGAAAGCTTAAGGTGTTTTGTGAAACCTGGTTCCTTATCTGTCAGGGCAGTCAGGAATAACTCGGAACAAAAAGTAGAGGAATAAGGGAGGAGGAGGAGCAGCAGCAGCCAAGTAGAACACAGTAATGCTTTTTTCCTAATTCCGCATTGTTTTGTCATGCTTGTAAATGTAATTAATCATTAAGCGCCCCTACTCAAAAGTGGTGTGTAGAATAGGTATTGCATCTTCTTTGAAAGAACAAAAGAAACCTTTGTCCCCACCCCACAAACGTAGATTCTTTGCAAAAGATTTAGTTACATAGGCTTTTCTAATATGTTATGGTATTCTCCCCAGATATTGTGCTATGCTGCTTTTTTTAACTGCAGGATTGGGTCAGTTGTTACAGACATATCTTCTGCAAACTAAGTATATTTTAGTACATCGACCTTATGTGGCCTTCATTAGCTTAGAGGAGCTTGATGCGTTTCCAGGCAAGTATTTAACCTCTAGCTGGTTTTTATTATTGTTTCATTGTACAAAAGTGCTGTTGAAAATAGTGCATTTTCTACAGTTCTAAGATTGAATCTTTTAACTTAAATACCTGTATATGCTGTCTTTAGATGAATCAACTGTGCTTGTAGGACCACTTTTTAATACATAAGCAGTTCTACTGATTATTGAATCAAAAAGTACCAAGTTCTAAAATAATTGTAGCACACTGAAATGTGTGACGTTACTGGTTATGAAGACTTCAACTGGATGTTCCAATCTTTTGATGATGAAAATTCATTTCATTTAATAGTCATTTAGTTTGCCTTTACAAAATCTTTAATTCTTTCCAGAATCAGTGGGTTCCAGCTGCAAAGGTCCCAGCAGGAGTATTCTGCATCTTGCAGGAAGGTAGCGATGAAACAGTATGATGACACATTTTCAATACCCTGATACTTTTCTCAGGGAAGGACCTGAAGAGTGTCAGATGAAAAGTTCCTCATCTCTATAGCTACAGACCTTACTTGGTGTATTCCTGCTGTTTCTAAAGGAACAACAGCATATGGGGGGAATCTTGATCTTAATGGTGGCCGTGGTCTGTTTGTGCTATTTAATCAATTTGCAAGTGAAACATCTGTTCACAGAACTGAGATGGGGCTTTGGGGAACCAAATCAAGCTGATAATATGCAAATCACCATGCAGTATAAATCCTATAGCTGTTGGTTTGCTTCAGAAAAACACCTACTACAATTAAGTCGCACTTACAATTTTATACTTTGTCATGGAAGATATTTACGATGTGAATTTCTGAGTGTGAGTTTCATTACATGGTAGCATTGAAGTATGAAATGTTAATTTGTTATGCTAAATGTCAGTATATAAAATTTGATAAAATAGGAACAACGTTTTAGTTTTCTTACTACAGAGCTGATTCTTACTGAATTAAAGTGATATATATTATAC
The DNA here is from genome assembly GCA_013399475.1 of Chauna torquata. Classification (NCBI taxonomy): domain Eukaryota; kingdom Metazoa; phylum Chordata; class Aves; order Anseriformes; family Anhimidae; genus Chauna; species Chauna torquata. Next base: position 1,169 of record VXAL01000195.1, on the reverse strand, counting down.
TTTTCTGAAATATTTGAAGCAGAAGGAGAACAACTCAACAGAAACTGTGGCCAGCTGCTGTGTAATGTTTTAGTCTCAGTAAAAAGTGTCCACAACTTTTTAGCTGCATTTATGATGTCGTTTTACATTATTACTAGAAATGCAATCTTATAAACTCAGTTTCTGATCTTAAATATGTCATGATTGCTGCTGTACTTGCATAGTTGAAATAGACTGAATAGCTTTTAAGTCCCCCTTTATAAATGCTGAAGTAATCTTACCTTTTCAATGAAATATAAAGAATGAATTAGAAAACTAGATTATATGTAATTTACCAATGTTATTTTGCTAACTTGCAGATCTTAATCATGAAGCACTTTCTGTAGCAGAAGAGCTAGCACAAGTGTCTAATTTTGTGTTAAAAACAATGCTACCATTTTGGATNGGTGCTCATTACAAAGGAATTTTGGTCTGGGTTGTTTGGCCTGCAAGAATATTTCTGAGATGGCTCTAATTTCCATTTGGATTATGTTTATAAAGGAGGAAAAATGCTGTGGGTATCTCTGTTACTTTTTCAGGTATGCTGACTGTATGATTCTCATACTTCCTCAGCTGGAAGTTGGACTTAGATTACTCTTCACTGCAACTAATAAATGTCCAAATCGATTGCTAACAGCTGAGGTAAATTTCTGTCTAAAGTCAATTATGATGTAGTGCTAACAGTATTTGCAGAATAGTTACTCTAGAAGCATAGTGTCTAAACATTTACAGTTTTTCCTCAAAAAAATTACCAAGAAATTGTGGAACATCATTTACAAATCTCTAACAGAATTTCATGAACACCTTTTTTTTTTCTTTTTT
>VXAL01000194.1:29533-47701 GCA_013399475.1 Chauna torquata | reverse complement strand
AGTTGTCCTTGTTTCCAAATAGATACAAGAGGACCGAGACCAAAATGAAGTTTATATAGGTAAAGATGAGTAAAAACATTTACACTGTTAGTTATTCTTTCCTAATAGTCACAAAATTACATACAGGTAAGAAAAATAAATAGGGGTGTTATGTAACTGTGTAAAGTAATTGTTACTTGGGCGAAAATGTTATGTGTACAACTGCTGATTGCCTGAACTCAACAAGACCTGAGATGGTCTACCCTGCATGCCAACAAAGTGCCTGTGACCAAAAGAGTTCACAGCATTGTAGTTCTTTCAGAGGCAATATTTACTGGCTCCTGCTCAGTTTTCACTGGCAAATTGAACCTCTACTTAAAGATCTTACACATCAACACTGTAAGCATCAAGGTTTCTGATATGTTCTTTTGAACTAAAGATTTTTTTCCAAATAAGGACCTGTAAGAGCTTCTGTAAAAATGTTATTTATTTGAATAATGACCTTGAAAAGCGGTTTTGATGAAGCAGTGTTGATTTCTGCTAACTACTAGAGGGATCTGTCATTCTCTGTAGGTAATGCTGAGTGTGAGTATTAACAGAACTGTGAGATGAAACTTGAATTTGCCATGCGCAGAACTGTCATTGTAATTTCTTTGTTTAAGGTTACGACCTCTGTTTTAGTAATTGATGTGCTAGGGATTCTTCTCTATCTTTCTTTTTTTAGAGAGACAAAAAGAATATGTAGGAAGTTTTAAATTGGCTTATAACTGGGTAAGTTGGCTTACAAATTTGGAAGTTTCAAAATATTAAGAAATGGTGACAAAATGCTAAAATGGCAAACCTTTAGGGTCTAGAATTTAGAGTATCAAGAGCTTTGCAAAAGCCTTTCTAGTCTCTTTGTAATAATACTTGAAAAGCAGTTAGCTCTGGAATCAAAGGCAGTTGCATCAAGGATGAAAAATACTGCACATTTTATGTCTGTGACGGTATTTCTGGCTTCAATATACATTCATTTTCTAATCAAACCTAGAATTCCAGTGCAAAGCCCTTGATTCTAGAGATCACTTTTTTTCAAGTATTGTGCTACATATCAAGGACAGCAATCAGAAGTCTGAAAAGAGTTTGAGACCTTTAGCATCATATTGACATGTTTTCATTTAAACTGTAATATTGCTGACTAATTGAATGAAGTCCTAGCTGGTTTGCAGTTGAAGGGTCCAATTGAAAAGCCTGTTGAAGCTAATGGGAAAGAGGCTGTTGGCTTTCGGGTAAGCACTAAGAACACAACATAATACAGCACAAAACAATGTTACATAGAAAAAAACACTGCACAATGTTGGACTTTTTGCAGATGTGGATTTTCAGCAAGCTTCTGGAACTGAAAGCGATAAAGAAAATGCGAGTCTGTCCCAGTGATTCATAGGTTAAAAACACTCGTAGAGGCTTACCAGTATTAGTTATAATTTTTTTAACGACCCTTACACTCAGGAATGGTTGTCTGGGCTCTTGATTCAATAGTTAGACCATAGTAGAAAAATGTTTGTACTGCAACATAGCTTTAAAAACGTCTGGTTTCTTGCTCCATGGTGTGTAATTTCAAAACATCTATAACATTTTCAAGTATTTGCTTAGATTTTGTTCCTGTGAGGGAGCATATTTCTTGAAGTAACCACTGAGATCTCTTGTTTAAGGAATGTATCCAAGACGATGGTTGCAAGAAACTTCTGTCCTTTCACAGTACCATAAAGGTCTGAAGAATTAATTGATTCATAGTGAAAAGTGAGACAGAAAATTGTGGTTGGTTATTTTCAACCATTGTGTTAGTAACATGATTTAAAAGTGATGTGAACCGTTGTAAAAGACTTTGTCTTATCTTACAAATTGTTTCTTTTGCTCTCTCTCACTTTGGTGTGATTCACCTGTTATAGTTCTATGTTTATCATGTTCTATGATTCTATGAACTGTTTTCCAGTTGTATTGATCCTAAACGCTTACTTAACTATTGGGTGAGTTTTGAATGTCTGCCATGTCATAATCCTGTGCAGCAACATGCCACAGTCCTGTTTAACATAGTAATTAGACACAAATTCCATCTTACATGTCAGTATTTATGCAGAAACTAATTATGTTCATTATATTTCTTTTTTTTTATGCTTTTTAGCAGAATGAAGTAATTCTTTGCTCATTTGAAAATCATAGCCCTATTTATTAAGAATAGTTGGGGTTTTTTTTCCTACATCGTCCAGTTTCTTTAAATTTCAGATTTCCACACTTGTGGAAGAGATGAACATTAAATGGAAAACAGTTATTTATGATACTACATGACTAAGGAAATGGGTGGAAAGTCGATGACAAAACCCACAACTATTAATAAACCTGTAGAAGTAAAATGATAATTAAGAACATAATATAGCTAGAGTATATTGGAAAAAGGCAAGATGTATTAAGATTCTATCCACATGCAAATTCACATTGTGATACTAAGTTTCACGCGGTTTTTATCATGATACAGAACTAGTACTAGTAAATAGTTGGAAACTAACTTTAAAAAAAAAACAGTAAATAAATTACTTCACTTATGTGTATATGAATTTCAACTATCAAGAGGACTTAGATTTTGGGAGGATTATACGAATACAGGAAAATGTTGATGTTACACATAGTGTGGAAATACCTCATTTGAATTCTTTATAAAAGGGTTGGTGGCATTAAGGAAGAAATTAAATTTAAAATATCTTCAAAGTATTTGTCTATTGTGTAAATACAAAAAGTTTCTAGGAATAAGTGAGGTGAAACATATCACTAATAATAAGGGGGGGAAGCTAATAGAGATTGTTTTAATTCATCTTGAGATTGTAGTTTTAAATTGAGTGTTGAGAGCCATCTTGTGGACATACTTGTTAATGCACATCCGTGCTGCTGATTTTATGGTAGCTGAAAGGCTACCATTGTTCATTGTTTCATGACAGAACGTTTTGTAGAATGAAAATTAAAAATAACTATACTAACTTTCATTCTTCTTTGCTTTTAAATTCTTGTTTTTTTCATGAGTAGCAGCTAAATGAGCAGTCATTGTGGGGCAGGGTGACGTAAATACATTCTACTTCCAGGCACCTAGCTTGAAGTGCAGCTCACAGCGCCTTAAGCTGTGAGTCTGTCAGTATAGCAAACGGATAGAAATAGCTCCTCTAAATCATAATGTACGTCATCTGTGTTAGGTGGCTAGAGTTTGAATGGTTCCCCATGATGTGCTTATGTAGGCAGTTAACCTACATATTCGTGGTAAGAACAAAAAGTTCCGGGAGACTTTGGGACTCTGCCCTTGATCCTGGAAAAAATGCAAAAACCCGCTTGACCTGAAGGATGGGTTCTTTACATTCATATGAAATTTTGGAGATAACTTTCTCTTACTCCCTCCTTCTCTTCTTCCCTTTCTTCCTTCCTGCTTCTCTTCTTGCTCACATTAATGGATGATAGTATAAAACACAACTTGGAAAAGTTGCACGTGTAATAAGTATAATGTATAATATATCTGTATAGTGTGTATATATATATAAAGTACATGCATAATAATATATGGGCTATGTTCACTGTTGCTAAAACAAGTATAAATCCTTGAAACAATCCATGTTTAGCAAACTAAAAAATTTATCTGACAATTTTAAGCATTTATTTTTCTGTATCTGTTAATAATTGTTAATTAATAATTCCATATCTGTTAATAATTCTTTTGATTACTGGAATAATAGTTAATAGTAAATAGAACAGTTCAATATTTGTGTTAGTGGAAACCTTTTTTCCTCTCTGGCTGAATTTGTATACTGAGGACTCTCAGACAACTTGTCCATGGCAAAGGAAGGGCTGTGGGAATGTAACATTTTATGGGAAGGTGCATGATTATATTTGGGGGTTCTAAGGAGGACGAACTGACTTTATGATAGATAATACCCTCTGAATAAGTTGCCACTGTCACGGATAGAAAGGACGTAAACTCTCCGTTCCTGTTTTCGCTGTGATGTTCTTTGGTTCTGTTATGTTCACGCATTTGAAACCATAGGATGATGTGATCAATTTTCATATGCAAGGCCATTAACTTTGTTAATGTTAAATTGTTTCTTCAGTTACTTTGTGATAGGAAGCATTCAGTATTAGAATAAGCAGGGATTAGTGTGAGGGCAGATAATACAAGTTCAAGAAGGTTCCAATTTACTTAGAATAGTAAGTGATAATTTAGAGCTATTGTTGATATGTGCCATCTGGGAGTGTTGACACAATACCACCTGAGTCAGTTACAACAGAAATTTGTTGCAATGTAAAGTTGTTTGAGGGTCTGTTTTGTCTGATTCTCTCCTGGATAATTCTTGGTCGTTAGTCTAAATCTGAACCATGCCAGCTGAGTGGTTTCCAGGGTGAGATATTGTACAGAGGTTTTAGTAGTCTGCATATGGAACCTACAAATGCGTGATGCGTCTGAGCTCCTGTTGCAGTTAGTGGAGTTCAGCACGTTTCAGGCAGTGGAGTCAAGAGGATGACTGTGCTCAACATGGGGCAGGCAGGGAGCAGAAATGCTGTACAAGCCCCCCCTGCCTCATGTCTGTCCACTCTGGAGGGTGCTTAGTCTCCTACTTCAGTTGTACCAATCTGTGTGTAGACATCTACAACGTAGGTGTTATAATCTCAAACTGAGCCCTGCCATATCAAGCTGCTGGCAAGGTGGCCTGTCTCAAATGGTCAGGCAGTTACTTTCTAGGGGGCATTTTTCCTGCATCAGACAGCATTAGCTGGCCCTTTTATGTTCAGCTTTAGTAGTGTACAGATTAAACAAATACGATGGAACTATCTAGTTATCTTGAGTGATGTCCTCTGAGAAAAAATAGAGTAGAAAATCTTTTCTAGGTTGCTCTCAAGATTGAAAGGCTATGCCAAAAATTGTAAGTCATCAGTCTGTTTCTATAAATCTGACTAGAAGGGCTGTCTGATGCTATCACAGAAGACAGGCACAATAGGTTTTCCTGCAGTGAATGGTCACTGGGGATAGTGGAGATAACACCAGTGCTGTAAGTAAGCGTAGCTTCTGTGTTTCTATTCTGTGTAAAATTTCTATGACAAGATAATTGGCCATTCCATATTTGGAGCTCAAAAAACAATTTTAAAAATATCTGAAATCCCAAAATGCAGAATTAACAGACAAAAATACTTTTCTTGAATAGTTTCAGAGGTTTAGGTTTCAATTTGCAAAGTGAAATATTCTTAGATGTATAAACCAATTTCTAAAGGTGCATGGTGATATGATCACCAAGTTTGCTTTGCAATGTATTTTGTATATTATTTATATATCATTTTATATTACGTATTCTTTTATTGTTTATAATAATTTTATATATCATATATGATATTTTATGCTGGCTTTCAAAGCGCATGAGAAAAACAAGTGAAACAGTAAAAGCTTTAGAAATATTTGCCACAATAATCTAATTAAAAGTTTGTAGGGATTGCATGAGTCAAAGATTCTCCACTCCTTTTATTCTGATTTTAATTCATAATTCAGTAATACCGTCTTGAAACCACTGAAAACTGCTAACCCTGTAGTATGTGTTGTAAAACTCAGCAAACTTGATGTTTGCCTTAGCACTGAGCTGTGGCACTTGGTTCCCTTCTGTGCATTCTGAGAAAGTTTCTCTTCCTCCATATTGGAAAGCTATTAATATGTTTTGAAAGTGATTGCAGTGTATTAGTTATAGAGCTATTTTACATAGATAAGAACTAGTTTTCTTTCTTAATGTAAGGGAAAAACCCTCTTTATTTTGATATATATTTTTACTTCAACTTCAGTTATTTTTGCCATTAAAACAGTATAGAGATAGTTCTAAAATGTTATTACTTACTTCAAGCAGTAAATTATATAAACATATTAGTTTTAAGGGAAGTGGATATTGTTTAGTATTTGCTTTCCTCGTAAGAGTCCTAATACCCCAGCAAATGCAGCATTACAGATACAGGTTCAACTTTTAGGTAAAGAATTTTGCAAAGCCTTTTGAGATTGGGCTGCTCTTAATGGATGGCAGAATTGTGAGATGAAAAACATGTTTTAGGAGATGAAATGCATGAAGGATATAATGATTTGAACAGGTATGACTATTATTTGTACAGAAGACAGTATAATTAAAAGATTAAAGAAAATGAAACATTATGGTATTTAACACTTTTGAACAGTCATTAGCACTAATGTATGCATGATAAGTAAACAGAATATGAAGAATGGAAATCAATCCAGGTTGGAGAGGGACTGTCAAAGCAACACAGCAGCTCTCCTGTCACCTGTTTTGTGCTGCTATGCACGGCATTAAGTGAGAAAGTAGCAATCTCCTTACTTTTGCTTCTTCCTCTACCAGGTAATTTAGTCTTCATGATATACTTGATATAGATGAGATAGATCTTAGAGGAAATTTAAGAAAATATCTGCTATGTGGGCAAGACATTTAAAATTAGCTTGCTGAAGAAACTATTTAGCCTGCTTTAAAATAACGGTGGATGAATTACAGTGTCTTAACAATAGCGAGCTCCTCAGTTTTGACAGAGGATGTCTAATCTAGTTTACAGACCCCAGACAAAGCAGATGGATGAATTAACATTGATGCAATATTTTTTTCTCAAAATCTGTGTAAATATATTGTAAAAATGATTTGCAAAAGAAAATAGGTGTTCCTTTGCTCAAAAATTATCAGCTGTATGTGCTATGTACATGCTTAAAGAACAGTAGAGGTAGAGTGTAGTCTCTCAAAGCCGAATTTAATTATACATAATTGTCTCATCTCTATGATTTTTAAACTTTACAAAGCAATTATCTTGCAGGCTTCATGAAGTACGAAACATAAAGTTGATAATTGACATAAAATGATGGGACTATAAAGGCTGGATTTGGAGGGATTTTTTTTCCTTTAGTTTTGGTTTGTTTTGTTCTTTGTTTTTAATGAAGTAAAGGAGAGGCATAATAAATATTAAAACCTTTTTATTCCAGTGGATAGAGTTTAAAACCACAAGGGATCTCATAATTTGGCAGAGGTTTGTGGGAATATGCCCTCATTTGAACAGGATCTGGCTGTAAAATCAAGCTCTATGAAGTTCTCCTTTCTTAAATCAGCTGGTTTCCTCTGGTAAAAAGCTTAATAGTTGTTTCAGTTTAACTGACAATCTGTCTGTAAATTCCCAAGTCTGCTGCCCAAAGAGCGTAGTAGTACAAACGTCCTTCTTACATCACTTATTAGGTGCTACTTCTGTGCCCTTTCAGGTGTGTAGAGACATCGTGTTACCTTTGAAACTGACTTTGAACAATGTTTAATAGTCCACAGGCTTCACAGTTGTGCTCTGAGGCTGCAGAGATTCTGAGAGCAGCCTGCTAGTAATGTGGAATAAAACTAATGAAAAAGGCATCACAATTGTCAAAGGTGTTGGTGATAAACTGACTGCGGCATTGATAATAAGTCCTACAGATATCATTTCTAAGATACGTTTTTTTGTCCTGAGCATACAGTGGAAAAAATTATGAAACAGTAAGGCAAGGAGATAATTCTGAGAGAGGTGAAGTTATGGAAATTGGATGGGGTGTGCATTTGAGTCAGGACATGGGCATGAGAAATAAAAAATTCACAGGAAAGCAGGTCCCACAGTTTACGGGTCTGTTGGTTTCTTAAGAGATTTTTTTTTTTAACTACTTAATCAGATAAATAATTATCACTCATTAATTAATCAGATGAGACCATGTGAACATTATAATACGGAAATAAATAAAAGTCTGTAAATTTTCATTTTCTTTGGAGATTTCGCAAAAGTGTTTTCGTTGTAAAATTTGACATTTGGTGGGACTGAGCTACATTTCAAATCTTTGAAATTCTCTTTGAATAGCAAAGAGATGGGGGAGTAGAACGTCTTTGGTTCTGAGACTTGTTTAATATATTGTTAATGCACAAAAAAAAGTGTGCTAACTTTTTATGGGATGCTAATTACATCATGAATTTTCCTGCATTTTTCTTGTGGGTCTGGGTATTACATATATCAATAAAAAGTTACTCGTGTATTGCTGCAGATGTTCTGATGTGCTAGTTTGATTATCTCTTTTCTTGTTAAAGTTCAGGTTACATAGTTCAAGTCACTTAATGAATTGAGACTATAATTTGACTTTTTTAGTTTAGGAACTTGTACTACTTTTGTTCTACATTTTCTTTTATCCTTTCAGCTTGATTGTTTATTTCTTCCATCTTGTAGGGCAGGAACTAGAAAAGTGAAAAAAAAACAAGCCGCAACACCAAATGAAAAGACAATTAATACCTATGTTTTCTGTCTAAAAGGAAACAATTATCTTCCTGTTTTAAGATAAATTTCAGCTTTTCATGGTCCCACATACTGATGCTAGTCTAAAACCCTTATAGATTATTATGTTTGAAAACTCTATAGATTATTAATTCATATTTCACATTTACAATTACCTACAAAACTTTTAAGAGAAATGCCATTCTTCTGAAGAATCCTCACTATGTCACTTTGCATAGCTGTGAAGTTGTGGTGGACTTTAGTATAATTATGAAATGAGAAATATGCTTAATGTTCACAGATGGATTTTTTTCTTGCAGGGTTAATAATGTCTCAGTATAGCCTTTGAGGAGGGATTGTGGTAAAAATTATGATGAGAAGTCATAAGTAAGCTGCAGCTGTATTGGAAAGACCTTGAGAATACTTTCTGCTTTCATTGTCTCAGAGTAAAACTGCATCTAATATTTTCATGGCTCAGCAGAGTGGCAGTTTTGAGTATTACAGACAAGCAAAGGAGGTGTTCTCAAATATAGCAAATACTTTCACAGAAACCGTGCAATATCAGCTTTCTGTTGAAGCAGAAATATTGAAATTTCTACACAGTTAAGCACAGCAACAAAAGCTTTATCTAGGTCTCTGGAGGATGTCAGTATTTGAACTGAAACTTGTACAAATTCATCCTTGCTGTTGCAATACTGCCCTTGCTTCTCATCAAACTCTCTGTGTATAAATTTCTTTTCATTGTTGCATATCTTCCCTACTGGCTAGTTTTTCTACCAGCAAACTGTAAATGCCTTTTGCTGTCAGCAGAATGGACCAAGACTGATGACTCCTTAGTCTGTGTACTCCAAGTACTTAACAAATATGACAGCAGGACTTCTTGTCTCAAGGGCCAGAGAAGTATAGATACTTTTCTGTATTTTATGTATTTTGTACATCTATTCTCAGAGAGAGAACAGTATGATTCTAAATTGACAAGAAAGAAAACCAAAGCTTTACATGATTTTGCGTGCATTTGAAAATCGTCATAAAATTAATTCAGTTTTAACTGATGTGCATTTTCATGTTATTGCTACGCTGAAATATTTTAACACTTCTATTCACTGTATAGTCCAGATTTATGTCATACTGAAGCAGTGCAAAAATGTCTTTATATAATTCTTATTGCATTTTCTATAAACAATAGAAAGAGGCTTACCATTGTACAAAATATGAAAATTATAATTAGCAATTTAAATGTGTTTAAATGTGTTTTATTCTTTGTATGTTTTCACTCATCGGTGGAGGTTAAGCTGAGTCATTATAAACAATGTTTCCTTCCTGAACCTAGTGCTGATTCCCACTTGTGTTTACATATAAGAATTTTTTTTCATTCGCAGTTCTTAAACCCTGTTATCTGAGTGTCATTAATTCATACAGTTGTAAGACAGACACCTCAGTCTGGCTTTAACTGAAATATTAGGTTACATTGGTCCATGTTATAAAATTCTGGGTCAAGTTGAGTTAGTGTATTATCTATACAAATAGTTCCTTTTTTTTTTTCTTTATAACAGCTAGGCATTAAGTGGGGTAATTTGAAACTATGTCTACGTCCCGAGTGACTTGTTGCAAACCCGTCTTTTGTGCATGGTCAATTTGCATTCATGATTCTTTCATTCTTGGCTTGTCTGTCTGGCTCAAAAATGTAATATTGTAAAATGTAATATTGTAAAAAGTAATATAAAAAATGCAATACTAGATTTTCTTAGCTTCTGTCATCATTGAGGTCCGTAAACACTTTTATCTTCTGCATTGTAGATGATAGAACTGAGGAATCAAAGATTAAATTAAATGTTTAACTCTTATTCGGTGCTTTTAATCTGGTTGCTGTTCTTCCTTCTCCTATGGAATCTTATTTCATTCTCCAAGTACCAACTTTTTCAGTGAAAAACGTAGAGTTGCTATGATGTAGCATAGCATACTGTAAAAAAAAAGCACACTGATTAAGGCAAGATGTTTCTGGACGCCGTACCAGTCCATTCTTTAACACCACTCATCACTCCCTAATCTGCCAGTTGGATGAGACAGTCTTGTGCAACATATAGGTCATGATCTGTGGTAAGGCCAGGGCAACAGAAACATATACCAGAAATTCTATCTTACAACTTCTTTCCTTGTGAATCAAAAAGAGAAGAGAAGGGTGATTTATAGGTATTTTGTGGACCTATTCACTGATTGGAGCACAAAGACATGAAGAATAATAATCCTACCTGTACAACTGCAAAGTACATTTTAAACGTGCATTATTTTGACAAAACTACAGTATTGTATATCATAAGAAAAGTACATCAGAGAATCACTGAATTGCCAGATTTCAGATTCCCAACAGTTACCACTAGTGTGTGAGATCTGTTCCAGAAATAATTAATGCTTTCTTTATTAAAACAAAAATTACAAATTTTCACTCTTCGGTTTTGAAAGCAGAAAAGTCTTTTTGGTCCATATGTACAAAAAAAAGAGAAAAGAGAAAGAGAGAGTGTTAACGACTTGGACTGAAAAACTAATGACTAAGTCTAAATAAAGACAAACTCTCAAAAGAGAGTGTATTAAATTGTGTCATCTAACTATCTCAACACTGGTAGCCATACAAAAAATTCTATGACTTTGAAGAAAAGAAGTAATTATTTTGCTTGAATGAAAATGCAGTTATGTTAGAATAAGACAGTCATAACTTGGATAGACTGCTTGGAAATTGTTCCTAATTCTCTGGACTTTTCCTCCCTTCTTTTTTCAGTACAATTTTGCTAATTGGGGTTTAAATAGTGACAACAGATGAGGAAAAGGCTGAGGTACTTAATGCTTTCTTTCCCTCAGTCTTTAGCAGTAAGACCAGTTGTTCTCTGGGTACCCAGCCCTTGATCTGGAAGATGGGGACAGGGAGCAGAATGAAGTCCCCATAATCCAAGAGGAAATGGTTAGCAACCTGCTACAACACTTCGATGCACACAAGTCTATGGGGCCAGATGGAATTTACTGGAGGGTATTGAGGGAGCTGGCAGAAGTGCTCAGCAAGCCGCTTTCCATCATTTATCAGCAGTCCAAGCTATCAGGGACTATCAGTACTAGTTGACTGGGAGCTGGCAAATGTGACTCCCATCTACAAAAGCAGCCAGAAGGAGGACCCGGGGAACTACAGGCCTGTCAGTCTGACTTCAGTGCTGAGGAAAGTTACGGAGCAGATCATCTTGACTGCCATAGAGGCACATAGAGGACAACCAGGTGATCAGACCCAGTCAGCATGGGTTTAAGAAGGGCAGGTCCTGCTTGACTAACCTGATCTCTTTCTATGACAAGGTGACACGCTCAGTGGATGAGGGAAAGACTGTTGATGTTGTCTACCTAGACTTCAGTAAGGCTTTTGATACTGTTTTCCACAGCATTCTCCTGGAGAAACTGGCTGCTTATGGCTTGGATGGGTGTACACTTCACTGGGTAAAAAACTTGCTGGGTGGCCAGGCCCAAAGAGTCCTGGTGAATGAAGTTAAATCCAATTGGCAGCTGGTCACAAGTGGTGTCCCCCAGAGCTCAGTACTGGAGCCAGTTCTCTTTAACGTCTTTCTCAATGATCTGTATGAGGGGATTGAGTGCACCCTCAGAAAGTTTGCAGATGACACCAAGTTAGGCGGGATTATTGATCTGGTCGAGGGTAGGAAGACTCTACAGAGGGATCTGGATAGGCTGGATCGATGGGCCGAGGCCAATTGTTTGACATTCAGCAAGGCTAAGTGCTGGGTCACAACAACCCCATGCAATGCTACAGGCCAAGAAGGCCAATGCCATCCTGGCTTGTATCAGACATAGTGTGGCCAGCAGGACTAGGGAAGTGATTGTCCCCCTGTACTCGGCTTTGGTGAGGCTGCACCTTGAATGCTGTGTTCAGTTTTGGGCCCCTCATTACAAGAAGGACATGGAGGTGCTGGAGCGTGTCCAAAGGAGTGCAGCAAAGCTGGTGAAGGGTCTGGAGAACAAGTCTAATGAGGAGCAGCTGAGGAAGCTGGAGTTGTTTAGCCTGGAGAAAAGGAGGATCAGGGGAGACCTTATCACTCTCTACAACTACCTTGAAGGAGGCTGTAGTGAGGTGAGCGTCGGTCTCTTCTCCCAAGCAACAAGTGATAGGACAAGAGGAAATGGCCTCAAGTTGCACCAGGGGAGGTTTAGGTTGGATATTAGGAAAAATTTCTTCACTGAAAGGGTTGTGAAGCATTGGACCAGGCTGCCCAGGGAAGTGGTTGAGTCACCATCCCTGGAGGTATTCAAAAGACATGCAGATGTGGTGCTTAGTGACATGGTTTAGTGGTAGACTTGGCAGTGCTAGGTTAGCGGTTGGACTAGGTGATTTTAGAGGTCTTTTCCAACCTAAATAATTCTATGATTCTAAATACATTGAAACTGAATTTTTTGAACTCTGCAGGGACTTTCTCTGTGTTTTATGAACAACAGCAATCCAGAATGTTATATAGACCTGAGATATTTTTAAAACTTTCACTGAAGAGGGTTAGGGTTAGCTCTGCTCTGGAGAAAATTGTGTGTTTATGTGTGTACATGTAGAGAGAATTGCTTTTAGTGCAACAACTGAAAAATAGTCTGTGCTCCACTGAGGAATAAGGACAGACAGATTCCTATTCTGAGCAAATATTTCTAAATTATGAATTGACAGGAGACAACCCTCAATAGACAGAAACCTGCATACACACAAAGAGGAGGATGTTCAGAAGAAAAACAGTTATAATACTATAATAAAGAAAATTAATCCTGAATTGTGTTCCTGATGATTTCACTTTAAGAAATGTTATCTTTACACTGATAGAATATGCTATTGAGGAATATGTTTAAGCAAAACAGTCACACTATTCTCCTTTCTTTCTACCTCAGAGGTGTTTTTAGAGCACTTTACAGAACTTAGTAAGGTGATTTCAGTAAATTGATCAGATCAGTAACTCATAGGTTAAAACAATTCTAACTTTAATACAATGAACTTAAATCTTCAGAGGGAGACAATTAGATTATTGACTCTTCCAGGAGAAATTCAAACTGATTCACATTTGTTTGCTAGAGTTACCTTTTTCAAATACTATCTTGCCAGGTACCCACTAATTGTAACCCAGTAAAAGAGTCAGTGTTGGACAGAGGTATTACTTTGGGATAGTTATTCAAAGTTAATAGATAGGTACATTAAAAAAGTGAAGATTTAGAGAATGAGCCTGCATACTTATTAAGCAGAATAGTATATTGGCCAGCCTGCATCCATCCAGAAATGATCTGCTAGGTCATGCAGGTCCTCTTCGTTGAGGAGAGCTCTCAGTAGTCTTTGAGTTCTCCACAGGAACCAGCTGTGGTGTGAGCAGGCATTGACACCAATGCTGCTGTTCCCAGGAAAGAGCAAGGGAAGTAATGTGAAGGCATATAAACACAGAAGCACTACCTCGATCCAATGTATTAAACTGTTGGGTAACTTTTTTAAAGTGACTGATATATAACCTTATAGAAGAGCTTCATGGCAAGTTGTTTATATGTGATTTAGAAGGTTTTTACAGCCAGACTGTAAATAACTGCACTTTTATTTCTATTAATACAAGTCAGCCAATGAACATATCTCCTGTCATTTGTAAAAAGCAAATTAAAAAAAAAAAATCAACTTCTCCAATTTCATATTCTTCAAGCCTTGTATTGTATAGTAAATCTGTGCCCTCATTTTCTGCTTCCTCCAATGCTTCATCTTAAAAATATTACAGAGAGCCTTCTTAAAGGGCTAAGATATTCAATATAAAACCTGATTTCAGTTTATCTGTTTATTATAAGATTTGGCTGCATTGTGACATCATCGATGTAGGCATCTCTACCTGTTTTAAGTCTATAAATTAAGTCTTCTTAAAGTAGCATTACTTCTGGCCATAACCTTGATAAAGTGGAGGACCAGTAGTGGCTTTTAATAACAGATCGGGCGGTTATAAGTTTAGGTAAAAAAAAGTCCTTAGGAAGGGAGCTCTCTCTATCTGGTAAATGGTCCTCTCTTTTTGTCTACAATTCATTTTTTTCTGGAAGATTAAATGCTTTTTTTTTTTTTCCCCTCCTCTTAACATCAGTTACAGGACTTCCTATTCTAAAACATAGCCTTATTTGAAAAAGTTCTATATTATGTTTAATATAATGTGTTTAGTAAGTACTAATAGTTTTTCTTGTGTTGTTTCTCAAGAGGTATAGAAGTAAGATAAGGACCAATTTTTTAGTATATATCCATCACAGAAATGTAGTCAACTTTTAAATCCTTGAGGGAAAATTTCTTAGAAAAGTTGATTCTTTGCTTCTGTAATAAAATACTAATTTAATCTTGCACCTGCCGCATAACATGACACTTCATCCTTGCTGATAGCTTAGTTATTATGCAGAGAGTACAAGCTGAATAATACAAATAAAAGTTGTAACTCATAAAAGAGAGCCCTCATGTAAAATCATTATAGCTCAGATGCATTCCTTTTTTCTGCCTTTAGACTACAATATGTTTTTCTTCGTGTTAAGTTTCTTGCGTAAACTCTGGGATAGCATTACTGCTCATCATCATGGTTTAGTATTTTCTCTGTATTTTATATATTTGCTCTAACTGTGCACATTAAAGTCATGCTTTTTTTTCCTATAATAAGAAACTATTATATTTTGACTTCATACTTAAGGAGCCCTTGTCCTAGTTTTATTGTTACTATCTAAATTTCAATCTCTCCCCTCGGAAACAGCAATTATGAATAAAAGAATAGAATTTAGCTTGTATAGACTAATTAATATGCAACATACAAATAGTGAATTCTGGAAAGCAAAAATGGTGAAATCCTAAAGCAAAGATAATGCAATCCTCTGGACATTTTTTTCCTTTCTCTTGGTCCTTATATTGTACTCATGTCCTGTTAGTTTTTTTGTATTTAAGGAGCAGGAATAAGCCCTGCGGTGGACTCTTCAACTTGCCTTTTTTCATTCTGCATTTCTCAGACCCTCTTCACTTCCAGAATGGATGGAGACTTCTCTTATCTTACCTGAATCTCATGAATTTTGAAAGGCAGTCTGTATTCTTTAAATGAGCCAGGCAGAGCAGATTCAGCAGTACAATTAATTTGAATGAAGTGAAAGAGGCCTTTGTCTTGTTGCAACATTAAAAAAATTAGATGGTCAGCCACAGAATTACAGTTTCTCATGTCTTTAGGAATGTTACAAATTAGTTATTTTGGAAATAACTGAACTGCATTCATCACGGGTAGTAGCACATAATTAAAACTGCCATTCATTGAAAGTTGCAGCAAAAGATACCTTACTTTGTTTGTTTTAGGTGTCTGTGATACCTGTTCTGAGTGACAACACTCAGCAAATGAAGCTAACAAGGCCTCAAAATTAAGAGCTGGTACTTTGCAGGGTGTCAGGACAGTGCAAAGAATGATAGATAGAAATAAATTGCTCAGAATTGCTCAAACCAGTGAACAAATGTGATGGTGCGTTCTGAGCAAACTGCAAATGCTGCCCTAGTGTGAACTCCACAGCAGGGAAATTACAGTGATTGAGTCTTACGGTCATAAGCATGAAGTTTTGCTGTAGTAAGGTGATCATAAGAAAAATACTAGAAAAGCCTGTACCATTTCTGTTGCTGGAAGAAAATTCATTATAGTCAAAAATTGTGTTATTAGTGGAAAAAAAAAACCACCAAAATTCAAAGTTGCATACAAGTATTTTCAAAATGAAGAAGCAGAAATGAGAAATAAGTAATATACAGAAAGAAAAATAAAATCTGATTTTACCAGGAAGTGGCAATCTTAGTTTGTCCTAGATAAGTGTAGCACTCAGAGAGTAACAAAAAGACATTGACTGATGTTTCACATATTAAGAAGTAAATTATTGGCAGCTGCTTCTTGTAATCAAGCTTTATTAGTCTTTTTTACCTGGTTTTTATAGCTATAAACCTATTGAAAGTTTAACTCTTTATGGTTCATTTTGTATAGATAGTTCAGACAAAAAGCATACAGCATATAGTCTTTATGAATGATGATACCTTTGTGATACAGGTGCAAGTAAAAGGTAAGGAAGGATGTGAAGGGAGTTATCCCTAAAGCTTGTTTAAATCTTTTTTTCTGTTATGTGTGCCTCATTTCTCATTAAAATTAAGAAGTACATTCTTCTGTGTGCAATTGTGACATTTTTAATATCTTAATCAAGAACTGCATGAAATTCAAAACTTTTAAAAGAGAAATATAGGTGACAGCAAGCTAAACTAGGAATCTTTTTTGATACATGGTGTTTTAGATGCACACGCACATGTAAGTGAAGGTCATAAATCTGCAGCCCTCTTGAGCAATAAGGGAGAGGAAAGAAAATCAATTCTAATCAGGCGACCAGTGCCAGACCTCATAACAACAACTTTTCCATACACCTGAGGCACTTAGTAACATTTCATATAAATTTTAAGCAAAATGCTGTAGTCTGTAATAGTACCCCTATCTTGTTCTATAACTTTCTGTAGTTTCACTTCTGTTATATAGTAATTGTTGGTTTTGTTGTCTCTGGAACCATTTAAATCCAGATTTAATAGAACAACCATGCAATTCATTGAAGCAAAAGCTTAGGAGGTTTTTTTGCAAGTATGCTGCCATTAAAGGATATATGTTGTGTAAGCAGTCTTCCAAGCCATCACTGAGATATCTGTGATTTTTATTTTTTTCTTACATGTTCTCAAGTGTTTGTAAAATTTGATTACTTAGTTGTTCTTGAACTAAGTTGACTAGTATCTTTGTAATTTAAAAAGTCCACACATTTATGAAAGAAAATAGAATTAGTTTCTGTACAGTTAATGGAATCATTAGTATGTTCAGGATTTTATAAATTATTTTATAAAATTATTTTATTTTATTGCCAAAATTGTTTTTTGCTATGTCCAAAGTAGGCTCTGAGTTTTTCATTAAAAAAAGTTATGTGTATCATAGATACATTTAATGTATCTCTAAATTGGTTACTCCTCAACCTGTAAGTCTAGCACTTCACAGATTCAGTTTTTTATTAGACAAAACCTATGAATATTAAATATTCCAAAGATACTATTTCAGAAAACTTGGTAGATTTTAGGAGCATGTGAGTGTTCTTTCTAAACACACAGCTATATGTGTATAGTTGTAACTACGTATTTTTACCTAGTTGATTAATCTTGAGCTTTTAAGTACTTGAATTACAGTCAGACTGCATTGCTGTATCTTAATGTGTTTTCTGTCACAAAATGTTCCTTCCTCCTCCTTTTTTCCTACGTTCACAAGTTCCTTTCTCTGAATTAGTGATATGGTAGTTCCTATAACTACAAACAAACAGTAGTTTCCTTCCCCATATAGTACAAGATTTTATTCTTGTAGTTCCCCACTAGTAAGCTGTCCTGTCTTTCAATCACATTAGACAGCATAAGCAATCAGGTTATAGACAGAAGTATGTAATTTTTAAATTGTGGAGGTTTAAGAGCAAGATTTGGCTTTTTCAGTTACAGATAATTTTTAGAGCGTAATTAGAGTGATATTGAATAACTGTGCTTTTTGAAAAATAGTTACCTTAACATCTGTAAAATAGACATGTAAGACCAATACAAGCTCTACTAAAAATGTGGAATTTCTGATTGTTGTCCTATCACATATGAAGATTTGTTTTATTTAAGATACAAGTTAATTACATTGTTAAATACTTACAGCGAGTTCTGAATGTAGTCGAGATCAATTCAATTTGTTGTCCACAATTATTCTCAGCTTTGCAACTGCACTGAATTTTTCACATGCCTTTCTTCTACGAGATGTGTTGCTGATATGCTATAAATGCAATCCATGGTGCATTTGTGTT
>VXAL01000194.1:18420-29445 GCA_013399475.1 Chauna torquata | reverse complement strand
TGGTGCATTTGTGTTCTTTATGAAGTATTTATTTCAGCTCATAAAGAAAATGATTCATGAACTGCACTTCCACTTTCTCAATTTCTTTTTTATTCATTTTTAAGCACTACAGCATTAATTAAATTTGCCAAAAATTCATGTGTAGTTAAAAGCTGAGTTTGATTTCCTTTAAATGAATAGTAAATAATTACAGCTAAAGCAAAAAAAGATCAGATATTGAGAAGTTGGATAATTATGAAGCTAAGAAAAGTGTTTTTCCTACAGTATTCTTCTTTTCATGTCCTCCTTTATAATTGCATTCCCATCTTCCTATTTATTTCTGTGTTTGCAGAGATTTATTGTTCATGTTTGGCAGTATGCCAGTAATATGAACCATATTTTTCTCCACTTCACCCACTCTGTATCCCTTAAGTCAACTTTCAGTGGTTGTGTGTCAGGTACTAGTAAATATAAAGATTGAAAAAAAAAATCGTAATTTGAACTAGAATTAATTCACTGTAATAGACAGGGCTGAAAATACAGTGATAGTATTTTCAGTGATGGTATACAGTGATAGATACAGTGGAAAAAAAAATACACTTAACTCTCCTGTGGTCTATAGAAAAGTACTGATTCTCTGTTGACAATGATAATAAATCTATTTTAGGGAAAGATCAGAGTCCTCATTACCACAACTATCCTGGTGTCATAGACAGTGGTTATCAGTTTTGGAAGGCAGTGGTATGCAGAAGAGATGGGAGGAAAATCAGAGATGTTTGTGGCAAATCAGTATACTGAAACATAAAGATCTGAGGAACCAGTAGCCAGGGCCTAGGGTAAAAAGAGATTGAATACAGCATGCTTTGTGACATATTTAAGCTTATATTTAAGCTCATACAAGCTTGTTTGAAGGTCCTTTATTCCTGTTTACACCAGGGCTGTTCTGCCTTTCCTCCTGTCGTGTTAGTTGTAATAAAAGAGCTGTACTTTTTGTGATACTTGAGCTTTAGCCTAAAGCCATGTTTCTGAAAAGCAAGAGAATTGTTCCCATTGGACTAAAATGGCATGAGCTCTAGTAGTTTGGGTTTCCTGTTTAAATGGCTTGGTTTCTTTTTTCCTTCGCTGTTGCTTCTGGAAGACAAGCTCTAAAGCAATTCGAGTTTCAGGTTTTAGTGTTTGGAAGGGAAATATATTAGCTTTTTATAACTTTGATTTCGTATTCAGTTTAGGGAAAGCACGGTAAAGCTAGCACCCAGATATAAGGGAGGCATTCTGGACATCTTACATGGAGGGAGGTTAGAGGACCTGAGATTTTTGCAAACTGAGATCCCAGCCTCCTATGCATGGGAAAGGTAAAAACGAGGGGTAGGTAAACAGTTTGATTGCATAGTGTGAACTTCTTAATCCACACTGTGCCAAGATGATGCAGTGGCTGAAGCTGCTTGCATAGTCTGAAAGAGGTTTTTCTTTAAGGAAAAAAGATACATGAGTTGTCCATTTCAGTGTTCATGCTGGTTATC
This sequence comes from Chauna torquata, assembly GCA_013399475.1. NCBI lineage: Eukaryota > Metazoa > Chordata > Aves > Anseriformes > Anhimidae > Chauna > Chauna torquata. The sequence goes on along the minus strand of VXAL01000194.1, from coordinate 27,946 downwards.
AGTAAATCTGGGTCTACGTTTACATTAAGTTGTATTTTTTAAATAGTATTCTTTTGAACAATGAAGTGTAATCATTGGAAAGTAAGAATAGAATTCAAATTCATTTATAGCAAATTGTGAGGTATTGGCGCTGACAAAAAGTTTGACATTAATAAAAATAGTTCCTTTTATATGACTCAGAATAATATTCATTTTTTCCTGTATTTTTTTAAATACAGTGCTTCTTGTACTATAATTGAAAGTGAATTTAATTTTTATGCTTGTCCATTCTAGGTACAGAAATCCAGAAATAAGCAGTTACGTGAGCTGTTTCCAGATGGATTTAGTATTCATCATGCAGGAATGCTGCGGCAAGACCGAAGTTTGGTTGAGAACTTGTTTTCTAATGGACATATCAAAGTCCTAGTTTGTACAGCTACACTTGCCTGGGGTGTCAATCTTCCTGCTCATGCTGTTGTTATTAAGGTAAGAGCTTATATTACACTGCACATGCTTATCTGTCTTGAAAGAAAACTGTAAAGAAGCATTGATAGCAAGATTTTTATTGTGGGTTTGGGGGCTGGAGGGGAAATGTCTGATTGACTTGAAATGTTATTTATATCTCATTAAACTGATTCTCACCAGTGGGAGTCTAGTTTGTATAGTAAAGATTTAAATATATCAAAGATTATGAAAGGATTAGTTAAAGTACACTTCTGAAATCATGCTGTATTTGCCTAATTTCAGTATTCAGCTCATCAGGATTATATTCATGTGTATTTATGTTAATTTTTATTAACTTTTCCTCAACCAGGGAACACAAATATATGCTGCAAAAAGAGGCTCCTTTGTTGACCTTGGAATTTTAGATGTCATGCAGATATTTGGTCGAGCCGGACGGCCTCAGTTTGACAAATTCGGAGAAGGCGTCATTATTACAACTCATGATAAACTCAGTCATTACCTGACTCTTCTTACTCAGCAGAATCCAATTGAAAGCCAGTTTCTTGAAAGTCTTGCAGACAACCTAAATGCAGAGGTAACTTTTGAATCACTTAGAGAAACCAGCAACTCTAAAAGGATTAATGTTATTTGAAACAAAAACGCATTATTTTCACACATAAAATATATAAAATGGAATTTTTATTTATTACTGGGAGTCTGTAAGTGTATATTTTTAAAAGGAGTGAACTGTTAGACAGAGGGTCAAAATATTTTTAAGACAAAGCTGTAGAAACACATAGCATTTACCTTTTAATCAAAAGTGCCTTATTAGAATTTAAGCAGTAAGTATTCTGCATAACTGCAAATTAAAATCCTCAAGAAATTAAAGCATATCTTTTATAAATAAACTTACTTCAGTTGGGTGACTGCAATATAGGAAGAATAATGTACTTCGCTTAAACTCTTCTCTTTAGTCTTGGTTTCACAGTGGTAATCACAACTGGTTTATTATAAGTTGCAAGTTCTCAATTTGCTTCAGGCTCAAAGAAAATGCATTTGACGATTTAAATGCTGTGGTTATACTGAGAGTACTGACATCCATCATATTAAAACTATTCAGAAACTATCTAAAGTAATAACCAGTTATAAATCTGTATACACACACACTTTTACAAGGAACTCTCAAAAATTTAAACATGCTTAAATGAAGAAGAGAATGTTATTTTGTGAAGACACTGGAGATTTTTTCAATAAAAGCAAAGGAGTTCAGCTGAACTGAAATGTCCAGTGACATCTTAAAATTGATTATGCTTTTGAAAGATGTAAAGTTTGTTTGGTCTGTTAGTAGTGGTCTTGGTATTTTAAGATACTTGTTCTGTTTTATCTGTATAATTTTAGTATATTTATATATTTTTTTCTACCTTTTCATCACATTAAAGCATTGCCATTATTCAATCATGAATAATAATTTTAAAAGAAAACTCTAGAAAGGAGCAGAAATGGATTTGGTAACCTTTTAGAATGTCAAGATTCATCCCTTGATTCTTCTTTACAAATGACCAAGTTTGATCATTCACTTTTTTTTTTTTAAATCTTTTAAGGGTTCTCATAAGTTATTTCTTTAGTTCCTGTTAACAGGAAAATTCTCTGTGCAAGTGTAGTCACACATCAGAACTAGAATAAGGTTTAGCTGTGATGCAAATATTTCCTCACAGGTACTCCTCTTTAACTCAAGGTTCTGGTGTGGTCTGAGTACAGTCAGGGAGAGAGAAATTAAACTACCCCAAGAACATGAGACACCAATGATAGGAAAAGGAACCATTTGCAATTTTCCCATCCCTCTCCACCACAAAAGAAAAATGAAAAATAAAGACGAAGCATGCTTGCAGTGGGCAGGTGGAGAGCATTCAACCATCTCCTTTTTGTCAACACTTTTATACTCCTGGAGATAAACACCTGTGAATGTTGTCTAAATGGAGCTGGGTGGATATTCTAAGTTCTCCAGGAATTGGGTATTAGGAACTTACACATCAGTAATAATAGTTTAAGTCCTGAACTTGGTTGTGAAAGCCAGGATTACTTGCTTATTACTGTTAACCCTAAAAGTTAGGAGGGATAGGTTTGGTCCTAAGTCATAAGACACCTTCAAATCTAGGCTTCCTCTATAGTAAGTGAGACATAAAGTCTATTCCTAGAGGACATTTCATTCTTTCTTTTTTTTTTTCTTTCTACTCTCTCTCTGAAGTATTTCAAGTACCTAACTTGAGGTATGCTTCTCACTGTTTGGTTCCTTCAGTTAGGTAAAATGGGTGTGGTTTTACACATACAGCTAGTTTTGTACCTTAATGAAAAGTGAAATTTGGAAAAATTAAATAGAATCTAATCTATTACCTATAATAAGCAATAAACTCATTTGCATTTCTTATTATTTGGAATACCTTTTCCTTTATCTCCATCTTAAAGATAGTCAAAACTTCTTGTTCAGAGAAGAACATACTTGCTTAATAGAGTAACTTCTGACAACAAACAATAAGTTGTGCAGTATCCAGAGGTCAAAAGTCAAAAGTATTGCACCTCTGGATAAAAGAGTTGAAACAAATATGATCACTTTGACAAGCAAGTCCTTTTTTCTGGGAAATGACCTAACTGCAGCATGTGTGATGCAAGATCCTTGTTATATAAATGAAATATTTCTGTTTGTGTTTGAATCGTATCTTGCATGCCCATCTGAAGGTACTCATAGAGAAACAGAGTTCTAAACATAGAGCACAAACATAAAACAAGTAGGAGAGAGAGCTTTTCATTGGACTTCACACACTTTCTGATCAGGGTAATCAACAAGTTATGGGAGATACTACTGCTCAGAGTTCTACTAGTAAATTTTTTTAGAGATTCTGTGTACCTTTTCACTAGAAAAGAATCGAGACACATTTCATAGAAACGCTTTGTTCTTTTTCTTGAGATACATGAAGTAGACAGGAAAAAAGAGTTGGATATTCCTTCCTTCACAGCAAAGGATTTATTTTCTGCTTTTTTTTATTTTAATATTAGAACTTTAGTCCTTCCATCTGCCAGAAGACCTCCAGGTCAGTGTAGAATTACAAAGACAATTGAATAATAGACACCTTTTGTGAAGTGAGTCAGTGAAGATCTCTGATTGACTTACAGTGTAAAACAAATGGCATAGCTGTATACTACTGTTTTTTCAGGCATGGTCTGTATTGCTCCAAATTGTCTAGAATTCTTTAGTTTAGCAAAAGAAAGTTTCAAAGGAAGTACAACAGCTGTCTCACTAGCTGGGAACTAGAGCTACAAGAGAGAAAAAGAGACGATTTGGCCAATATTGGTAGAAGAATGAATCACCCTGTGATCTGGAACAGCCTTCCTTTTAGGAGTAGTGGAAGTCTAATTTCTAATGTGGTGAAGATGGTGTTTATATGATGTGATTGCATTTGAGGAAAAGAAGATTTGACTTGATGAACCACAAGTTCCAGTCCTGTTTCTTTGCTTTCAGCTGGGAATGCTTAGTTAAGGCAGTATAAGATATTAGCTATTAATTTTCAGTGTGTGATATTCTGGAAAGGGAGTGAGGGTGGTTGGTTTTGACAGGTAGCATGTTGTTACTCTAATTTGAGCTGTAGTTCCAAAATGCACAAATTTTCAAACAATGCCAGAAAGCACAGGTGACTGTCGTGTGGCAGCTTCAAGGAAGTAATTTTTTTTTTTTTAGAGTGCAAGTGAATTTACATTCATTGAACTTTTTATGCAGAGGAAAAGAAAAAATAAAAATCATAGAATCACAGAATGGTTTGGGTTGGAAGGGACCGTAAAGATCATCTACTTCCAACTCCCCTGCCATGGGCAGGGACATCTTCCACTAGGCCAGGTTACTCAGAGCCCCGTCCAACCTGACCTTGAACACTTCCAGGGATAGGGCACCTCTGGGCAACCTGTGCCAGTGCCTCACCACCCTCATATTGAAGAATTTCTTCCTAATATGTAATCTATCCTCTTTCTTGTCCTATCACTACGCTCCCTGATAGAGTCCCTTTCCAGCTTTCTTGTAGGTCCCCTTTACGTACTGGAAGGCTGCTATAAGGTCTTGCCAGAGCCTTCTCTTCTCCAGGCTGAACAGCCCCAGCTCTCTCAATCTGTCTTCAAAGGAGAGGTGCTCCAGCCATCTGATCATCCTCATGGCCCTCCGCTGGACTTGCTCCAACAGGTCCATCCCTTTCTTATATTAGGGGCCCCAGAGCTGAATGCAGGACGCCAGGTGGGGTCTCACAAGAGCAGAGTAGAGGGGGAGAATCACCTCCCTCGACCTGCTGGCCACACTTCTTTTGATTGCAGCTCAGGATATGGTTGGCTTTCTGGACTGCAAGTGCACATTGCCAGCTCATGTTGAGCTTCACATCAACCAACACCCCAAAGTCCTTCTCCTCAGGGCTTCTCTCAATCCAGTCATCAGCCAGCCTGTAATTGTGCTTGGGATTGCCTGGACCCAGGTGCAGGACCTTGCACTTGGCCTTGTTGAACTTCATGAGGTTCCCATGGGCCCACCTCTCAAGCCTGTCAAGGTCCCTCTGGATGGCATCCCTTCCCTCCAGCGTGCTGACTGCACCACACGGCTTGGTGTAGACAGCAAACTTGGTGAGGGTGCACTCAATCCCACTGTCCACATCACTGACAAAGATGTTAAATAATACCAGTCCCAATGTCAACCCCTGAGGAACACCACTCATCACTGGTCTCTACCTGGACATCAAGTTGTTGACCACAACTCTTCAAGTGCAACCATCCAGCCAATTCCTTACCCACCAAGTAGTCCATCTGTCAAGTCCATGTCTCTCCAATTTAGAGACAAGGATATTGTGCAGGATGGTGTCAAGTGCTTTGCACAAGTCCAGGTAGATGCCTTCAGTTGCTCTTCCGTTATCCACCAGTGCTGTGACCCCATAGTAGAAGGCCACCAAATTTGTCAGGCACAATTTGCTCTTAGTAAAGCCGTATTGGCTGTCATCAGTCTGTTCTCTGTGTGCCTTAGCACAGTTTTCAGGAGGATCTGCTCCATGATCTTGCTATGCACAGAGGTGAGACTGACTGGCCTGTAGTTCCATGAGTCTTCCTATTTTCCCTTTTTGAAAATGGGGGTTAAGTTTCTCCTTTTCCAGTTATTGGGAACTTCACCAGACTACCACGACTTTTCAAATACAATGGATAGTGGCTTAATAACTTCATCCACCAGTTCCCTCAGGACCCTCAGATGTATCTCATTAGGTTCCATGGACTTGTGCACCTGCAGGTTCCTTAGATGGTCTCAAACCTGATCTTCTCCTACAGTGGGTGGTTCTGCATTCTCCCAGTCCCCGCCTTTGCCTTCTGCAACTTGGGCAGTGTGGCTAGAACACTCGCCACCAGCCACTGTTCTAAAAGTAAAAAAGTAAAATCTAAAAGTAACTTATATTTTCAGTATCAAAGTAGACGCATACATGGTTATGGTCACACATTAGGATTCTTCTCTCCTTCCTCTTTTTCCACTATACAAATTGCAAATTCTTACTTTTAAGTCTTAGGCATTTATTTCATAGGAAGTATTGAATCATAGAATCATTTAGGCTGGAAAATACCTCCAAGATCATCCAGTCCAACCTTTAACCTAGCACTGCCAAGCCCACCATTAAACCATGTCACTAAGCTCTGAATCCAAATATTTTTTGAAGACCTCTAGGGATGGGGACTCGACCACTTCCCTGGGCAGCCTGTTCCAATACTTCACAAGCCTTTCAGTAGAGAAACTTTTCCTAATATCCAACCTAAGCCTCCCCGGGCGTAACTTGAGGCCATTTCCTCTTGTCTTATCAGTTGGCGCTTGGGAGAAGAAACCAATCCCCATCTCGCGTATAGCCTCCTTTAAGGTAATTATATAAAGTGACAAGTTCTCCCCTGAGCCTCCTTTTCTCCAGGCTAAATAACCCCAGCTCCTTCAACCACTCCTCCTAACACTTGTGAATGGCTTAACAAAATGTTTATAATATAGCAAAAGTCTTGTTGTATGCTTCTGTATCTTACTGTACTAGATACTAAATTAAGGTAGCAAACTGCTTCTAGTGTTGGCTTTGGTGCAGTTAGCACCAAAATATTCATTCAAGGTGGAACAGAGCTGGTTGCATGTTAGAATGCAAAGCAATTTTAGTTTGTCCCATAGTTGTGATTTTAAGAGCAATTTTAAAGGTAGTAGTATATTTTCTTTTTTTTTTTCTTTTCCCTGCATTTAGTAGTAGCTTAAATATTAGCTTAAAAAACTATCAAAAGAATAATCACTGAAGAGTTGGAAGGGTAAATACCATTCTGTAACCAACTGAGTATGTCCGAATAGATACTTAATCCCCATTGCTGAGGAAGCACAAGAGGAAAATCAAGTATCACAAAGCAAGACAGTCAAGGGAGAAAGGGCTCTCTGAGGTTAGAATAGTAGTGCCTACAGAAATGGTGAAACACTAAAAATTGTCCAAAAGAAAAACAATGAGTTGCAGCAATTTCAGATAAGACTGGCAACAATAAGAGCAGTCTTATTCATGAAGCTTTATTTAGGTTTTTATCTAAAATGAGACAGGATTTGTTTGTCCAGGTAAGTATATGTTTCTGCTAAGTAGTTTTGTTTCAAATGTGTAAATATGACTGAAATACTGAAATTCCTTCCACATGTAGAGGAACACTCAATAGAAATTTAGTGACTTTTAACAGTTATTGAGTATCCAAGCAGTACTCTGAAAAATATTGCTAGTACACACTGCAGAAATAATTTGGTTGCATTGAAGATGTAGCTTCAAAAAGGTAATTTTCCTGCCCTGTCAAAATAGTAGAACTGAAAGAAGAGAAAAATAGTTTCATGGAGGGTATTCATCTAAACTTATCCAATCAAGGATATATAGAAAGTATATGAGGTGCAGTATAATAAAAAGTACTTACAGTTACAGCAGTTCTACCGCAGGATTTGGGGATTTGGAGAAAAGTGCATAAAACTGACCAACTAGTGTAAACAGAAAATTAAATTTTGAGTTGCAGGAATAACAAACAAGTATTCCTGTATGAAACATAAATACATAAATATTTAAAACTGATCAAAAATAATCTGTTATGGTTACATACCAGAATAAAATAGTATTGGCAATTATTTTATTACTGTCCTAGCCACTGTTGTAAAGGAGAAAAAAACTACATTCTGTGTTTCTTTAAAGACCAACTATTTGTTTTCAGACTTTACATAAAGGCAGTGTTCATAGCTTTAAATTAGTGTAGTACAGTTAAAGCAGGTGAAGGTGCAGGCAGCATTTTGTTAATCGCTGTGGTAGATAAATGGTTGTTAGTAGAAATAGCAATGGAAAATGCTGAAAAGCATTAGGGTAACAAGGGCATGAAACTTTGTTTTGTCATCTGATGACTGATGTTACTTATCCTTCTGTCATGGCATGCAGGAAAAATTAGTGCCTGCCAGATTACAGGAAGTCAGTACCTTGAGCAATTACAAGGACCTTTTGAATTACGTTTTTGTTGTGGTTTTTTTTTGGAAAGTAACTTCATTTCTTTGTATTCAGTATCAACTTAAACTTCTGTATATGCTGATTTGATCCAAGCTAGTGGAATCCTTTGAGAAGGATATAGGTATTTTAGAAATCATAATGATTTAGCTGGTGATGACTATTCCATAGGCTGCAGCATTCTGAAAAAGCAAATACATTTTAAAACATATGCCATCATATTAATCAGTAGGTAGTCATAGGAAGCTCATTCAGTTTTGGTCATCTTCTATAGACACTGACCGTTTGTCAGTAACCATAGTGCTATATGGAGACAAATGATATGTTGTTGACTGCTTTGTTATGGAAATGTAGACAGTAAGCTGATGTCTAGTGGCATCTTTGCTGTAACAAAGCCTTTTATTAGCACCAGTAAACCTGCACTGGTATATAATATATGACACGTTTTAGGAAGTGAGTCTGCTTTTGTTACAAACCATTCACGAAATCCAAATGCTCCAAATGCTCATGCTGTAGTTGTAAAGAGAAACCAAATAAAGGCCAGAAGCACTGCTGAATTCTTTAAATTCTTAATTTATTGTGGATAGATCAATAGGTGAAAGAAGAACTAGTAAAATGAAGGCAGCAGTTGGAAATATGGAAAGGCTACATACTTTCAAAAGCATATGAGGTTGCTTTTATGTAGATCAGGTCTCTTGCCAGAAATGGGTAACAGCTAAGAATGAGGCAATGATTCAGATATTTGGTGTAATACAATATGTAATCCTAGCCACACAATCACCAGGTGGAATCTAGAGCCTTGAATTTTGTACCTAGGCTTACATGGTGCAGGAAACAAAATTTGTGTAATGATGGGGGAAAAATTAGAGTATTTTTAATTCGCATTTCTAAGTGAATTCTCTGGAAGCAGGACATTTTCAGAGAGGAATGCACGAAGGAGTAGAGCAGCTTCTATGGAAGGAACACACAGGTGTACCTCCATGCTTCAGACAAGAACAAAGACAAATGGGAGATGATATGATGGAGTTTTGTGAAATAATGAATGATACAGCAAAATATTGTACTTTTCCTGGGACAAGAACCAGGAAATACTTGCTGAGATGAGTCAGTGACAGGTTCAGGAAATGCAAAAGGATACCAACTGGGTAGTTAGACTGTGGAACTCCTTGCTGCAGGAAGTTGTGTCCAAGAGGTAGTGTAGTTCAAAAACTATACAAAAGTTGAATAAAAATCCATTGAAAGATATTAAATGCAAAGGCTTAATCTTTAACTGAAGACCTTGAAATGCAATAGTATAAGAATTTGGGTGAAATTTATATGGTGCTTGCTTCTCATTAGCTAACAGCAGATGATGAAGGGCAATCTCAGAGACAGCATGCTGACCTTAAAGGACCAGTATATTTGTTCCTAGGAAACTACTCCTAGGTAGTGGGAAAAGCTGAAGTACACCCAACTTCATTGAGTTGACACCAAAATTAAGACTTTGAACATGCACTTCAGCACCTCTATCCACCGAGAATTCTTTCCTGTGGATTTGTTTTGAGTTTTGTTTTTGTTTTTTTTGT
>VXAL01000194.1:6356-16655 GCA_013399475.1 Chauna torquata | reverse complement strand
GGACAGTAGGAATACCTTCCCCAGGGGATGTACCTTTCCTTGCATTTACTTACGATTTTGTTGTGAAGCCAGGAAGGTGGTGCCTTGTTTAGGGTGGACCAAACCTCCTAACCTGTTTTTTGTCTTCCTCAAGTTAAAGCCTACCTGTCTTGGTGAAATCTGAAGGTAATAGAGTGGACAGCTATCATAGATATCAGAAGAGACAAAGAATTCTTTCAAAGTCTTTCCAAAAATGTCACTCAGGAGTTGGGTGACTAAATGGCTAATCTGGGTATGAGGAAAAACATAGGCTCAGGGGAGCTGAAGTTTTGTTCTCTGGGTGTCCAGGGCCCTGGGAACTGACCTGCCTGCATGAGACCAGCAACCGTGACAACTGTTTGCAATCAAAGTTTTGTGATAACTGGTGCAATCAAACAATACGAATTCAATGTGGAAAATATTTCTGTTCATTGATTATTCTATATTTAACTACATTCCTACTGGCTGGTTTAGGAAACACTACAAAATCTAGAACTTTTTTTTTCTTTTCTTTAATGAAGAATCACCTTATCTATTGTTTTTATGAATACTAAATATCCTAGAACTTAAGAGGTCTCCTCATTTCATAAGTTATTTATTTTGAAATTACTCATATATGTTTACATTGAAAAGATTACTTCCCTGTCACTCACAGTTTTAACAAAGGTTTAAGTTTTCAAATAATCCATGAAAGCTTTACTTGAACACTAGATGGCAGCAAATATTTAGAAGTAGCTTATTACTTTTCCTCTCTGCATAGAATTCAGTGAATGTTGATTAAATTTGGGGGAGGAAGGAAAGCACAGTATTACATTTCAGTGCCATATCTGAAACCCACCTGTATTTTGTAATCACCTTTGTTTTTCTCATTTTTACTTTTAACTGTGGAAATATTTAATTTGTAAATAATAAAATCAGATATTTGAACAAATGAGGCAAAAATGTTTTTTTTCTTTTGAATTGTCAGGCTTTACCGTCTTCTCTAATGAGAATTTTATCTTTTTGTGATTGTAAAAGTGATTGCTTGGCAGAAAATGTTACTATTGGAGAATGCTGTTATGCTGTTTCAAGTTGTGAACAGAAAGATATCTGAATCATGGAAAGAAATCAAATGCTGAAATTAACCTGGGTAGCAAACTGAGCAATAATGTGTGGGGTATATTAGATGTCTTCCCTACAGTAGTCTAGGAAAAACTGGATGTTTAATAATGTTTTTTAGCTACTTCAGTGCATTATGTAGCTATCTACTTTGAAAAACAACGGAATGGGTTTTCCCCTGACCTCCTTATGGTGTTGAACAAAACAACACTTCAGAAATGTGTGAGACAAGCTTGGTGTTACTCCCAAGTCATTGAAATCAACAAGGTTTTAAGTTATTCTAACTGAGGGCAGATTTGGCTTTCATTATTATTTTTGAATAGCTACTTACATTATTTCAAAAAGAATATCTGTAGTATTGTTGAGGTCTAGATGTTTGGATCTGAACATGCATGTGAAATCACTTGTATGGAGTTTTTTTAGTTTTTCCAAGTTAAGTGGGACATTTACATGAAATCTAAACACCAACAAAACAAAAATAACATTAAAAAAATGTAATAATGGATCACAGCATTTCAATAAGAGGGATTTTGCTTCTTTTACGGAACCAGCCACAACCAAAATATATTTGTTCATGGTGCATACAGGAAATATTAAATTATCCTGCTAAAATCAGGTTAACTGGAATAAGCAGTAAATTGCTTCTCATGAATGTAACTAACAGAAAATAGAGCTAAAGTTGTCATGTAAAAATGTGTGTGTGGTTAAGTAATTTGATGATAAAATAACTACAGAATTAGCAGAAGTTACTGAGTAAAAAACTGTTCTGGTATACCTAATTAGGCCTTGAAAAATAATTATATGTATATTTATGTGCATATTACCTGTTCAATTTTTTATGTTTTGATATAACAAAAATGTAGCAGGTCCTGTATGTTTGACTTGCCAGATACAAAAGGAACAAACTATTTTAAGAACTGTGTATAAACAGATGGCCAAATACGGGGGCCTGCTGAGGAAAATCCTAAGGACTGTCAGTAAGATTTGGCTTAGGACCAGAAAATGCGTTTACATTGGTATGAAAAATTAATCTTTTAATTGTAGGGTTTTTTTTTTCTTACAGGTGTTCTTCTTTAAACTGCCCTGAGCATATTCTCTCAAGAATTATGATTTTTTTTTTAATAATAAGCTAGCTCAGTATTATCTTTAATTATAAATATCATAAGCAGTAGGAAAGATCCTGTGGGTGACTATCTATAATGTAACATCACAGTACGTACCACATTACTAGATGTTCATAAGGTGCAGATGTGTAAATGGTTCAAGATATTGTCCTATGCTTATTTTAAAATAATTTAAGTTGGAACCGTACTGACACTTTCTTTAATGCTAATGCGTTGAATTCAGTATGTTTTCAGCCAAATATTTACATTCAGCTGTAATATATACATTTAATTTTGTCTCTTTTCCTGTTTTCAGATTGCTCTTGGAACAGTAACTAATGTGGAAGAAGCAGTAAAGTGGATAAGTTACACTTATCTTTATGTACGGATGAGAGCAAATCCATTAGTATATGGCATCAGTCACAAAGCTTATCAGGTATAAAATGCATTTTAAAAAAATCTGTAATCTGTTCTGGGTCTGTAATCCTTCCCTGATGCGAGGATAAATATTTGCTATTTCTACTTACCTGACATCAGCAATTCTTTTAAAGTGTTTAGAAAAAGAAAGATATTTTCTGCAGCAGAGTACTTTTACCAGTAAATTAAGAGGTCCTTTCTGTTCACATAGAAATATATTTTGACTGGTCAAGTGATGCTTCAAAGGACAGCATTCATTTTTTATCAGTTAGTTTCTGTAACTTGGCCTATTGTGTTTCAGTACTGTAGGCTAAATATAAATGATAAAGTGTTCTTGAATTGCTTGCTTTTTTTCCCCTGTCAGATTCTGTTCTAGAATATTTCATCCCATGGCATCTTATCAAATATAAATGACATTTTTAAATTGTTTTTTTTTCTTGTGATTAAGTAATTGTAAGGTTTTTTTATATTCATTTATTTTGATTTTTTTTAATGTTTATTTAGAAGTTCCATGCATTGATATAAATCAGGGCACAGTTACATAGGTTTTTTTCAAGTTCAGCTCATTCTCTGTAATTTTTAGGAAGTTTCATAGGTTACAGAATATCTAAATATTGTTACTTTTTTTTCTGTACAGCTGGTTAAAAGCATTTATTGTTATCATAGCTTGGACACAGGTAATTGAGTGTAGTGCAGGTGAAACTGTCACAAGTGTATAGTAACTGCAGTTTATTTCACGTGTCCTGAATCTGTTTCGTGACTTCATAATCTGTCATGATATTGTGAACAACTGCTGTTTTGGTCATTGTAAAGTGTATAAATATATATGTTAGGAGATATTTTTCAGATAGCTTTTGTGGCTGACAGCGGAAGTTACAGTGGAAGTAGGTACACTGTGGTCTAAGCAAGCTTCTGCAGACACCTTTAGACCTTCTCTCATCATCTCAAATCTGTTTTCTACAAAAAAAACTAACAGTACATTGCCATATGTTAATATAACACTATTCAAAATCACAAAATAATAGATAAATGAAAAGGAAAAATTGCTTTGCCAGTGAAAAGAATGTTGTTATCCATTCCTATAAATTCTACCTTTTTTTTTTTTTTCACCAGGTATTTTCAACCAGTGTTATTAACTAATTTTAATTAAAAAGAAATGCAGCCATGGTGGTGGCACCTGGCAAAAAAAGTAATAAAACACTAGCAGAAATATTTTTATAAACCTAAAAAGTAATTAATAGGAGTTGTTTCCCCCTCCACATGCTTTTGCATTTTTACTCATCTGCTGAGAAAGTGGAGATTGCCAGCACTTGTCTTTTCCTGCCACAGACCTCCTCTTTACCCTTCTGATTTGATGTGCTAATAATAGATATTCGTATTTTTGTGTTAAGGCAGCAACAAATTACATCAATTTGAAGTGTTATCCATTCATGTAGGAGCAAGCCTAATGCCAATTGCCTTATTTTCTACAATAATAACTTTGAAGCTGAAAACTATTTATGTGTTGTAGGCAGAAAGTATATGGATGGTATAGTGCCAGATGTGGGCATAACCATAGATTTGCTCACTTAGGTAATTCTGTTCCTTATGTTCTAGTTATAGGTATCCGATTTTCATAATTGGTATATTATTGTTTCTTAAGAATCTTGCAGTGTGCCAATTTCTATCTTTGTTTTGGCTGACAGCCATTCAGAATCCATATATCTGCATAACCACCATGGGTCATACTCTTCTTGGCTGTTCAGTGGCGCCAAGAAAATGCACACCCATTCACCTTTTGCTTTCCACATGGTGAGGAAACCAGGCGCTCACCACAACCAGTGATTACTTCAGGTCATGAAAGGTCCAGCCTGTCCACACAAAGGGATGCGTTGTCCTGCACAGGGAGAGAGGAGCAAGTGTGCATCTGCTGTCCACCAACGCATTCTGTGCCCTTCATGTTCTCCAGGATATTACCATTCCCCACCTAGCCAGTTTCTGGACCGTGCTCAGGCATAGGCTACTCCAGCCCCATTCCTTTGATTAGCAACTTTTCACGCTGTTTGCCAGACGTGCTGATAATGCCTTTTGCTGAGATAGGAAAATGGGCAAAACTTACGATGAGAGGCAAGAAGAAACAAAGAGTAGGAGGAAAGAGTGGAGCAAATGTGTCTTGTTAGTGAAGCCTGTGATACGAATTACAGGCATTTACTTCTCCATTTAGGGTTCCAAACAAAAGGTGGGGGTTGTTTTAAGTTAACCCCTTTGTCTGTTTTCTCCTCTTTTTTTGGTTCCACTGTTTGTTGTTCCCACAGTTAAGCAGAGCTTTTTGTCCCTGTAAGCACTACATTTGTGTTTTTGGTATCTGTAAAAGTTAGACTAGCATGTCCCCACCACTTCTCTCAGCTGGAAAAAACAATGTGAATAACAATGTACTTTATCATACATTCTTAACTTTGCATACATATACTCCAGACCTGCTCAGTTTCTTGCAGTGGATGAGCCAAGGCTTGTTGTTAAGAGTATGGCTTAGAGCTAGTTCAACAAGAAGAGTGCTACCCATGGATTCTCTGGACTGGATTATTGTTTCATGGCCTTTTCACGTTGGTGACCTTTCCTTTAAAGTTAAAACCTTTGTATTTGTGAAAAAACGTTAGTCTACTGTTACAGCTTTAGTTTTTTTGTATGTAAGGCAAAAGATTGGCAGGTAATTTGGGCTGCCAAAGGAGGGCACAAGTAGGGAAGTGTTTTGAATTTTTTTTTTTTTTTTGACCACCTTTGCTCTGAAATCTGACCTCAGTGCATAACTTACTATTGAGAAAAGCACTCTAGACCTTTGTCATCTTAGCTTTTGACTTGAAACTAAGGCAAGCCATAACTAAGGAGAAACAGCTTCAGAGCAAATGGCAAAGAAAGGGAACATTGGGAACTAGTCTTTCACCTGCGTTGTAGAAATGACTTTATTCATTTGCAGCTTCACCGGCCACCAGATGAACCACTTCGGCACAAAGGTGAAACTGATTACTGTTCCAAAGAAAACCAGAACAAGCCAAGGCATAGCAATTCTTCAAGTTTGGTCCTTTTTGCAGTCTTGGTTGTGTATCTCTTGCGTAGATTTATGAAAAGGGCTGATATGACTTACTGTCTAGGAATCTGAGCTGCACAAGCCCAGAAACAAGAATGCTGCTTGTGTACTAGAACAGAGTTTCAATCTTTTCAAACCTGGTGACTTACGTCTCTAATTACAGAAGCAATGATCTTTCAGGTGCATATATACCAGAGGGTTAGCAAGATTATGAATCCATTTTCACCCATCCCTGTGAGTCTTGCTATCCCAGGTGCATGATGTGAAAACACCCAATTATACAACAGACCTGTTCAGATGGGAGTTTTGCCCAGTCTTGTATGTACTAATGAGATAACATACGTTGTTACTTGGACAAAATGTCCAAGTTCCTGAACTTTGATGTGAATACAAATAGTGTTGGGGACAGCATGCTCAAAGTGTTTGGAGATGTTAGAGCTTTTTTGTTAGTAATTGTTGCAGCAATCCAATGTAAAGCTTATTCTGGCTGGGATACAATCAAAGGCATTCTCCTGTCAGATACCCAGGCAGGGTATATCATTAGCCAATATATTTTCATAAATAGGAGATACCGTAAGATTGCATGCTTTTGTGAAATGATACTGTATGATAATTTCATGAAGGATATGTTTGCATTAAAATTTCTTTCAGAGACTTAATGGTATATTTATTTCATAATCACACTTCTGTTTCATTAGTAATATGATCAGTCTACATTGTACTGATAGCCTCGAAGCATTGTAAAAGAAATATTATTCTGATTGCTTTGTCCTGTACAGTCAGGTTTTGGTCAATAATATGAATGTAACTGTTATTAATGAGAACTCGAGAAAATCTTGAGTAATAATTGTGCCTCCCTTTTATATGATTTCTGGCTTTTTAGGACTGAGTTATTTCAAAAAATGATTCATTTAACACTTTTTTTTTTTTTTAATTTTTAAAAATAACTGTGTGTGTGTTTGGTGTCTAGATGGATCCAGGTTTAGAAAAGCACAGAGAACAATTGGTAATTGAAGTTGGCAGAAAACTGGACAAAGCCCGCATGATTCGCTTTGAAGAAAGAACTGGCTTTTTTTCTTCAACAGATTTAGGCAGAACTGCCAGCCACTACTATATTAAATACAATACTATAGAGGTAAAATATGTTGTTCTATTTCTGTTTTTTTTCCTTCTTTTTGAACCTATACCTAAAATACTTGTAAGATAGTAAAGAATATGTAGTTGATTTGTTAAATATATTTTCAAATCATATTTACCAAAATGGAGAGAGAGAATAGAGAGACAAAGAAACTAAGTGTAAAGCAACAATCAAAAATTAGAGTTGATATGAAATGAGATTTGCAATTTCTATAGTCTCTGCCTTCTTTTAGGTGAATTATAAGAAATGTTTTGATACCAACAGTATGTGCAACCACTGGTACATGATAGCACATTCAAGTATAGAGGTGATAATAAAAAGGTTTTTCCTGCATAAAAATCCTATCAGGTTGCCATGTGCAATCTTAAGCAATTTTTGGCACCATAATCGTATTGTGTTGTAAATTTGTAAGGAAGATGCATTTGTACAAAACTATGTAGTGTTGGAAGCTTGGTTTAAAGCACACATTCATCTGAAAACCTTTCTTTTAAAGCAAATAGATACTTTTCTTGAATAAATGCTGAAGAATCAAAGCATTAATCATTTTTGACTTTACTGTCACTACGTATAATTAGTCACACAGATTTATCCTAGACAATATATCCTAGACAATTTTTTTAAATGGCCATAGACTGCATGTCTCTCAATTTTGGGTGCCCGAGCTTAGATGCGTCTAATTTTCTGACAGTAGCGAGAAATCATTCCTCAAATTGTTCCTGTTTCAATTGCATCACTGTGGTCATCTAATAACTTATTTACCTTTTAACCTCAAATGCCTTTTAAAATCTTGGTTAATGTTTCTTTCTTTTGTGCTGTATGTACATTTTTTTCAGTACTAAATCAATTCATTTTATTTTAATAGACTTTCAATGAATTGTTTGATGCTCATAAAACAGACGGTGATATCCTTGCTATAGTGTCAAAAGCTGAAGAATTTGAACAGATAAAGGTAAAGTTGTATCATTTCATACAAAGAATATGTCTTAGAACTAGACACTTCTGTAGTACTCACTCCGTAAATAGTAAGAGCCTATTCTATAGACCAAAGTTTTGTTAAATATTAAACACCATTATAGGAATGATTGCCAAGAACTATATATGCTCTCATTCAAATTTATATGTAGTTCAGTTTGAACTGTAGTGCACATTTAATAACTAGTTATGGATCTTTGAGAATTCCTTTTAAATGCTTTTAAGAACTTTTCAGCTTCTCAATTATTAACAGGTGAAGATAAGTGTCCATTGGAATGGTGCACCCAGGGATGAGACAGTTTTCTGTTTGAAGTCTAAATCAGTATTAGATGTCTCCCTGAACAATTTGCTTTACCAGAAATGAGGCAGGACTCACTGAATTTAACTCTGTGATATACTTCATGCAGAGGATAATATTAGATTATCAGAATGATGAATTCTGATAAATTATTTTCAACATGAAATCTGTTTTAACAGATTCTGTTGTGCAGGCTGTAAGATTACTGTACTATCACACTCAGTTCAATTCCAACCTGCCTTTTTGCCTTCTCTGTGGGTAGGATACAATACATTGCAAGTTGGCATGAGCATGTTTGCCCATGCTTCCATCTCGTAGAGGTGCAAGCCAGACTCCACAGGGTTTATTAGCTCAGGCTTATTGCCATTTTACCACAATTATACAACTTTCAGATCAGAGTTGGCTCTCATTCACCTGGCTCTGAGAATTGGCAGTGTAAATCCCTCACCATCTACATATTTACATATTTGCACACATTGTCTGGGCATTGCTATCTCTTTAACTAATGGAGAAATTCTATTTTGTAATCGCTTGCATTATAGAAGATAATAAGCAGTGAGATTTCACAGTGATACATACAATATTTTCAGAGCTAGAATTTTTTGTGATATTGCTTTGCTGGATCTAAATTTAGCATAATTAAATGTTTAAAAGGAAAGCATATGGAAAATATGATGTGATAAGTTTCTATATTTGTAATAAAGTCAGTAGTGATGCTTCTTGACTAAAACGTAGTTTTTCTAGTTTGCTTTCTCAGATTAGTATGATATGGCATCAGTGCAACATCATTTCCAGTTTATTGTGATTCACTTGCTGTGCAGCTCTGTGTTAAACCTAATAACTGATTTGCACAGAAGCAACTCAGGATTTATACCCCTTTGTGGATATGAATTGTGACTTTTGCTAATAAGAAACATGTCTCCGTAACTTTAAAATTCTGTATTTTGAGATAGGTAAGTCAGCAGTAGCTGAAATGTTGTTCTGTACTTTACCTGTACTGTTCTATGCAAGAGCAGAAAAACTTATCAAAAATGCCGGTGTAAGCAGAGCATAATATTTCCCTGACCCTGGAGTCATCTGTGATGGTTGTGTCCTTCATCTTTTTCTTTCCTATAGGTGGCTGGATAGTTTGGGCTTTTAACCCAACTGTCTTAGAGACTTTTGTATGTCAGGTGGTCAGGTCCAAATGAAAATTGCTTTCAGCTAGTTCCCTGCAGGGACCAAACATTTACCCTCTTTAAATAAGTTTTACACTAACAGACTATCAGTAAATCAAAGAATATGTAGATTTATGCTGGTTTTGCCATGTAAGGGTCATGAGTGAGAATGTGAAATGTTATGCATTATTCAAACCATAGATATGAATATTTCTTTACTCATATTAAGACTTAATCTTATTAACAGTGAAAACTTTAATATCATGAATCATAGTACTTCACAGTTTTGAGTTAAAAATGTATTATGCCACATGCAAACTATGTAACTGTAATGAATACATTTAATGTTAATTCAAGATTGCCCTAATCCAGATGGACAGAGGTTTTACTCTGGTCAAATAAAAAATGAAATCTCATCAGATGAAGGATGGTCAGGTCAGAAGATTCAATTTTTGTGGCATATCAAATTTTTGTGTGTCAATGGCAACCTTAATAGATGGTGATGAATAATAAAATGTAATTGTGTCACTATTAAGACAGTTTCAATTATGGCCTATTAGCTACATTCTGGAAGATGCGGTTTTGCTTTTTTTTTTTTTTTTCCTTAAAACTAGAGACTTAATTTAAAAATAATGTAAGTATATTATAAGGAAAAATTGATTGTAGTATAGAAGTTTTCTATCAAGTTGCTCCAGCCTCTTCATAATGTATAATTGCGTTTTAGGTAAGAGAAGAAGAAATAGAAGAGCTAGATACGTTATTGAAAGATTTCTGTGAACTTCCTGCTCCTGGAGGTGTGGAAAACAACTATGGAAAAATAAATATCCTCCTCCAAACATATATTAGCAGAGGAGAGATGGACAGCTTCTCACTTATTTCAGATTCTGCATATGTTGCACAGGTAAAAACAGTCAGTATTTTTTACATATCTGTTGCTGCCTTCTGCTGTTTTCGTTCTCCCAAATGTTTACAATTATATTCGTTGGCCTTGATCTGGAAATTTTTTTTATGCAAATTGATTTGAAAATAAAAGC
>VXAL01000192.1:16355-265953 GCA_013399475.1 Chauna torquata | reverse complement strand
GAGGGCCGGCGCGGGTGGGACGGCCGTCCCCTCCCGGTAAGTGCCGCGCCTGCCCCTCGGCCCCTCATGTCCCGTGCTCGCCGAGCAGCGCCCTCCGTCCCAAGCCCTCCATGGAGAGAGCCCGGGACCCCTCCAGCACCGGAGCGAGACTCAGGAGAGGCGGTTTGATTTACAAAAGAAAAATCTCTTTTAATTTTAAAAAGGGCAAACCCAACCCCGGGGTAGCTCCTTTCTCCGGGGAGCATCCAGCAGGGTCCGGGTTCTCCCAGCGTCGTCTCCTCAGCAGCCTCCGAGGGCTGCGGCCTGGAGCGAGGAGAAAGCGGGGACGTGGGGAGCCGGAGGGCGGCGGGGCCGGCTCTTGGTTGCGGTGAAATACCCGCTTTGCGCGGCTGGCTTTGGCCTGGCTGTAGCCGTGAGCCGCCGAGCGATGGGCAGCGTTGCTCGGGTGGAGGCGAGCGCCGGCTGAGGCCGGGGCCACCATGCTGCCCCCCCGGGTCCCCATCCAGTGGCTCCCGGGAGCGGTTCTCCGCAAAACAAGAGGCAAAGCGTAACCGTGTCCAGCAGCCCCTTCGCGTGGCTGCCTTGCAAAGGGCGAGCTCTCCAGCTGGCCCAAATAACCCCTTTATCCATGTTACCCTTTTTTTTCTTCTTGCATGTGTTTTTTCCCCATACTGAAAATGCCTATTATTTTTTAACGAATGAAAGGCAGCCCACGTCCACAGCAGTCGTGTGCCCGATGCTCCCGCAGCTTGGGTCAGGACACAGGTTTTGTGCGCTTGAGTAATACACAAAATTTACTCGCTGTAAACATTGCACAACTGTGCTTGGTTCCCAGGATTAAAATATAACTCGCTTTCTCTGGTGTATATGACTTGCTTGCTAGCCATTATACCACTGTTCTACCGCGGAAGAGTGCTCCTTTTTGAAGCCTAAGATGCAGACTAGTCTAAAATATGTAACCTTAGAAATGTGAGAGGGGGGAAAAATGCTCGATTTTGTTACAGGAGCTCTGCAGCTGGAACTTTCCTGAGAAATGGCCATATTTTATCCCTTTATGATTCCTTTCTGTAGCAAAGGCAAAATACTTTTATGTCGCAGGTAACTTTTACGTCAAGGCTCTAACTTTGAATTCGCAGCAGCTGGTCTGACTCGAGGCAGTTAAAGGAACACTTGAAATTAAATTTAAATTTATATTGTTCGTTGGCGGAAAGATCTCCTGCAGTTAAGGAAAAAATGTAAAGATTAAGCTGATCATTACTATATATGAAAAGCAGTTTCAAACATTAATATTATGGTTCCTCTCAGAAAAAAAAAAAAAGGAGAATTCTCTAGCCTGTGCTTTGTATAGCCGCATCTCAATATTCTTTCATTTCCCTTTTCCTGAAAGCATCACTTAGTGGAGGAGAAATCATAAGTTCAGGCACACTGGGTTCACCGCACACATAGGAACATCTGCTGAAAAGAGACTTTCTGTGAATAGCAAACCACCTGCACTGAGAAATTTTTCTTGTCTCGTAACCAGTTCGGCGTTCATCAGGCATTTGTCTAATTCACTGCTGGTCTGTTTGTTGGCTGCAAAGGTGCTTGTCATCCCCACTTCTTTACAAGGCTAATATTTATTTACAGACGTACACTGTTGGATTTGGTTGTTGTTTTTTTTTTTTCCCCGCTGAAAAGGAGGAGGTGAAAAATCTGTATTTGCGCTAATCCAGCTATTTTAACAGTTTCTTCATGATTTGCGTTTTCTCCAACGTAACAAGCGTCTGGAGACGATTTGTGCCTTTCCAGCCGCCCTCTCACTTGTTGCGGAGGAATGTGTTGGGATGTGGGCTCCAAGGCAGTGAGCAAGGCTCGCTCAGGCAGCAGCTCCGGCTCAGCGGGGTGGTACCGCACCTGGGAGGAGTCTGCGCGGAGGACAGCAGCTCTGGGGTGCCTTTCCTTCTCTGGCTTTCCACCCCTGGAGTAACAACTGTAATGCTCACAATCCTTTCATGTTAGTACTCCAAGAACCTGCCAGGAAGAAGGGAACGAATCTTTATCAACCTGGGAGCATGTCATTAATCCCCCTTGCGCAAAGAGGTACAGCACCTCGAGAAGTGTGGATGCTTACTCCAAATCTTTCTGCCAGTCGGAGAGGGAGCAGGGGAGCGCTGGGGCTGCTGCTCTGCAGTCCGGCTGCTCTGCCACTTCCTCCTGCAGCCGAAACACAAAGCAGTGATTTTTTGAAGGTATTGAAACCAGAGAAGACCCAATTACGCTTTTGGCTTGGAAGAGACGCATATCACTTCTTGGGAGGTGGAGGTACCAAAATAAACTGAGGGCTCAGTGTGCAGACAGTGAGTTTAGTATTAGGTACTAAATTCCTGCAAAGGTGACAGTTGCAGCAGGTATCTGAGGAAATCCCTCATTACCCTGCAGAGCTGGAAAAGCAGGATATGGCGTTTTATTATGTTTCTTAGCCTTGATCACGGAGCTTTCAAACACCCTCTTTACCCTCGCTGTTGAATCTGGCCTGTAGGCACAGATTCTTCTACAGTGCAGCTATTTCACTAGATTTAATCTCTAAGGAGCGTGCCAGAAAAACAGCCTTGGGGAAGTGGCAATCTGGTAGCTTCCTTGTCTGTAAAATGGGAATAGCGATGCGTAACTCCTTTCTGTAAAGTGTTTCAGGGTCTACCAGTGAAAAGCGCTGAAGTGTCACAGGTTTGAAGCTCTTGGCCAAAAAGAGAGGAGGCAGAAGCAGTAGCGAGGCTTGCCCAGGCTCCCGCAGCAGGTTGGCAGCGAGGCCAGGAATAGACCCGGTATCTGTGACTTCTGCTCCAGCGTCCCTGTCTGCCGTGGGTGGCTGCGGGTGAGACTGGAGCAGCAGCACTGGGTTTACACGGCTACACGCAACAGAGAAAATCGAGGTTGCGCGACCCCATCGTTGGTGCCTTTCTGGAGGCTGCCCCGTGGTACCAGGTGGAGGAGTGACAAGTTGTCTGACACTAGCCCGCAAAGAGCTGGATCGAAGCCACTTACTCATTTCATGCTGGCTTCTGTGTAACCCTTGTGTAGTAATGACTTTGTAGTGCTGCTCACCTGGGCTGAAATTTAACCAGTCACCTGGAGATGAAAGGAGCTCCATCCCGTTACCACTCGCCCCAAGCCGTCCTCTGCCCTCTGTTTGAAGAGATTTTGAACCGCAGGTATACTTTATTCCCGTGCAAGGCTTTGCTCTCGGACCCGGCAGAGATTACACTTCCCCTGTGCCACAGGATGCACCGCAATCTTGTTATATATGAACTTATTTCATGTTGTGTTTACGGGTGTGAAGAATGAACTGGTAAAATTAGGGACTGTGGAAGGTGTGAGACATCGTGTTTGTTCACACGCTGACAGTGGGAAAACATCTGTCCAAAGCTCTGTTTGAAGGAGTAGCTGCCCTTCCAGCACTATTTTGTAGGAGTAATAACTGTTGCGGTATGTGAAACCCTCTGAATCGAGAGGCACCTGGGAGATGTTACAGCCGTGAATGCGCAGGGGCTGATGTGAGGATGGAGATCTATCAGCTGCACAAAGCAACACCTTTGTTTTCCCATGCATCTTGCATCATTTCCAAAGTGACTGCCGCCTGAATTTTGCACGAGCTCATGTGTGCTTGGGTGAGTTTGGGTTTTTGAAGGAGCTGTCCTGCCCTGCCTTTCTATTTACAGAAAACTTTTTTATGGTTTGTAAGGGTGTGTTTCAGTTTCTCAGCATGCTGATTAATGCTCTCATGAGTTAGAAAGCACATTACAAAAACTCCGTATTAAAGTCTGTGCAGAGATCACTTTATTCATGTGAGGAAGCCACGCGGTGCACGGTTTCAGCATCAGCTCACAAGTTGCAGGGTGACTTACCTTCTGATTTTGACTTGCTCTCTATTTACAACGAGCGGGAAACCGCCCGCTGCAGCTGAGGGAATTGAGGCCGGCCCGCTGTTTATGGTAATTCTTAAATAGTTCATTTGGGCGTAATGCCTCTTTTTACAGTTGATTCTCTATTACAAACAGATTTTCTGATAATGGCACCTGTGCCATTCAGATGGGATCATTATTATAATAGCAGCAAGTATTGTTACGGAATTGGTATGTGGAATTTATGTAGGATCGTTATAATGACAGAAGTAATGCCATAAATAAAATGATGCTGTAACAGCAGCGCTAAACCTGGGTGTAACAGAGAAAATGACAGTGAAAATTTCCCCCAAGTCTCAGCACTTCCAGCCCGCGCCGCGTGAAGCCCCGCGAGGATTTGCCGCGGCGGCCCCTGCCCGCGGAGGCGGTGGGAGCGTGGCTGGGGAGGGCAGGGGCTGGCCCCACTCAGGGTGTGGGAGGGAGGGGAGATGCTCGTCCTGTGGCACCCCGACAAGCCAGGGAAACCACCGTTAATTGTAGAAACGGGGCGTTGCTCCCGTCCTGCAGGGCGCTGGGTTTTGCTCTTGGACTGGCTCTGTAAACGCAGCTTTCTTCGGGATGGGTCTCAGGTGGGGCTTCTGCGTGCGCAGCCTGTCCCTCCTGCGCCGCGTTCGGACGGGCTGTGCCCACCGGCACGTTGCTTCTCATGATTCTCCGCAGGACATGTGGGAAAGCTTGGAGTTGTATTCGTGAAGTTAGGATGGGGGTTGAGACTGTAAACTGTCCGGCGGGACTTGACGCAGGAGGCTGCTGTGAGCAGCATGCTCTAATACCGGAAGCAGTGGTACCAAACTCCCACAAATAGAAGCGAAAGGGAAGAAAGGGTAGAAACTCAGTGCACTGAGAAGGTCCTGAGGCTTTGGAGTGGGGATTACCTACCCCCCCACACTTTTCTTTCTGTGAACAAATACCTGGAGATGGGTGTGTGGTTTTCAAGGCTGGTCTTGCAGTCAGGTTTAGCAAACAGATAATGCAGATGGCTAATCTGGAGCATGGTTTGGCTAGCAAGACCCTTCTGGCAGGCGGTGAGGAGGATGCCGGGAAGTGGTTTGTAACAGTCGTATTTAAACAAAATCGCTGCTAATGCTGCTTCAGCCGTCGTGTGGACGGAGCACAGATGTCTTGCTTGGGTTCTAATTTTTTTTTTTTTTTGAATAAAATCCCTTTTATTTTTCAGCAGTGACCCCCGGATTAAATCCCTGCTCCAAGGAGGGGGGGATTGTAACCCCTCAGTGGGCTCAGATGCAGTTTGAGTTTCGGTGTCCCCTCTCCAGCACGCCAGCGCCTGGCTCTGCACCAGGGCGTGCAGCAGAAGCAGGATGCTCGGGGCGCGGGCGGCTTGTTGAGCTCTGAACTCGCTTTTTGCCCAGGGGCCCCGTCGGGACCGGGGCAATGGGACGATCGCTTTTTGATGGTTGGCGCTGCCTTTGTCAGTGGACATCTGGTGCCAGGATTGCTGCTGTCGGGGCTGGGGGTGGGCTGCAAGGGCAGGGAATTTGATGGATTAGTGCGGTTGGAGGGCTGGGGGAGGGGACGGGTAGGGTTTCAGCGCTTGCTGCAGGTAGAGAGGGAATTTGGGGATTAGGGGCATTTTTCTGGAAGCTGCAAAGAGGGGAAGATTCACAGAGGGAGAAGGGTTGGGAAGAAAATAGTCCTTCCAGTTTCCCCAAAGAAATGTCACTTGTTTGCTCTGGAAGGGAGCACAAGGGACATGCGTGCACGTTCAGAGCAGGGGATAAAAAAAAATCTACAACAAATCTGCTGCCGGGCTGTCCCCCTGCTTCGTAACCCTTGGGAATCCTGGTTGCTTGGCCTCAGGGTCGCTTGGTTCATTCCCTGCTGCTGCCTATGGATTCATCAGCTTTCTCCTCTCCCCAGAGATCAACTTAAATTAAAACTTTATTCTTTACTTAAGGAAGCAAGCAGCAGCCTCTCCCCATGCTCTGTTACAGGGTCTGGGTAGTTTGTATGTCCCCGTCTGTTCGTCTTTCCCCACGGTCAACAGATGGGCTGCGCTGGGAATCAGCAGCTTTGGAGCCGGCGGAGCAGGGGGGGATGCAGGATACATTCTGCCCCTGATCTCCTTGAGCAGAGGAGTAGGAGAGAAAATCCTGATTTTTAAAAGCCTCCCCTGAGGGCAGTTATTTCAATGCGCTCTGGCCTGGAAAGGGGATAATTGCTATTTTTCTTGGGGTAGCGCCCAGCCTCCTGGTGGTGTTGCTGAGACACATCGCACGGTCCTTACCCGCAGCTCTGTGGGCCAGTGAGCGCCTGTGTGTGCGTGGAACCCCGTCCCTCGTCTGCCTGCAAGAGCAGGAGGGTTTGTGTTAGCGGCGAGGGCCACCAGGAACTGGCCGAAACGGGGACCTCGAGGAACAGCCACACTGAAATCCGATCTCTGACCAGCGCTGTGTTTGAGGATCGGATCCACGTGTAAAAACTGCCCGGCAGATTTAATGTCTGCTGGCCTTGCCTCCTGGAAACGCTGCTGCGAGGAGGTCGACTCTCCGGGAGGCACATTTGGGCCTTTGATTCATGTTTTGGGGTTACGCGTGCACGTGTGTGCTGTAAGCGTCGGTTTGGTTCAGGAATGGGTTTGTTTTGTGCGGGGAGGGACGTGGAGCCAGCCCTCGTGGGTTATTTTCCCCCTTTCCAGCAGAAAGTGAGAAAATTGGAGGTGGGGAGGAGCAGGAAATTCATATGTAGTGAAGGAAACTTTGGGATAAAGGAGGTACCCCAAACCATGTGGGAGACCTGAGGGGTGCGGAAGGTTCGGACTGGGAGGATCCATTGCCTCGCCTCGTGTTGCTGTAGCCGTAATGTCGAGGGTTTTGAACAGCCTTCTGAATTTGGATTTCTTCTGTGTTGAACAAAGTGTTGCTTATGGAGGCATGGCAGTGCAGCAAGTCTCGTGTCTGCAAGGTTTCTGAAAGCCTTGAAACACTGGTCAGGAAAAATGAAAAATAAGGGAACAAATTACCATCCAGACAATGCGTTTGTGTGAGCTTTAGGAGCAAAAGGAAGAAAAACTGGGGGAGGGGGAGAGGAGGGAAGAACTCGCGGTAAAAGTGCGTGCAGGGCAATGAACAGCTGTGTTGTTCTGTGAAATGGGAGCTGCTCGGATTCAAAGGATTACTTCGGTAACGCAGAGCTGGTGTTTGTGCTGGGGCTGAAGGTGCAGCCCGGAGCCTGCAGGCAGGAGGGGAGCCAGCAGAAGGGCAGGCTGCTCCCAGGCTTGCCAGGGGCTCAGCTCGGGCTGGAGATGGGCTCCGGTAGCCAGGAAGACTCCAGTCTCCCCAGCTCCTGCGTGCAGTGCAGTATCCTGCGGGTCCTGTTCTCCTAGGAGTGCTCTTGAGCCATCCACATGTTGCACCTAGCGTGTCGCGTACGTGTCAAGGAGTGAAAACTGGCTTATTTGCTGCTGTTTGTCCAGCACTAATGGATTTGGTGTCTTGGATGCTGCAGGATGCAAGCGATCTCTGTGGTTCCTGCCCTGCCAGACTGAGCCAGTCCTGCTTCAGGTCCCTTGCCAAGCGGCGGTGGCTTGGAGCTAGGACGAAACTTCACCCAGACAGGTAATTCCTCTGGAGCGTCTGCTTTTGGGTGCTGCCGGCGATGGAGTGCTGGACTAGATGAGTCACTGTAGCCTCCAGCCTGACGTGTTTGATGGTTGCAGTGCTGCCTTCCTGGAAGGGAAGGAATTGCATAGTCCATTACCAGGAGTCCATTTCTCTTACCGGAGGTGGAGCGTCACACAGAGCACGAGTGCTACTTGCTGAGTGCAGCCGGTTCCTCGCAGCAAGCCTCGCTCGTGTGCCATGAAACACTCGCTTGACAGCATTTTCCAGAGCAATATCCTGAAATGAATGATGGGTCCGCGCTGTGCTTTATGCACTGCCCTGAGAGGTGGGAATGTGTAAATCGCGCCATCCAAATGATTTAGCCCCAGGTATAGTTGTGATTCAAAATGAATTTCTATCCCTGCTTCTCCCTTGCTCCAGCGCTGGAGTAACTGCTTGCTATAAACCAGGAGCAAAAGGCAACAGTGGCACGGGGCTGGGCGGGAGGATGTGGGGCTGTGCCCTCGTCTGTCCCCTGTGCCTGCATCCCTGGGTGTGCTGTGCAAGCGCAGGGATGCAGGGTGTGGGCTCGGTATCAGTCCCCCTGGGTAACTCATCCAAAAGCGCGGAGCCAGGCGGCTCTGCCGGAGCGCACAGCTTCCGTTAGGCTTAATAGGGAAGATGAGTGACATGTTAAAAGTGGCTTTAGGTTTTATGCAAAGCCAATGATGCTTAAGCCAGCTGGTGGATTTTAGGTTTTTCAGCAAGTTTCATTGGACAAAAAATTCCTTTGCAAAGTGTCACAGGTCCAGTGTGAAATTCTAGTGGAGGGCAGATCAAAGTGATGGGAGCTGTGTGTGGCTCACACAGCACCTCACACCTCGTTTCCCCTTTAGGGAGGTGATTCTTTCCCCTCCTGCTCTGGAGGAAAATAGCAAAATCATGAGAAGGATCCTGATTCCATTGTGGTGAGGAATGAACATTAATATTAAAACCTTTGGAGGTTTGTTTTTTTTTTTTTTTAAAGATGAGCTTTGCATCTTGGCTGGTACCCTGGTTTAGACCTGGGATAGCTTTCGAAATGTGAGTCTAGGCAGATATGTTGAAAAGATGAAGCATGGACTCAACTCTGCTGTTTTCTTTGCGATTCACTTTCCCAGGGAGCTCTTCTAGTGCTTCACTGGTCTCGTGGTGCTGCCCGATGTCCAGGATTCAGTTGTTTCTCAAAATGTAAAGGTACTGGGGGAGGGATGAACCCCAAAGACTCCATCACTGTTGAGTCTTCAGCTGTCTTCCTAATGCGGATCATGGCACAGCTGCTTTCTTTTCAGGTAATTCTTACATCCACCTTTATTAAATTCACTGTTTTGGACTACAGAAATTAAAACATGCCTCTACTTTCTAGAGAAAAATATGCATTTGGTGTTCTTTGCCTGTTACAAAGCACAGTTTTGTGGATAGCCAAATAAAATTCTTGGTTCGGAGTGTTTCTGTAATGTGTTAAAGTTTATGGAGCATTTAACAAACTTTTTTAGTGTGCAGTGGTTTATAGTGCCAGCAAACAGCCAAGTGTCACATCAAAGTGGTAGTCTCTGCTCACTTAATGGCATGATGTTTAGCGTTTCTTTAGTTTAATCTTGGATGGCTTTTCCGTGCAGAGCTTAGCATGGCTTCTGGTTTACTTTTTTCCCCCCAAAAATCTAAAAGATGAAGGATGCAGATTTAGGGTGCACAACTCAAGCAAAGTGGCTGTGTTTATTTTTATCTTTAAAGAAACAAAACAAAACCCAAAAAACCCGAAATAATTACAGTGACTTCAGTGTTCTCCTTGTGCAGTTCCCTGCTGTGCTGGGAGAGCAGAGCGACGAGGGGGAATCTGCTCATTGTTGAAGGCAAGGAGAGTTTTGCCATGAACCCCTACAAAGCAGTAATGCGGGAGCTGTGTCAGACAGGGACGGTCTCAGCAGCTGAGATTAGCAGGGACGGTCGACCAGAGCCCACTGACACCAGCATCAGTAAGGCTGTTAGTTCAGTGCCTTTTGCCAGGATTTTGGAGTTTGCTCCTCCTCTGCTCCTCCTGTGGATGGAAAGAGGATGAGCTTCAGGGCACTCTGCACGGGCTGCTCCTCCGCCCCAGCGCTTGGGGCCTCACGAAGGAGAGGAAGGGGAGGGAGCGCAGGGAGTTAAAGCTCAAGAAGCAGCTGCTTCCATTGGGAGCATCCTAGAGCTTGGATTTGTCATTTCTACTAAATTTGAACTAAATAGGTGTAAAAAGCCGATAACAAAGTCTGGATAATGCATCATAAGCTGTCTTATTTGCTTTATTGTAGATTTAATTATGATAATGTATATACATACAATTATGTCCACACACAAGATCTGTTCAGTAGTAAAGGGTTTGTACAATGTTATAAATAATGAAACCTGAGCAGTATCAAGGGCTCCCTGTAGCATCCTTTATTATATCCCAGCTGAAAGTGGGAAGACTCCTGTTCTGTGTGAGTTACACACAGCTGGGAGTGTTGAGGTTCTGCTGCTTCTGAGGGGTTATATGGAGCAGGATGTGATTTTCATCACTCTGCCTGCATTTCAGTCTTAGTTTGCTTTGGAAATTTCCTGTAGAGTGGAAGACAGCATAAAATGCCGTATTAATGTTGATGTGATCTGTCATCAGCAGTATCCAGTGAATTGGTATATGAGAGAGGCATGTAAACAAATTTGAAACTGAAATAATCTGACTGTGTATTATTAAAAAAACAAACCAATATGCAGCAATATAATATGAGGAAATTCCATTTTGAGTTTCTAACAACAAACCTTTCTCACGTTCCTCCTATGATTTATATAATTGCTGAATTGCTTTGATGGCTTGATGGAATTATAGCTCTGCATTACACGATGGATAATCAATCAAAATAAACTGTGTTTACCCCTCTGCTGCAGCATGTGTATGAAACAGATACATTATGGTGTGAATTATTCTTTAACGCTGGTATTCGTACTGAGTTTCGGGTGTGATTCCAGGATCTGATATCTGCGTGAACCTGACCTCACCTTGTAGGCTTCAAACTCGTGTTGGCTTAAGCAGGGGCTGTAGTAACTTGCTCTTTCTGTCGTGCGTGTAGGAACATTTCTGCCTAAATATGCAGTGGGCTTGTTTGTTTAAATATCAGAGAGAATAAAACCGCAGCAAGGAGGCAAAAGGTGCCAGCTCCCCAGCTCTTTGTAAGGGCTAGGTAAGGCTTGTAGGTTGAAATTCTGCCTTTCTAGGCAAGCTTGGAGTTGGTGGTGTCGTATTTAATAGACTGCTCCCCGCCTCATTTGCTCGACAAGTTATTTCAGTTTTAGTCTATGGGTTTAGAGGAATTTCTTACCCTGTTTACCAACTGTGCTGTTGTGAAATGTGGAAACCCTTTTTCTGATGGGTCTCTGGATTAAAAATTAAAACCAGTCTTTGTAATAAGCAATAGCTGAGATAATTTGTAAATGTATTATGTCATTTGGTTAATATTTTTATTTTAATAGAAGACTCTTGCAGCAGGTGATCCCATCTGCTGTAGCATAGAGCACAGTTGTATACTTGAGTGGGTCTTTCACTATTGCCTGCCCTCGTTTTTGGTCTGTTTGCTTAATGGCAGGGCTTTTGCAGGGCCGTTACAAAGCGTAGTGTTTGTTTAAATGGCTTCCGTGGTATTGCAGACCCAGGGCTGTCCGCCTGTGCGTACACGGCATCCCTTTGGTCTCCCTCCTCTGTGTACAAAACCTGGCAGATTCTGATGAAAAGGAGATAAAATGGACGGACACTGGCAGGGCAGCAGGCACAGCGCCTTGCGGCTCACCCCGAGCTCCCTGCTGGAGCATCTCCATCTCCAGATGGGCTTTATTTTTGGGTCTAGGGGGGATCTTTCTCCCGCACAAAGGCAGCTCTCCCCATCGCTGCTCTCCGGAGAATCCCTTCTCCTCTCCCTCCTCGCCTTGCTGTAAGGGGATCACAGCTGCTGAGTAAATGTTAAGATAATAGTGTTATTACGGAGTAATTATACTGCAAGTTATTGAATTAAAAGTGATGAGACTGTAATGCTGAATGGGGAGAGGAGGGAGAGGCTGGGTGGGAGAGCGCAGAGCTGGGAAGGTGGAGAATAGAGAAAACCTAATAAATTTCCTCTTGTCGAGAGCCGCTTGCTGCCGGGACTGGGACTGAGAATGAATGAAAGGGAAGCTCAAAGAGCTAATAAATAAACCATTTCCCTGAGAATAGAGGGTATAATTAGAAACCGTGGCCCTGTGGTTTTGTGTCTGCCCTGGGGTGGAATCTGCTCAGCGCTGTACTGTGGCGATAAAACAGGGAGACAATGCAGAGATGATGTCGCACAGTTGTTAACTTTTGAGGAAGGAGATGCGTTGTTCCTCTCTTTTTCTAGAAAAATAAAAATAATAATAAATAATTTAAGCTTTATGTTGCAAAACTTCAATAACTGGCTATACCCTGGAGCCTCTCCATCAGTAACTCTGATTTTGCATTTTTCTTTCTGTATGTTTTCTTGAGGGGGAGGCTGGTTTTCAGAGTGGGCCTTAGAAGATTTTGCCACCTCCCCCCCCATAAAACTTTCCTTTTTTTCTTTTTCTTTTTTTTTTTTTTTTTCTTTTTTTTCTTNTTCCTTTTCATCCTAACTCAGGCTGGGATTTACCTACAAATGCAACATGCCTGATGCCTGATTCCTCTCCAGCTATAGCATTTGTGTTGCTGTGCTGACAGACGGTACGCATTCCTCCTAGCTTTTATTTTATCTTTGCTAACCCAGCCCTGGAAGATCCAGCTGTGGCGTATCAGACATGGGGCCTCTCAAATTGCAAATACAAACAGTTAAACTCCTCCCAAAAGGAGGATAATAGCGTATTAAAGTGAGGTTTGCACTTCAGCCTCCGTCTCCCCCGTACACTGCAGGGATCCTCCATGGGCTTGGACAAGCTGCTGCCTCCGCTGGTCCCTCCGTTCCCCATCTTTGGGATGGGGATAACGGGTGCGGTGGCAAATGCACAAAACATCGCGGAGCTCTGCAGTAAATGCAGCAGCAGGCGTGTGCCAGGGGTGCGTCGGTGGAAGGCCACAGGAGCATCAGTAGCTTACGGTCATGGGGAGCAGACGGAAAAGGAGATGCGTAACATTCTCTCTTTGGGTCTGGACAGCCTTTAAGAGCCACTGGATTTCATAGTTAAAAAAACAACAACAAAAAAGCACTGTCTCCTTCCTCTCCCGACAGAAGACACATCGCTGTCTGCCCCGAGTGCTTCCTCTGCAAGGGGTCAGGAGCGGGCACCCTGCCCGCACCGTGGGGCGAGAGGCAGCCCCTGCCCCGGACGGGTCTGCGGAGCCGGGCGCTGGTGGGAGGGCGGCTGCGCGAGGGCTGGGAAGCGGCTCCTTTGTTGGTAATAATCGGTGGATCTTTGCAGAGGGGAGACAATAACTAGTAATGAAAGTCCGGGGGAGGAGGGAGGAGTTTGCATTTTTGCTGCTTTTCAGCCTTGGAGTATCTTGGGTGGCTTGGGATGAAGGGGGATGAGGCACTGGTATCTAAATAGGAAGGGTCCCCCCACGCGGGTGTTTGAGAAGCTTGAATAATTATTTCTGAGAAGCACTCTGGTGGGTGCTAGAGAAATGTGGAGTGTTTACCTTACTTTACAACCTAAAAAGCCCTAATAAAATATACAACAGGAGTATTAACAATGAAACTATTTTGAGGATTATTAAGCTATTATAAAAGAATGGAAGAAAATCTGCCTGGCATTATGTTCTGTGCCACTTGATATTTAAATTAATACTTTTCCTATAGCAGCTCCTTCAGAAATCTCAGAGCACTTAAACATCCTCAGTGAATTAGATACTTGGCATTGTTAAATAGCTCTTAAGCATTTTCTTTTTGTGTAACACTGGGGGAAACTGAGGCAGAGTGATTTGGCCAGTGCATTCACCATGGGAAGGGTAAAGTGGCCTCTGATTCACATGGGGTTTCCATGAACCTTTGGCATAATGACCGATAGAAGATGTCCAGCAGTGCTTCCCACTGCCTGGGGATGCCGGACCATGTTTCTGTCCTCTTCCCCGTCTTGTCCTGCCCCTGCAGAGCAGAGCCAGGTTGTGGGCACCATGAAAACCCTTATGGTTTTGCCTTCTGTCTGATGGTTGCCGTTGCAGTACGTGCAGTGCTGCCCGTACCCATCTCAGGGAAGCCCATAAACTCTGATATAATGTTATTTACTTGTAAAAGGCAATTTGTAAAGATCTGTCTAGGGGCTGCTGTCACCATTTCCATGGGATTTATTTTCCATTTATTTACGGTTTATGCGCATGTATAAGCGGTTCTTCTTTCCCATCTTAATCTGGAACTCAGTTGTCCCTTGGAACTTTCCTGTCACCACTTGCAGCATCAGCTGTGCGGGTCCCAGGGCTGCCTCTCTCCTGCTGGTTGATTTTTTTCTGAGGATGGAGAGGATCTGCAGTCATGGTATCAAGTTTGCGTCTTGAAATTTGCTTCAGGAGAGAGAAGAGCCTGGAGCTTCTGGTGCAGAGCTTCCCTGAACACAAACCTTTTCCTTTCTCTATTTCCCTGGTCTGGCTCTTGGGTGATTTGCCCCAGCCTCCTTTATTATCTCCTGGGTCCCAAATCCTGGGCTGGATAAACCTTCTTTTCCCTTTTCAGGCTTAGTTTTCTGGTAGAGGTGGAAAAATGCAGCCAAGCAAAGGATGGGAGATAACACCTCCAGGGCAACCTGGGCCCTTTGGATCAGACAGCAGGTGCTTTTTTCTGCGATTACCCCTGCCCAGAGCTGTCTGTGCTGCGCAGTAGCTAGATTTATGGGCTGCTTGCTTCTGCAACAAGGGAGGATGGTGGTATTGACTGAGCATTGCTTAGAAAACGGAATTGTATGCTCCAGCAGCTTTTTTCCGAACGGCCTCGAACTGCATCTGGCTGGGTCGGGTGAGGCTGCAGCTGCCAGGCAGCGTTAAAGTGGAGCAGACCCCTCTGCACACAGGAGGATTCATTTGTGCCGCAAAGATTGTGTGTTAAATTCTTGGCTTCAGATTTGGGATAGTAAATGAAGAATTTCCTGGCTTTGATGGTGCACAAATTGTTTGGTTAAGGAGGGGTTGGCTAATTTTAGGGAATGTTTTCTCCCTGGTCTCTGGGCAGTCTGTTTGCGACGGGGTTTGGGGCTCCTGCTTTGCCTATACTTCGGAGCACTGAGTGTAGTAGGTCAAAACCTGAAAATGCTCATTTATAAACAAGCTTATGGCATCCAGCAAAGGGCTCTGATGACTTAAATTTCTTCTGACTGCTGACATTTGGTGTATGCTCGAGATTTCTGTTTGCTTTCACTTACAATGATCCCACCCAAGATACAGGCTTAGCTCTTCTCCATGCTGGATGTCCTTGGTGGAAGACAACTTCTGCCTTGAAGGGAAACAGCCACTGCAGATCTGCAGCTGAGCTGGGAATAGCTCCTGGATCTTCAACATCACTGTGCAGGCCCTCATCCGTGCAGGCCCCCTTGAGCAAACCTTGAAATATATCCTGGCACAGCCCCGGTCCTGGGCAGACATCTGAAACACTTGTGGTAGCTGCTGACCCAGGGGTGCTTCCTTCTAGGAACAGTCAGAAAAGGGACCTGAACTGGTGGAGTCATCTGGTACAGGGGCAGGAACATGCTGTAAGTACCCTCAGAAAACAAAATCAAATAGGAGAACTCGTAGTGGAGCTCTTTGAAAATTGTTCAAAGGGACCTTGTCAATGTGAAACTCCTACTTATGTTTTTTATTCCTCCTCCCTCTTTCGTTTGTTGATACAATCTTGGAAGTGGGAGGATTTACAAAAATGCATGCGTTTTTAAGCTGCTTCTTCAGACGCCTTTTTTCCCTTGTAAACATTGTTTGAGGCCAAACTGAAAAATACAAACACGGAAAAGTCCTCATCAGACCCCTCCTCTATTCACTTCAGAACCTGAAAATCACATTGTTGCTGGATGTGTCATAAATGTATCCCCACAGCTTCGCAGGTGCACCAAGGGTAGACCTGTAAAAACCCATCGCCCAGACCTACATTTCAGCCAAATTAGTGACTTCCTTAAAGCTCTGGTCTGCCAGAGCAAGGATGCTCAGCACCACAGGGGCTCTCAAGGTGGACCCATCCAGTCTCTGACTGGGAAGGGTTATTTCAGAGTATTCAAGGCCATCTAAAATAATCCTGAGGTTGAAGGAAGAGGAGCGCCCTTCAGCTTCTCCTGCGCTGGAGCAGCTTTTGAACCTCCCCTCCCCGCGTTGGACTGTATGAGAGCATCTCTGAGGATGGCAGTGAGGGTTGCTCCTGCGGAGAGAGGGCTGCCAGCACTTCAAGTAATAAAAGCAAGTTCTCAGAAGCTTTTCCTGCTGCTGGTTTCAGCGGCAACAGCACTAGGGTGCTGTGAGTGATGCACAGACCCGGCTCACAAAACCAAGGGAGCGGTGTGTTTACTGAAAGTATCACCGAAGGCTCTGCGAATGCTGCGTTTTTCACCTTCACGTGGCCTGCTGGTTACTTGGAGACTGTGTATGGGCTGAGTAATCCCAAGAGAAGGTTATATCCGAGCAGACTTAAATTTTCATGTGAATTAAGAACTGAAGGCAAACTTGTGGGGTCCCTTGGCGTTTCGTTCACCACCCAGCTCCTGGGAGCGCCGTATGTACTTTGGCTTCTGGGCAACGTTCTAACAAGCTCACGCTAAAACCGTGCCAGCCCCAGGCTTGCAAGGAGCAGGTTTCCTTGAAAGCCAGTGTTTTTACTGGGGGCTTGCGCTGATTTGGCTGAACCATTTGCAAAGGTGCATGTGAACGGGGGAGAGGAGGCAGCAGAGCTTTCCTCCCTGGCCGGGGCCCCGCGGCTCTGCACTGGCAGGGTCGTCCGAGCAGCACACGCGGGCAGAGAACAAGAGTGAGCGATGAAGTGAGCGTAATTACAGGGAAGGATGTGGAAACTCGTGTGCTGCAAGGCAAAACGGTTTGCCCAAGGCCATGGGGCGAGGGAGCTGGGGTTGGAGCTCAGCAGCACCTATCTCCGTGTGCTGGAGTGCTGTGTCCAGGCTGGTGCTTCTGCTGGGAAGTGGTTTTGGGGTAGATTGCCAATACCTTTACCTTGATTTTTCTGGCTGTGGAAAAACCGTAAGGCCCGGAGGACTCGAGTTCAGATGACTGGTCTGAATGTCTGTCCCTGGAAGCTATGGAAAGCAGTGCATGCGATCCTGTTTGAACTCGTTAGTTGACGAGTTAAAAGATTGTTTTGACCCTTCAGGATATTTAAAAAAAAATTTTTTTTCACCTTCCTTCTCCCAGTTTTATGAGACGGCCACGCCAAGAGCTTTGTATTCGGGAGTCAGCATAATTACAGCAAGTCCGAGCGAGTGGTTCTCCCTGGGGCTGTTTCACGGTTGGTTTGCACTCCCGTTTTTTTTTTCCTTCCCCCATTACCCCGTATGGCTCTTACTCCCCCGCTCCCCACGCGCGTGCGATGCCGCCGCAGCTGCGCGACCCCACGCCTTCCCCCAGCGCCGCGGCGGGAGCACTGCGGTTTGGCTGGGGGACCCAGCCCTCGCCCGCGGGACGCGGGTGAAGCAGGCGTGGAGCTGGGCCGGAGCCGCGGCTGGATGGGGCCTGGTGCAGCTGCTCCGGCTGGGGCAGCGTTGGGCCCGAGGGTCTGCGCAGGGACGGGGAGCACCGCAGGCTTGCGCTTCGCTCGTTGGCACCGCGCTGCGTGAGCGGAGAAGGTTCCTTTTTCGGGTTGCCTCTCGCCTCTGGGAAAGCGCCTGGCTCCTGCGGAGGCTGCGCTGCCTCGGCGTCTGTCCGCTTGCGAGGCCTCGCTGCCGTGGGCTCTGCCCTCGGAGCGCGGTGCAGGGGAGGCCCAGGGAGGTGTTTCATGGCGTGTCCCCGTCCTGCAGACGCAGCTGCTGGGCATCGTGCCCCCCGCTGCGGTGCTGCTTGCTTTTCCGGGATGGAAGGAAGCACTGGCTGTTGTCATAAGCGGGAGGTGCGGGCGAGTGCCATCGGCTCCTTTGCTGCTCCTGCCCGCGGGAGCCTGTCCTGTCCTGGGCTTTATAAGTGCGAGTTGAGCTTTGTGGTACTCGGTTAAGGAGCAGGAAATTATCGCTGTGTTTAAAGATGGGGGGTGAGCGTGCGAGTGCCCCCGGCTGCTGTCTGCGGCCGGCTGCCGGGGACATCCAGCCCTGGCTGGAGCGACACCGCGGCTGCGAACAGAGAAAAATGCTGAGAGAGATCGTGAGTGCTTTGCTTCTCCCGGGGAGCTTGATTGGTCTGAAATGGGTGGCTGAGAGCGCCTTGCTGCGCTCGCTGCCTTTGCCCACTTTATTTAATCTCCAGCCTAACCCAGCTCTCCAGCCAAATATGAAAGCGGCTTGGGTTTCGTTGCCAGCCAGGTGCACACAGAGGCAGGAGGTGTATTTGCGGAGCTGGGGCTTCTCTCACTCCCCAGCCATGTGTCTTGCATGGTTTCTTTTGCCTCAAGAGCTGAGGTTTGCACCCTGGCATCATTTTTTGTTGTCCAGGGAAAAGCTGGAGGCTTAGGTACTGATATTCCTCTGGGCAGATATGTCTTTGCGTCTTCTGGAAAGCTGGATTTAGTCTGGAATTAACTGGATCCAACCCCAGAATGGTTCTGCTGGAAGTGCAGTGATCATCAAAGTCCCTTTAATTCTCAATTAGTCTGTCTGCCCAAGGCTTTTAAAATTGCTTAAATAAACTGCATTAAAAGTTAAATCAGAATTAACCTTTCCTTGCATAAATGACCCCTTGCAGCCCCAACTACAGCAAAGCAGGGCTGGGTGCAGAGCCCGGGGCTCCCACCAGGGCAGCCCCTTTCTGGGGTGAAAATGGGCGCATTTGGGTGCGTTCCCCTCTCAGGACACCCGTCCCAGCAGGGCTGTGCCTCTCTGCATGACTCGGCCCCACCACGAGCTGACCCTTGGCACGAGGCTGCCACGCCGGGGTATTTTTAGAGAAGATATGAGAGATGGCAGGAGAGAGGGCTCTGTTCTGGGCAGCTCCGACTCTTTAATTATGTTTTTGGTCTAGAAAATTATATGGTTCCTAGAGCGTAAATAGGGAACGTATGGAAGGTAATTGCACCTCCGGGTGCAGATTAGTTGGTAGCAGGGAGAGGCCACGTCCGTGCAGAGGCCGGAATCAGAGGGAAGAGCTGGCCGGGGGGGCGAGGGAGAAGCCAGGGCCCCCGTCCCCTCGGCAGCACATACAGGGGACCACATAGCAAGGGCGTGGGGGGGCCCCGGCCCGTGAGCTGTCCCACTGCCATTAGTCCCTGCATTTTGGGGGCAGTTCCCTTCAAGGCTGTCTCCCGTGTCACCTGGCCGGGGCCTCCCTGGGCACAGAGGACGAGCCAGGATTACTGGAGGTGGGGGAAATCTCCCCCCGCCTCTGGCCCTTGTACGCCCCTGAAGGTGGAGCTGTGTTTGCTCCGTAGGGAGGAAGGAAATCTAGAACATGGTTTTGTGGTTGTCTTCCACCCTGCTGAGGAGTGGGGTACATGGGAGGAGAGAGCCTCAAATTTCCCTGCATTTTCTTTTTCTTCAGAGCAGCCCTGATTTCAGACGGGTAACCCAGAGTTTGCACAGGTGTGGGGCTGGTGGGGCTCGCTGCAGCAGCTCCGTGCGCATCCCCTGCAGAGCCGCCAGCATCTTCCCTGCGTGCTGCCAAAAAAGGTGTTCTTGTTCTGCAGGAGAGAGGGCAAGAGCAGAAGCTTTTTCTTTTAAGTGCTTTTTTTTTTTTTTTTTTATACAGACCACTTTCATTTTTGGTGCATCCCATTCTTTTAAAGAATGCATTAAATTAAAAAACATCCTAAGCTCTGCGTTGGCGGCGGCGATTTTCTGCGTGTTTCCCTCTCCTTTCTCTCCTTCCATGAAGTGCGAGTGATTTGGATGGAGGACGCTGCAAACAAAGAGAAGGGTGCGCGCTTGGGCTGCTGCCGTGTGCGCCCGGGAGGACGGCGAGGGGCAGCGCTTTGAATCCACTGGGTGCTGCTGAGCGGCTGCGGTCTTGCAGAGCTGAGTACCTGCAGCAACGAGGAGCCAAAGCCTTTGTTAGGTGCAGGACCGTGAGCTGGGCCCCGGGGTAACCTGGTCCCTGCAGATGCACGGTTCTCTGTGCCAGCTGAGTTTTCTCTAGGTGGGACTTTGCTGTCCAGGCACCTCCAGCCACATCCCAGAAGCGCTGATGTTCTTGGGACCCAGAGCCCATGTTCATGGGGAGTCCAGCAAATTCTGATTGAGAGGAAGATCAAAGGTCTTGCTCAGTGGAGGAAGCCAGGCTAATTGTGCTGGGAGACAGGAAAGGGACTCTAGGGAAAACAACTGGGATTGGATAAGGAAATTCAGGCTTCAATCTCAAACCTGTCTGCAGCTGAAATCTGTGAAGCAGTTTTGCAGAGCCTTCCCCCGTCCTCTCTCCTTGGGTTTAACCCTCCTGTGCCTGGCCAAATGCTGGACATGGAG
The DNA here is from genome assembly GCA_013399475.1 of Chauna torquata. Taxonomy (NCBI): domain Eukaryota; kingdom Metazoa; phylum Chordata; class Aves; order Anseriformes; family Anhimidae; genus Chauna; species Chauna torquata. Next base: position 245,906 of record VXAL01000192.1, on the reverse strand, counting down.
GATTTTTTACCTCCTTCTTCTTTCCGGTTCCCAGTATAAATACATGGAACGAGGCTGCCAGCTCTGTTTATTGAACACAAATAGAAGATAGAATAGTGGAAAACTAATTTTTTCATGCTCATTGGTGGGAAAGATTAAAATTATGCAAATCCTCAGCAGCGAGCTTGGTGCAGAGATAAGGGGATGTTCGAGTCGGCTGGCTGCCTGCTAATTCACTCATTGAAAAAGAAATGAGCAGGAAAGCTGTGATCAGCGTCACCGGCCCCTCATGGCGCTCACGGGGCTGGGATTTCTTTGCTGTGCTGGGAGGAAGCTGAACAAAGGAAACCTTTTTTGGACGAACGCGGGATCCACACCGAGATGCAGCCACTCATCCCGAAATCACGTGTCTTCGAGTGTGGCTCTGATCACTGTGTTGGTTGGAGCACCTAGACCTTGCCCAGGGCATTTCTGCTGACCTCCAGCCAGCGCCTTCCCATTTGCAATGACCTGAAAACCCCTGAGAGTTCATGTGTTCTTTTCCCCCAGGCGTGATGATTCTGGGGGTGAATGAGGTGAAACCTGCTGTTTTGATCCCTCTGTTGGATCTGAGCAAGGCTGAGATGCGAGTGGGAAACCACCGAAGGCGAGCGCTGCTGGTGCCTTATGCTTTCTGCTGCAGAGCTGTGGCCCCGGGGGACTGCGTGCCGCAAAGCGGGGCTCGGCCGGTGGTTTGCTGACCCGACACGAAGGGTGGTGCAAGGCAGGATAGGGACAGGACCGCGCCGTGCATCGGGATCTGGCCTGTGCCAGCAGTCCCAGCACTGCTGTCCACCCAGCAGAGCCCATCTCAGCCTGTGAGACGGCCACTTTGTTATGGAAAGCAAGTCTTGAAATTCCCCATATGGGCATATTCATTAATTTTTGCAAAGCACAAGTGCTGTGGGATATTCCTGGGATGAAAGGCCTGTGTGTCCATCCGTGAAGGATCAGGGTATGCACAGATGTTTGTGGTCAGGAAAAAGCATGAGGCAGCATCCCATTGCCCCTGTGACTCCGGGTCTCTGACTCAGCCCTGCGCTTTGGCTGAAGGAAAGATTTAACTCCTTTAGACAAAACTGAGCCTGTAATGTCCAACAGTATTAGCTGGCACTTCTCCCTTCCTGGGGAGAGATTAGGGCAAATAATGGGTTTTTGCTTGCTGCACTGCGTGCTTTGCCCAGCGCAGGCTCCTCGGCTGACCTGTGCGTTCATTCATTGAAATCTCATGAGACGATGCTGGTGTGCGATGCCCGGCACAGAGGAGACCGGTCCCCCTGGAAACAAACCCTGCGAAGCAGCTCGAATTGCCGGCCGTGCAGAGGCACCCAGAGCTTAAAACGATGATGGCTGCTCGTCGTGCTGGGAGAGGGAGCCTGGTGCCAGCGCGTGTTTTTGGAAGGGTTTGTCTGACTTCCTGTCAAATCAATATTTATTCACAAATCTATTTGTTTGCTTTTGTCACTGAAAACTCTTGTGGATTTTTTTGTGTTGTTTTGTTCCCCTTGTGTATTTTTGGCTGCACAGTGCTGGCGAGAGGGGCTGCTGCAGCTTTGCTGGCTCCAGCCGTTCCAGCTGCTTCCTCTAGCCCATGGTTTTGAGCCTCTTTTGTAAGGAGGGGCTCGGCTGGCAGCAGTCCTTTGGCTGGGCACAGCTTTCTCCCCACTCAAGCATGGGCAGGAGGTGACAACGCTGCTGTGATCGCAAGGGACTGACCTTAGTGAACGTGGATGGTCCGGTCATTTTCCGTGACTGCATGAGACCTGTGAGGGGTGCGGAGGAGATCAGCCACCCCTGAAACGTGCTGACGGCGTCGGTGCTGGTTTTGACCTCCTACAGAAACCTGTGCATTTGGGTTTCCTTGCGCCCCTGCTGGTTTGTAGGCACGGTAGGAATGCGCTACAGCCCCTGCACGCCCGGGGGCTGCAAGACACCCGTGGGTCCGCGCCAGCCCATCACCCGCAGCAGCCGCCTGCTCAGCCCAGCGGCGCTGCCCTGGCAGCGGGGCAGTGCGTGCACGAGCCCGGCCCTCCGGGCACGCGATTGCACTCGGGTTTCATTCACATCACCGCTAACCTTCCGTTCGTTTGTTTTTCCATTTTACTGCGAGCGAAACAACTAATGGCTTGAGCTTTGCCCTCCCGCCCTGCGTCCCCTGCTCCCACCGGCGCGTTCCCTGAGCCCATCCTGGCGCTGCTCGTTTCCCTCCCTGCCCGTGCTCTCGCTTTCTTGCCGTTGCTTTATCTGCGTTACCGTCCTGCGCCGCGTGCGGATGGGGCCCGTGGCGCGCGAGGCGCTGCACGGCTGTAGCACCTCGCTGGCGCTTCCAGCTGGCGCGGCTCCAGCTGTTTGCAGAGCTCTTTACACCTGCTAAAAGCTGCGTCCGACGTCCGCCGGGCCGTGACAGAGCCGGGCCGTGGGCAGGAGCTGCAGGTGGAAGAAAAAAAGAGGCTTTTTAGCAGCCGGCTGAGGACCTACAGTGCTCCGGAGCCTCGTGGGCTTGGGGAGAGCGTCACCTCCTCCAGGGCTGTCTGCAGAGCCCCGTAGCTGGAATGTTATTCATCTCCCCCTAGCCAAATCACGCAAAGCTAAATTGAGCCGTGGCAGGCAAAAGTGTGAAGCGTATTATTAGGAACAGGGAGCTCTTGTTCCACAGCTGCTGCTGCTGCTGCCGTTGGTAATTAATGTTTGAGGAATTGCAGATCTTCATTAGGAGAACAATTAGATTAACGAGAGAGCCCGAACTGAGGCTGTAGTGGGAAAGGGGTTGGGGGGAGGCTTTAAAAACAAAATAAAGTCCCACCCTGGCACCCTGCCTTGCCTCTCCGGAGACGTGCGGATGCGCTGGGATGTGGCCGGCAGGAGGCCGGGCCCCTGTGCCCGAGCAGTGGCAGGCGCTGGCCAACCCTCCCGGGGGGAGCAGAGCGAGGGGATCGTTGTGGAGGGGAAAGAGCCAGTCCACGTTCCTCATGGATGTTTCAGGCAGCCCAGCACCCATCGTTCGGCTGCGGCACCTGGCTATTAGCGGAGAGAGTGCTGGGTGAAGGCTGCTTGGGGCTTAGCAAGGTCCTGAGCCTGCCTCGTTAAAAGCTTTAATTGGTGTCCTAATCACTGGAGACACTGACCCTCCAAGGCAAGAGCTGCCCTGGCCACTGGGGATCGCCTCGCTGCAGGGTCTGGGCCTGAATTCAGCAAGGAACGGGCCTCGAGCTCAGAAATTTTGAGATGCTTCTTAGCACTTTTACAGCAAGAGGAGTTTGGGGTTCCCTCCATCCCTTGTTTTCTCCCCTGTGCTGGGGCCATCTGTGCGCCCGCGGCTGCCGTAAGGTGCTGCACCGCTGCCAGACGGACGTGGTGCCGCAGGAATTTGCTCAGCGTAAATGAACCGTCTAGAGAGGCTGTAAAATCACAGAAAGTAAAGACAGGACAGAGGTGGGAAGGTCAGTTAGTCCCTCTCTCTGGCCCAAGGCGGCATCGCACTTTTGGAAGTTGTTGGAGGCAGATGCATGCCTGGCCTGCTTAAAAACCTGGGACAATGGTGTTCCTGGAAGGAACGACGGTGTTCCAGCAGTGATGGTGTTCCCGGCCCTCCGAGGCGGTGGGCAGAGCCTGGCCGTGCACCTCGCTGCCACCCGCTGCGCACTCAGCCCCGTGAAAATGGAAATACTTTGCGTGGCCCTGCCAGGCCGGCCATGCTGTCCCCTGCTTCTGTCCCTGAGCTGGTGGAAGGGAGAGAGTGGGGGATTCCCATCTCCTCTTGGTTTAGGAAATGGGACTGCAGGACGCTCTGTTTTGCGGCGAGGTGCAGTGCCTTGAGCTGCGTGGTCAGTTCGGAGCTGGGATGGGGGAAGCTGGGGGTTGGCTCCCAAAAGCAGAGGGTGGTGGGGCCTGGGGGGTTATAAAACCCGAGCGTGTTGCAGAGAGGGCTTGGCCCTTGCGAGGGGAGAAAATGAAAGTTTTGCCTTTCAGGGAGCTGCAGATTTGTCCCATCGGTAATTGATGGGGACAGAAAAGTTGCACTTCCCAGCGACTCCAGATGGTGCAGCGAGAATAAAAGCATTTTCTGCAATATGGTGGCTTCTGTGTGTCCGAAGGAGAGATTTGTTGTTGGCCCCGTTCCTGTTTGGCTCAGTGCCGCCGAGGATGGACAAGTCATTACCGAGTGCTTGTGCTGGCTGAGCGGGCACAGGGGTCGTGGGCGCTGGAAAGCTTCCTGCAACGCACTCAGCAGGGGCGAAAGGAGCTGCTTTTCTGAAGCAGCGCTCTTCCTGCCCTGCTGAAAATGGAGGACAAAAAGCGTCCTTCTCCCTGGCCAGGCTTATTCCATTGCATGCTGATGGTCTTAACATGCCGAGTAAATATTATTGCATGTTTAATTCATTGCCCGCTTCTCATCGGGGGGGCGGGGGGGGGCCGTATGTGCTGTTCAGCATTACAAAAACATGGTTGTGAATATGCAGCCAGCCTACTCACAAAATCTCTTTGCATGATCTTTGTGATGATTGGTAGCAAAGAAACCTAGATGATGTCACCAGCTTGTCAAAAAAAACCCCTTATGTTGGTTTAAAGTAAAATATAAAATGACGTGCCTACCAGGTGGAGTCTTTTTGAATCTTGGGTAATGGGTAGGATCTCCCGGGGCCCTCTCACGAGCTCCTTTCCTACAGCCTGCTGCAGGAGGGATATTATCGGTCTCTGAATGCTTATAAATGTTTTAAGCAGCCTCTGATGCATCGCTGGTGTGGACTGGCTGCGTATAGGTTGCTTTATCCTAACCAATGAAATGCAGCTACCTCTGGGGTGGGACGTCTGCTAGCCCGGCAGGACCGCGCTGTTACAGCTGCTCAGAGCAGAAAGGGAGGAAAATCATATTTAATAGAAGTAACCCAGCAGGGCGAGATCAGGCTCTCAGGCAGGAGCTGGAGAATGGTGAGGATGATGTTACTCCGAATTTCTGCTTGTTTAGCAGCCACTTAATTTTGCATCTCATATGGAAGATGAGAATTGCAGCAGGGCCCTGCCTGCCCGAACTGCTCAGCTCAGAAGCGCTCCTGGCTTGCACCGCCCGGGCGCTGGTGTGTTTTGTGGGGCTTCTCTCGGTGCATTAAGGTAACTCCTGGAGGCACTCACTGGAGCTGGGGCCCTCTACAAGGATGTGACAAGAGCCAGAGGCTTCCCAAGACAGACAAGGCGGAATTAAATCAGCAAGCACAGAGCGTGGAAGCGGCTTCCTAGCTCTGTTGCTGACCTTGAGCAGTGCAGCCTAAGACTCTGTCCAGTCTGCTCTGGTGTCTGCTGGTCTGCAGGGCTCCACCAGGCCAAGCAGTGACCTAGCATCATCCCAGCTCAGCTCTTAAATTCAGATGAGATCATGGCAGTGAGTGACGGATGGGATTTTTTCTTTCTCTCCTTTCTTAATCTCCGCTGGCTGGTGAGTCTGAGCCACAGGATTCCTGCTAGAGCAAGGGAAGGGATTCGCTCATCTTCTGTCTTGCAAGCTCAAAAGCAAATCCTCTTTATGGAGTTTAACCCCCTGTGAAGGCTGGCAGGGCTGGAGCGCTTGGCAAGGAGATGGTGGGGGGAGAGACTGAAGGAAAAGGGCTGGCAAAAGCGAGAGAAGGGAGGACCGGGAACAACATCCCAGAGCCCTCGATCGCCCAGGGCGTGTAGTCTGCCTTCATGTTGGTCTTGACTGCAGTGCACTGGGTCCTGGGCTGGGAAGGGCACGTACGGAGGCATTGATGGGGTGAAGCAGAGCAGGTGAATGTCCTCCCGTGCTGGCCTCCCAAACTGGCTGCTGCAAGACGCGGGGAAGACAGCGCTTACTGATAATCTTGATTAGCTTTACTTGCTGATCGCTAATCAGCAAGATGAGAGCTATTGTGGCAAAGCTGTTTCTATGGTAAGGACCAAGACAGACGAGCCACTCCGTCCTTCGTACCGCAGCTCAGGCCCCCATCCTGGCTGTGCTGGGGGATTTGCTGATAAGCTGTGCTAGCCGGAGTGCGGAGCTGCCGGATGCGCCCGCTGTTTCCACCGATGCTCCTCAACCTTTCCTAGTTGAAGCACAACCTTACCTTTTTTGTGGGGTAAGAGGAAGCAAAACAGATCATCAGCTGCACTGTTGCCACAATGATTTTCATTTACCACCAACTAGTAATTAGGCTAAACTTTGCTTGTTTGCTTTGCTACTTTTATTTCCTCCTTTGGTTTTTGCTGTTAAGCAGCGGGTGCATGGGGGCACCATCCTCGCGCAGGGACCGCAGCACTCCCGGGTCTTCTCCTGGACCGGCTACCCAGAGGTATGCAGGCAAGAGTAGCTATGTCGTGTACAAGCCACAGAAGGAAATGTGTTTCTTTCCTTTTTTTGTTTCGTAAGGCTTTCAGCGTGCCAGTACGTGGACTTGAGCTGTTCCAGCCTCAGGAGTTTGTTTGCTTCTTCCTGAGTTGAAAAGCAAGGGCAGTCCCTCTGTGGCTCTTGGCCACGGGAGACCATAAAAATGTTACGCACGAGGTTAAATTTTCCCCTGTCTCAGTGTAAATCCAGACCAACTCCACGTTTGTCAAAAGGAGCCTCTCTGGGTTCAGTGGGGTGTGAGGGAGCGGGGTCCTTGCCTGGGTCCGTAACGTTCCAGTGGAATTCTCCGGGGTGTTGTGTTTTGAGTGAGTTTTGTTGTTTGGTTTCGGCCTGGTGTGGTTTAGGGATTTTTTGGTCTATTTCTGTCATGGAGCGACACAAAATCTGGACAAAGCCTGGGCTCTGCTAGTGCTCGCTTCCCCAGGATGCCGCCTGCGGCTGGGGGGTGCCTGCACCAGGGCGCGAGTCCCCGCGGCAGCACCGGGAGGGACCGGCCACCGCCGTCCCGCGGGGCCCTCGAGCTGCCCGGGCACTCGGCTTCAGTGGAGAGCTGCAAGGAGCCCGAGCAGGGCTGAAGATAACAAATGGAGACCACCGATCCGCAATTGCTTGTAATGAGAAGGTCACTCTTGCGAGGGGGTTGGTGACATCCTGCACCGGTCCAGCGCCCTGAGCTGGAACTGATAAAGTACCCCATGTTCCTAATTAACTTTTTTTCTTTCCTTTTGGTTTTTCATCTCTTTTCTGTCTTCTGCTTGGGCTGAAGTCTGGTGAAAGATGCACTGCTTGGACACAAACTTGTAGCAGCAATAGGTTGGCAGGTTGCATCACCCCAAAGCGCCAGACCTGTGCCGGGGACTGCTCCATGCTCCTGCCCCAGCTGCTGCAGCTGGGAACCCACCGGCTGCCCTCACGGGGAGGTTTGCACAAGACTCTTTGGTAACAGCTACATGTTTTGTTGAGAAAGCACCTTACAGTGCTCTCAAAGGGCAGCAGGAAGCTGTGGCCTGCTGCTAATGGCAAAGGGAGTCCCCGTGCAGACCTGTCGGAGGGGGAGAGTGGCTCAGAGGGTGGAGAAGGTTGCGAGACGTGAGCATCCAGGCTGCTGCGTGAAGGGGGCAGAGAGCCAAAGCTGGAGGGATTCACCTGCTTGGAGGGACAGATGCCATCTGGGTGGGCGCTTGGTTCCTCATTGTTCAGTATTTTTCTTGTGTGCTCTTGGTTCAGCCCATGCAAACTGGAGTTGAACAAGGCTCCAGGAAGTCTTTCCTAGCTAGTCTGGCTTGGACTCCAGACACAAGTGGAGGTGTTGCAGTCTTGCTAGTGCTGGGCTGTTGTTGGCTCTTAGTTGAGTTCTTTTCTTTTTTTTTTTTTTTTTTCTCCTCTGCTTTGTTTGAGTAGTGCATGGTATCTCTGCTTTGGGAAAGATCCGGTGATGATTGTGGCTGTGTTGGCTGCCCAGGACAGAGAAGGGGTGTCTGTGATGGGGAGAGGTGTTGGTGCTTCTGCTGACGCAGGAATTTCGGAGCAAGGATTTGTGTGAAGGGACACAGAGCTGCTCTCTGCCATCAGCCTGCAGGTTGCTGGCGACCAATGTGACTATAAATGATGTCAAGGCACTTGTGAGGGATGGGGTGCGTATGCAGGAACTGCAGCGCGGTGCATTTTCTGTAGGACAGAAGTGGGCACGTATCCCTTTTCTTCAGATTTGTTCAGCAGTCACTACCTCCTGAAAACATCTGTGCCAGTGAAAAGGACTTTGGTGTGTTTTTAAATAATGTGTCATCTTAGTTGGGAACATGCACGGTGTCCCAAAAGCCAAAGCAATTTGGTGCTGGGTGCCCGCTCCGTTGCTGACCTGCATTTCCCCGCCAGTCTCGAGCAGGTTACGATAAGCCGGTGCCACCCATCCGCCGGCTCCCGGGGCTGGGGCACGGGTGCCTTGGGGCGGGATGGCCATGGTTTTCTCCGTAGCGCTATTTTCTCGCTGACGATCACGTTTATTCCCCTTGCGGAGGCTGGCGGGTGCGCTGTGCTGAGGATGCCGTGAGATGAGGCTGTCGGACGATTATTTACCCAGCGCTGGCGGCGGGCGTGTGGCGGGCGCGGAGTCGAGACGCAGTGTGTGCCCCAAGGAACTCCCAGTCTGTCAGGCAGCTAAGCTGGGGCTAATGATGAATGACTTCCTAAATAAATAAATAAAGCTGGAAGGCCTGAAAAAAGAATGCAAACTATTACCCTGAACCACAAGGAAATGTAGCTGTCGATGATCGCTGATGCTGTGAGGCGCTCAGCGGAGATCTGCAGAGGTCTGTCGGTAAATGCTGGAGGACGGCGCGTGCTGGTGTGCCAGCGAGGGGAAGGGGATGGGGCGGTGGAGGAGGAGAGGAGCAGAGGGGAACGTGGCCCTTGGTCTGATTCTTCCCAGCCTCACCCCTCCGTGCATCCCGGAGGGGAGCCCGGGCCCAGGGTGCTGCCCAGGACTGCTGGTCGCTCCGGCGTTGCCTCCCTCTCGCTGCTGATGCTGCGGTGCTGCCACCGGCAGCTTTTTGCTCTGCCTTCGCCGCAGCACGGGTGGTCCTTTGGGTCCTCCCTGGGCTGCGGCTGCACGCGGTGTGGGTGGGCTTGGGCTTAGCCCAGGTGCAACCTGGCCGGGAGAGCCGTGCTTCCTCCTCCTCCTCCTCCTCCTCGTCCCCTCGGCCCCTGTCCGTGCTGCGCTGCACCTGCTGGATGCATCCTGGCCACCGCAGATGCATCACCGCTTGTCAGAGCTGTCACTGTAGGGAACACGGTGGGGTGAAATTAATTTCTCCTGACGATTGGAACCCAGCTCAGAGCATCTCACTTCCCTGCAGTGACCACGGCTTAACCCTCGCCGTGCCGTCGTGCCCACGGGCAGGGAGCAGCATCTCTTGCCGCTTGCACCCACATTGCTGCTGCCTGAAATGTGTCTTGTGCTTATCGCTCGGGGACGGTGCCAGGCACTTTGCATGCATGAAAGGACCAGAAATGCTGCAACACGAAAGAAGGAAGGCGCGCGCGTGTGTGCGTGCATCTGTGTGCAAGCGCAGCGAGAGGCAGCGTGACCTCATGCTCAGAGCGCTGTCTTAGTATGCAGTTTCTTCTGGGTTCCCACACTGTAAAAAGGGATAATGCTGTCATTAAAGCACTTGGAGATCTGTGGATGAAAAGCAGCGTATAGGACTGAGACGGTCCTGATCAAAGCTCTTTTTTCTCCATCTGTGTTTGTTTCCCCATGGAAGATAATACTCTGCCTCTTTCTTGTAAATATTTTTTTTTAAGATCTAAGTAGCTCCATGATAGATAAACAGTCATGCTTAGCTCTGAAGGGTCTCTACTGGCTGCTGTAATTGTGGTTGCCAAGACCATGGCCTGCGTTTTGAAGTGGGCTGGGGAGTTGTGTTTGGAGCGTAGAGGAGCTGCATCCGGCAGCTTTGGAGGGGAGGGGGCTGACTTGGAAATGCTCTGAGACCTTGTTTTTCAGGCAGGAGCATGTGTCTTGAGATCAGTCCTTTCTGCACAGCCCGTGGAGCTGGGCACCTAAAACCACCAGCTAATCTTGCCCTGAGCTTTGCTGGTGGATGGGGCTTGTATTTGTTTAATTAACATATATTAAAGTGCTGCCATGGGGAAGGTGACTTGGGCACAGCCGTCCCATATGCCCTGGCAGAGACCGGAGCTCCAAGCAGCAACAGGCTCCTAGTCTGCGGGGCATCTGCAGAGACAAGCGGCCCAGAAGGCAAAGTCATTTTGGGGGCTTTGTTGGCCTGACGAGGGAGCGTGATTCAGCAGGCACAGGGAGGTCTGCAGAGCATTAGGAGTTTCCCTGTTGTGAGGGGAAGGATGCAAATGAATGGTGTGCGCGCGGTTCTGGCAGCAGCTCTCGCTGGGACCTCTAGCGTTTTGCATTCGTGGCTGGGGGGGGATTTTTCTCTCCCCTGAGCCAGCCCTGTGAGCAGCAGCAGCGGGGCTGTCGCGCAGGTCAGTCTCTGGGTCGGCTTCCTTGCGGGCTCTCGTGGCTAACCAAGGCGGGAGGTCGAGCGGTTGCTTCTGGAGCAGGGGCACCAGCAGCACCTCCCTCCCCACCCAGCACCGGCTTTCACGTGGCTGATAGGGAATTACGATGGCTGCGATCTCTCCCCACTGTTAAATAGGGTTTAGCTGGTCAGCACGTTACTGGGTGGGGAGGGAAATGAGTGGCAGAAATGCGTACTTGGAAGCTCGCGTCTTCATGCTCTATTTCCCTGGGAAACGAGGCAAATACTGGCCAGCAGAGCAGCCTGGCTGCAGCGACGTGGGCTGCGGGGCTTCCAGGGGAAGCCACACGTTGGCATCTCTTGCTCCCAGCACCACGGCAGGGTCCCGGGCCGGGTCCCGGGCCTGGTCCCTGCTGCCCACGCTGCGCGAGCCACCAGCACCGGCATCCCCGTCCCGGCCCCAGCAGGGCCGGGTTTGCCGAGGGTGAGGCGTTAGATAGGAGCAAGAGAGGACTGGGGGGTGGCGAATTTAAATTTCGGCTCTCCCCTGCCCAAGGGAGGTGACAAATGAGCTAGTGGTTGGGCTAAAAGCTCTTCTTTCTTTCTTTAAAGAGGTTGCTGGGAGGAAATGAAGTGACCCACTGACCTTTGTTAATGCGCAGCACAAACTAAGCCGGTGCTGCTGGAGGGAAGAGAGACCTCGGCGCAGCCCTCTGCCTGTAAGGTGTTTGCTTCGATTGATATGTCTAACGGGAGTAATTCTCCCGCAGCAGCTACTGAAAATGAAGATGTTTAATCATCTGCTAGATCTGTGTGGAAGTTTTTGCAGAGAATTTACTTAAAATGGCCCTTCTCCTTTATGTGTGCAAGTGAAACAGAAGCAAGAGAAGCCCAAACGCGTTTTTGTGAAATGTTTTCAAGTCGTTTTATCCCAATGAGTCTGAAATGAAGCCATGATCCTCCCTCCCTGCTGGATTTTTTTAAATGCAAAGCGAACATTTCAATCACCAGTTCAATGTGGGCTAAGAAAAAGTAACAAATGGCAAAATACCTGCATGGTTCTGACCCCTCCCAAGGTCCGTAACTGTGCAGGCACTCGTGGTAAGCAGTGTTTCCCACAGGCTCCCTCCTTAAGCAGCGGGAACCAACGTAGCTGAACTGGTCTGTAGGTAAAGCCGTCCTATATCCCCTTGGATACCCAAAGTAGCTTAAGGGAGTTAGGTGTCCGGCACCCTCTGAAATGGGAGTTGCTGGGAGGAAAATCTTCAAAAGCATCTTAGCAGCTTAGGTTAAGTCCCTTTGACTCTCGATGGAACTTAAGCTCTTAAGAAATGTAGGTGCTTTTGAGCATTTTACCCTTTGTGCCTAGCACCCTTGGGTCCCTGGAGATCCCTTGCCCTGTACGGGCTGGAGGAGCCACAGTGGGAGGCTGCTTCCTGCAAACACGTCTCCATTTTATTATTTTTAATAGTATTCTTCAAGACCCTGTGCACAGCACTTACAAGATGCACATATTTGCATGCTTAAAGCTGGAGATCAGGCAGTGCACAAGAATGAATGTCTTACAGGAGCTCTTTTACTGTAAGAATTAATCTTATTCCTGAAATGTGACCGTATCTAGCACAAATCTGACCCCGCAGGGGGCCACGGCCTCACTTAATTGCATTCTTTAGCAAGGATTGAGGTCTATTAGGTGGCTTGCTCCTGTTGCAGGAGATCCTGTGCCAGAGAATTTAGTGAGAGTTTGCAGGTCTGTGGAGCAGCGCAGGAAAGCTGCCATTGTGTTTACTTGTGTGGTGCCAGGAGCTTGGCTGGTGCTTAGCAGACAGGCGGGAGGAGTGATGCAAACCTGCTTCAAAGAGCATAGACAAGGTAAGCTGCGCACATGCAGAGGAAGGGAGAGGGTGGGTGATGAAACCCTTGTGATCTGAGCATTCATCAAAGCAATTCCCACTCGAATTCAGCGCTGCCTGGAGGGTAGGAGAGGCTTGTTGCTTGGTGTGGCTGGATTTCCAAATGTTGTGTGTTCTGCATTGTAGGCAGGAATTGCGTGGTGAATAAGAGTCTGTTTCCAGTCTCCCTATTGCCAGGGTGCTACCAAGAAAGCAGAGCTACCTCCTGTCCCAGTCCTTCCTTGACATCCGCAGCAGTACCGGGTGGGTGCACATCCTGCTGTCCTGAAAATCCCATGTCCGGGGAGAGACAGCCGGTGATGTACCTGCTCTGGAGGATGAGTTGCTGGATTGAAGTTGACATGTCCTAATATCTCTGCCAGCACTTTCTGTCTCCGTCAAGGGCTTGGGAAGCACATTAGCACCGGAGCGGAAGTGTCACCCTCTGGCATCTCTTTCTCTAATCTTGGAGCTGTTGCCATATCCCCTTAACCAGACCTTCTCTATCAGAGCCCATTATGTGGCATGAAAGCCATGCTAGATGCAGGAGAGGGGAGCTGCCAGGCTCCTCTCTTCAGAGAAAGCGGAACATTTCCCCGACGTGCCTGCATTCAGCTCCATTATCGGGGGCACTCTGGGGGCAGGTTGCGTGGGGCAGCGCAGCCTCTTGTCTGCTGGAGCTGTGGAAGGTCACTGATGCCACACGTAGAGAGTGCATGAGGAGATGTTTGGTGGCATTTACTGGGACTGGGCAGGGGAGGCGGGGCGGATTTTGCTCTGAAAAACAGTTTCTGAAATGCTGGCTGGGCTAGCCTCATTTTTTGAAACGTAGAGAACTAAAAGGGCTGGGAGGACGCTTGTGCTCTCCGATCCCTGCCCTCTCCTCCAGCCTCGCTGATGGGACCTGGGAGCTGTGTGACTCTGAAGAAGGGAGGAGGGAGAGCCAGCAAACAGCAACTCGTTCCATTTGTTGTGCTGGCATTGATACCACATCCCCAGTTTAATTAACAGTTACTATCACAGCTATTCAGAATGTTCCTGGTCTCTGCTCGCCTCTGACAACAACAAAAGAAACCCCAGTGCGTTGTTCTGCACCCTGGAACCCTGCGAACCCCCCGTTAAGTCTGGCTGGAGCCTCTGTGTGCTTCTCTAATTGCGTCTGGAACAAAACATTTGAAGAGATTCCCAGTGGTATAATCCAGATTTTCTCTCTTTCTTGTAAGAGTATCAGTATTTATGCTCTGTTTTCACAAGCCAGCACTGAAGCACGATGGATCTAGGCTAGCACAGAGCACACAGCAGAGGCTTTGTAATCCTCAAAGTGCAAGTCCAAAGCTTCTCTCTGAAAAGTTGCTCTTTAGGGCTGAGTACATATGGGGACTTCTTGTTTATCCTAGCTTTTCTTTTAATTCTGTACAGTTCCGCCTTAGAGAGTTAATGGGACCGAAAAAGATTAAAATGCCCCTTCACACTGCCTGTCCCGATGGTTGCATGCCCTGATGTGTATCAGAAAGCTTAAGCAGCCTCACTATCCCCTTAGTCCTTTTAAAGCCTTTGATCGCTGTACAATATCTCCTACCTGGCTTTTCTCCAAAAGGTGATACACCCCGGTTTTGATTTTTAATTGGGGTAACTGATAGCAGGAAGGAATCTGTACAGATCTGAGAGCATCCTTCACACAATGTTGGCCCATTGCTCTGGTGCTTAGAGTCTGTCAGATGGAGGAACCTCTCGGCCGCAGACCCTACGAGGAGGTTGTGGCTGCGGTTTTCGCTGTCTCTCACTTCTATTTTCAGCCCTTCTGGGGCAAAGCTTGCCTCTCTCACTGAAGGAAGCATTTACCAGTATTGACACACAGGACGGGGGTAGTTGCTAAGAATACAGCTCCCTTAATGCCATTCCAGCTTTGCAAGGGGATCAGGATAAAGCTGTAAGCAGGCAGCTTCGTTTGCAGCCAGGAGTTGTCTCCATGGAAATGTGCCGGCCGGGCGAGGGGAGCAGGCTAGTGCTGAGCTTGCTCCCTCCTGCCGCAGCGGTGCTGATGTGCCAGCGCCGTCCTGCAGCCACCTTCTGCCACGTCCGGAACAGAAGCAGTCAGGAGGAAATCTTTCCCAAGCACTTGGGAGGTTGTGTTTGCTTGCTGTGTCTTTTGGTCCGTCAGCGTGAAGCACGGTACCCCCTGCTCCAGGCTTTTTGTGTCCCAGCTTTGTGCTAGCTCAGTAATGTGGTTCCTCCATGTGTTGCAGGTGGGGAAACTGAGGCACCAATCAGGATAGGGACTCTGAGACATGCCGAATAGCTGCTGTCATCCCAGCCCTGGTAAGAAGCCTGGGAGAGTCACCAGTGTGCGCTTGCCTTGCAGCAGGGTCTCTGACACCCATGCCGTTTCCAGGGCTGAGGTTCAGGCTTGCTGTGCTGGGGTGGTGGCTGAGCTGCACGGAGTCTGCCTGGGCAGGAAATAAATCGCTTCCCCATGCACATGTCCTCAGCAAACAAAAGGGGGCACGGGAGACATCTCCTGCTTCATCTTTCCTTTTGTGGGAGATTTTTTTCCTTCCTGGCTTTTTCAGATGTGGGGTTTCTGTTTTTCTTCTCCCACCCCACTGTTTTGTGGAAAAATCACCCTTTAAGAGGGTCTCTGGGCCCTGTCAGGTCGGATCCCTTCACACCTCATTGCTCGCATGCTGCTCAGCCAGCACCGCCTTCCTCCTGTGCTGGGGACGGGAGTGCGGGAGGGGGAGAAGCCAGGGGGTGTTAAACTTTAAACATGGCCCCTGCGCAGTTGCTGCCTGCTGGTTACGCTTCTCTTTCTCACGCCGTTCCCTCCCTTTGTGTGAGTGCCTGCGCGGAAATTCGCCATTATCTGCTGAGGCGGGGAGGCTGGAGCAGGCTGGCCTCGTGCCCCCGCCACTCCGCACGGCGATGGCAATGGCCGATTCCTTCGTGACATCAAGGCGAAGGGCTGCCTGGCCTCCTCGCAGGGACCATGCGCAGCCGCTGCTTTCCTGGGGCCCCGCTGCCTCTCCGGGCTCTGTCTGGCTGCTCCCTCCCTCCAAGATGTCCTCTCCCCTCTCTCCTCTCTCTTAGTGCTCTCTTCTTTTTGTCTGTACGTCTGCAGGTGCTGACAACGCTGGGGAGACGCTGTGAGTCCTGCTGAGCTGGAGCCTTCCTGGCTGGGGCCGAAGGCTGTTGCAGAGGATGAGGATCCTTCCCAGCCCTGGGATGTCTGCGCTGGTCTCCCTCGTGAACCTCCTCTCCGTGCTGCTGATAGGTTGCGTAGCTGAAAGTAAGTGACTGCTGTGCCCCTGCCCCTTTCTTTCGCCCGTGCTTCGCCTCCCCTGGAGAAAGACAGCAGAGCAGGCTTTAGTGCTTAGAGCCAGCAGATGTATCCCCAACTTTTTTACGTTGTGCTCAGAACTTGATGATGCCTCTTAATTTTCCAGCATCTTTAGCTTTCCACCAGTGCCTTCCTGTTGTCCGAATTTCTGCCTTGGAGGGACATTATAGGGCAGCTAGGTCCTTGCAGCCTGCTTTGAATCTCAGGTTGCCCCTAAGACTGCCGAAGAGCTGGGGAGAAGGGGAGGGAACTGCCTGACAGCTCTTGGCGGAGCCCTCTGCCCCCTTCTCCCAGCCCCATCTCCACCCACCTCGCCCATATTGTCCTCTCCAGCTCTTTCCTTTCAGGCGTCTGTCAGACACTAGTGACCATTGTCGTGTTACTCACTAGGGCTGGATTCAAAACAGCCTCCGAAGAAAGAGTATTATGTTTCTCTTTCCCCCGAATGAACCAGTTCAACGCAGTTTTTATCCTTGGTGCCTTTCAGTTCTTGCTTTAAAAAATGAAAAGAGGAAGGAAAAAAAGTGAAAATCTTCAGCAACTCAAATGTAACGTTCCTGCGACATGAAGGCTGATCGCTCGGGATCAGTGGGGAATAGACTCTTCCAAGCTGACTGATTTATGACTTTTTTTCCTCCCCAGCAAAGCTGCTTGAAGCTGGTGAGAGGGCTGCTCTGGTCAGCATAGCCCTTGACAGCTTTTAACGTAATCACTTCGTTATCAGGGTTTATTAAGATGACGCAGTCACTGGGGATTGAATGGGATTCTCGACCTTTTGTTGCTGGGAAATTTTTTGAACAGTGCTTTCTGTCTTCCCTGCAGTAGGTGAATGGGGATGTATTTGCCCTTGCCTTGCTCCTGAGTTTTGTTCGGTTAACACTTAGCCCCTTTTTGCAGGGAGAAACGTACATGTGCAGAAAGATGTTTCCTTTTGTTCTGTTCATTTAATAAGCCTGGGAAGTGAGCTGGACTCAGGTCAGTTTACTATAGGACCACTTTTCTGGTGTGTAGCTTTGGGTCAGTCTGCACCTCAGATGGTGCTGCTGGTGTTCATAAATACGTACCCAAGCTTCAGTTTGAGCTGCCTGTCTTGAGCACCAGGAGCAATGCAGTGGTTGGCAGCAGGGAACCTGGTATGAACGATTTGCCGAAGTATTTATCCAGGGTCCTATCTGAATCTTGCAGCCAGTGTTCTCGTAGGTTCTTTTCGAGCACCCAGGGTGGATGCTTAAAGCTGGCTGGTGTGCTCCAGCTGTACTCGGGGTGGCCTTGTTGGCGTGTGGAAGTGGGCATTGGTGTTAGGTAGGCTTCCACCTGCACGTGAGACTGCAAGCAGAAATATCCATTCCTGGCTCTTTGTGCAGGAGGAGGGGGGGTGCTTACAGTAGAACATCCAGTGTTAGGGCTGTGGAGTCCCATTCCTGCTGCTGGTTTGCTGTGACACTCCTGGGCAAATGGCTTTGTCCTCTGTTTTCAAAGCAAGCAATGGAGCTTTGCAGGTGCAGATGGAGAGTTCGTGTGTGTGCAAGTGCCTCTTTGTAAAACTACAGCCCTGATTCATCTGTTGTGATGTCTGAGTGCCTGTGAAAACTGGGGTCCTTTTTCTTCACAAATGTACACCAAGCCCTGTGTTCCCACTGCTGGCAGTGGACACTCTGCAGAGTCAGGGCTTCTCAAAACTGTGTGACTTCGGTTTTTCTGTGGTCTTGGTTTTCCCAGGACGGAATGAGCATCTTGTCCACTCGTCTTCTGCGGGGTGAGATTTGCTCAGAGACTGCAGCAGAGCTGGAGATCCCACATGCTGCCTGACTGCTGCGAGGCATCTTTGGTGGAAATGCGCCCTCAGGAAGGGCTGATGCTGATCGGGCACAGAAGGCACCAGTTGCCTGGCCCAAGCCCTGCTGAAATCTGTCACTGCTCAGCAGACACCTTGCTGCTAGCAGCCAGCCTTCTCCTGTAGTTCTGCAGTGTCCTTGGATTCTGAACAGTGAGGTTTTTGTGCTTTTTTTCCTCCTGCTGCTCACAGATTTACACAGGGGGACTTTGCAGGCTGCAGGACTCGATGTCTGCGGCAGGACTGCTGTTACCTGCTTGAGGGGCAGATTGAGTTGGGCCAGGAGTTTTTTCTCCTAACCTGTAGAACATGTCAGCATCTCCTCGTAGATGGTAGGTGTAGCCTCGGGCATGCTCTCCCATCTGTGCCAGCTGTTTGAATTGCTCTGAGGCCGCGGCTGTTAGTAGCTGCCTGGTGATGGTGAGTTGATAGCCCCTGATTTTGGAGGGACTGCTGAATTCGGCCTGTGCCAGGCCAGTCAGTAGCATCCCAGCTCGTCTGTGGTGCTCCCCACTGAGGCATATAAACAGCAAACAGCTTTGTCTGTCACAACTGCGGAGACTGCATGAGGAGCTGTCACTGTTCTGACAATGTCCTCTCCCATCAGATGGCCCTGGGCTCTGTCACGCTGCCTCTCGTGTAATCCCTTGGCCGGCATCCATTTGGCTGGCGCTCGCCACGACGCTGACCCGATTTCCTGCCCTAATTCACCCAGAGGGACTGCCATGGCCGCGCAGCCCCCAGGGCGAAGCCAGGCAGGGCCGGGGTGGTGCCACCGTTGCGGTGGGAAGCCCCCATCGCAGATAGAAACTCCCGGGACACCGGCTCTTGGCTGGGACCGGCTGCCCAGCATCGAAGGGGAATGGCTCACCTTGCAGCACGGCTGAAAGCTTGAACTTACCTCCTCTTCCAGTGCAGCACTGGAGGAGCTGCGGCCTCTGCAGTCAAAGGACCGTTAAAATACTTCCCTTGTTTCCTAGGCTAATTGATCTCAGTCAGTGATTTAAATCTTTCTATGGCTGGAACATTCTATTTAAGGGAAACTGCTATTCAAATTAAAAAACCAAAGCACCACACTGCTTTTTGCCTGCTGTTCTTACTTGAGCAGCTGAAGAGGGTAATAATTGAAAGGTATGAAGTGGACCTCTTTCTTCTGTTTTTCTTCAGTTGCATATGGTCACTTCCATCGTTTCTTCTATACTGTCAAGGGCAGGCACAGAATTGGAGATTGTTTTCAGTGGCCTGTCATTAGATGGAACATATTATCGTTTTGTTAAGGATTCAGCTGGTTGTACGTTAATGGGCGGTCCTGCAGTGAGTTCAGAAGGGAAGTCTTTCCCCAAGATCTGCGCGCTGATGTGCTGCACAGCAAAGAGGCAGGTTGTGTGCCCCTTGGAGCTGAGAGAAAACCAGGCCCCACAGACAGACAGGTAAGGTCT
The DNA here is from genome assembly GCA_013399475.1 of Chauna torquata. NCBI lineage: Eukaryota > Metazoa > Chordata > Aves > Anseriformes > Anhimidae > Chauna > Chauna torquata. Next base: position 227,030 of record VXAL01000192.1, on the reverse strand, counting down.
GGATACAGGTCCAGGCAGTGGAATAGTCCCCAGATTTCTGACGTACCTGGGCACAGAACCAAGCGTTGCTGTTTCGTGGTCAAGCACCGAGCCTAAGTCGCAAAATCTCTGCAGTGAGCACCATAAAATGTCTCATTTTGTGCATATGCAAAACCAGCCTCGCCTTGCTGGCTGTGGCTGGACAGGTTGCTTTCCTGCCCACTCTGTACAGAGTGCAGCTGCGTTTGACTGGAGCATAGTGCAGTGGTCAGGTAGCCTGACCTCCTGTGCTACCTGAAGGAGCAACGTGCTCACTTTAAGTGCTCCTCAGTTGCAGATAAAAAGCCACTTACTGTATAGAAATGTGGTAATTTTTATAACTGAAATCAGCATGCTCGCTGTTTTCAAGTGGATTTTTCCCATTGATTAAGCCTTTGCGTTTTACAATAGTGCTTTGCTAATTGGTACTTTGCATACACAGAGGGCTGGTGTGTGGTGCTCTCCGCCCCAGCAAAGATTTAATAGCAGATGCAGTAGTGAACATTACTTATTACTTAGGTTTCCTTCCTTTTGTAAATCACTTTATAGAACGCTTACTAGCACACTCTAAAGTATTACCATAAATAATTAAAGCTAAATTGCAATTGACAAAATAAAAGAATAAAGCCCCTTTTATGATGCATTACCCTGACTTTCTTCCCTTTTAATTGCCCTTGCTCCATCGTTAATTTGGAGAACACACTAGTTCATGCCAGGCGCATGTGGGGGGGGTTCTCTTGCGCTCCGTGAGCTGCAGTGCATCCGTGGAGGCTGGCAGCAGATGGCAGCAAGGGTTGCTCCACGCGTGCGAGGATGGAAAACACGTGCAGTGGGTTAGGAGAGGAGCCCACGTAGGTCTGTGTTCGGGTTGACAAAGCAACGCTGCGTTTCAGGAGCCAGTGCAACAAGGAGAGGCACGTGGAGCGTGTGTTTTGTGCCATGAAGTGAGAGCTGGTGGCTGGTGCACAGTTCCTCTTGCTGAGTTCCAGATCTCCGTGTCTTGCAGGTGTATGTGACTCCTTGCCTCTGCATGGTCCCTCGCCTGCTCTTAGCCATGGAGGATTAGTCTCCGCAGCAGAGCTCACAGCTTTTAGCTCTGGAGGTCCTAGCTTTGATCTGTTGTTGGCCAAGACATAAGTTGTCAGATAAGACGGTAGTAAAAATCAAGGAGGATCCATCTTAGGACTTGATAGACATGTTAAGACGACAGCAGTGGGAAGTGAATCTTTCTCTGCTTTGTGTGAAATCTGCTCCATCTATAAGTGTTTGAGCCTGATTGATGACGAAGCAGCAGCGCTGTCCAAAGAGAAGGAGGATGTCAAAGTGTGGCAAAGCTGAACTGCCCCACAAGCACTTTAGGAAATGTTTGCATTCATGACAGTGTATCCCTGCTGTGGGATGTGAAGCTGGGGGGTTGCTGCAGAATGGCTATTTCCCCTCGGTGGGTGTGTGCAAGGGGTTTAGAAGAGTTAAGGTTGTGTGGTCAGCTGGTAGGTGGTAGAGTTTCTACGTGGTGTTGAATGTTGTTCCTTCAGTAAGTAGAGTCTAACAGGCTGTAAGGGGAGGCAGCGTCTGAGTTGCATCCTCCCAGAAGGCAGAGATCCCTGCTTCCCTCCCTCCCCCAGAGCCACTTGCTGCTTGTGTTCCCCATGCACCAGTTGCCTTTGTAGGCAAGGGGGCACCTTGATGTCCTTGCTTCTGGACTGCCCTTTCCTTTACTGCCTTCTCCATCTGCCAGCTGTGATCCAGCCTGTGGTTGCTGAGGGTTCGGGACTAGTTGTCGTCCCACTCAAGGACACTGAATCAAGCTTCTGTGTCACCTTGTTTAAGTGCCTGATTAAATTAAACCTTGCCTGCCTGGATTGAGTGATGTCTTTTTTTTTTTTTTTTTTTTGGTTAAGATAAATTGGAAAGTTTTTGTTTCTGTAGGACCAGGAGAGGAAATAAATCATCTTTTGAAAGAGCTTCCTTGGGGGCAGGGGGCTGTCACCTCCCAGGTCTCAGCTGTGCCCCACACTGCAGACGCTTATTAGATTAATCTCTGCTGAGGTGCACCTGGGGACAGCAGCAGCTACGGGTGTTTGGGACCCAGTCAGGGGTGTCTCCTGGTAAAGGATCTTTTCCCAACCAGAGGTTCTTGCTGCTCAGCTTCATTAGATGGCTAAGTTAGGAGAAAAGAGCATCTGTTTGTTGTGTAAACAAGTGGCTTGTGTGAAAATGTCGTCTATATGGTGTTTGTGATAGAGAAAATGTATGTCTTCACCATACCTGTGTGCCAAAACTAGGGCTTTTAATCCATTTCAGACTTTACCAGGAAGCTAATACTTATTTCTTTGTGACTTTCCTCTTTGGGTGTTCTTTTCACCCAGATAGTTCCTGCACATGCTGCCAGGAAGGATGGGAAATTTCTGCTATCTCACTGAGGCCCTGGGTCACATCAGCTTTTCATCTGTCTGGAGAGGTCTGTGTGGCCGTGTCTTTTCAAAACCAACTAGATATGAATCTCCTGGGTCACTGAAGGGAATCTGAGAGGGTATTCCCAGCTTTTTTTGTGGCCTGGCAAGCCCAATATTATTCTTAGAAGGCAAAGCAGAGTGTTTTTCAAGGACACCCAACCAGAGGAATGTCGTTCTTTGGTGTGCGTGGGATGGAATCTGGGCTCGAATTGGCCTGTGAGACACAGTCTCTGAAGAACAGTTTTATTTACTCTGTGCCACTCCTCTCCTCCAGTCAAGGATGTTCTCTTGCAACATAATTGGTCCCAGTGCCCCCCTTAGACAGCTATGATGTTCCTGCACTGCAGCTGCCTTTAATTTTTTTGGGATTGTTAAAGTTCATGAAAACAGTCACGTTTTATGCCATCTGCTGCATGTGGTGGAGCTAACTATTGTATGGGCTGCGGGCTGGGTGCTGGAACAGGAGTCAGGAGCATCCTTGCTCTGTGACTGCACCTTCTCCACCCTTCTTCCCTCTTTGTGGTTGTCTAGATTTTCTTTTGTAAGCAAGGGCTTCTCTTGCCATGTTGTTGTCTGGTGTAATTAGTCTCAGTCCTGGTTTGGGGTTCTCATACTGCAAACGCTAAATAGTCACGTTACAGTTTGGCAGAGGAGCCGCCTATTCGGTCCAAGGGCACAGCAGGTAGCAGTGTGACTGTGGAAGAGATCACAGCTAACCTAGACCTGAAGGTTGCCAGGAAAGAGCATTATAAATATGTTTTGGAACGCATAGTGCTAAGACTTTGAAAGGGGGTATTGCAGTGAATGATTCGAGCAGTTGACGTGAAGGAGTATGGATTGACCTCCTTGTTTTCATAGTGTCATTGTGCAGAGAATTTTTAGCATGTCCCATCTTGTTTGTTGCAGACATGAAACATTGCAGTTTCATAAGAGCTTGGTTAAAACCAGTGCCACACTTGTTTCATCTGTAATGCACAGAATCATTTCTGTTTCCTTTTGAGGCTGAGAGGAAAAGTAAAGCTTTAAAAAAGAAAAAAGTAAATAGAAGGAGCTGCAACTGGTTTAGCATTCTACAAAGTTTCTCCAAAGTCCTCCAAACCCTTAATTGACTCAGGAGCATAAAATTGAGAAGGGGAGAGAGAGTGAGAGAGTGTACGGAGTGGCATGAGCAATTTGAATAATTTATTGTCCTTTGAAGTTGCAAGAGAAATTTCAGCTGCCTTGGGGAGTAATTTCTCCCCATTCTGAAAGGGTTTCTCCTTATTTTAAACTCATTCAGAGGATGATAGTTGTGCATTTTCTCCATAATTAATGAGCATAACTCCCCTCCACACTCTCGCAACCTTTAAAGAGTGTTGGGGTGATGAAACGTGGTGGTTTTTTTTTAATTAATAAAGTCAAATTAATTTGGCTATGTCCTCTTCCTTCCTCACCTCCACTAGAATTTTTGGATTTATTCATAAATTAGTCTGAGTGTGCTGTTAAGATTGGCAACGTTTACAAATCTTCAGCCTTGACTTTGATTTATTTGAATGAGTTACTAAAAGACGTGGTTTTTTTCAGTTCAGCTATTAAAGATCACCTTTCATGTCATCATCAAGTGAGCCAGGAAGATCCTTCAGCTTTCATTCTTCTGTTGTCTTTCTGCATGGGTAGGATCTGTTTGGTTTTGAGGGTTTTCTATCTGCTTTTTTCTTTATGAAGGCTATGATACTCCCCTTTCCTTGTATGACCTACTAACCGTGGTTAATTCCAGTAGCTACCACTTGAGGGACTGCCTTCACCTGAATGGAAGAGGCATTTTCTGCTCTGGTGCCTGGAGGGGCTGCATTACGGTCTTCTGATAGGAAGCCATCCCTTGCATCTCTTGGCAGGTGTCAAACATGAACAGAAAAGTGTCCTGCTAAAAATAAGCTCCCCTTTCTCGATCACTGTCTTTGATAGAAGACTTTAAGGGTTCCTTGTTGCAGCTTTTCCATGTTTCTGTCTTTCTCATGTGTTGGACTGTTTTTCTGGCTCACCGACTCTCTAGTTAGCCCAAACCTGAATTTGTTAGGTCTCCACTGCTGTCAGTTCTCAGTACTGTTGTTGCATTCTTCCTTTTTTCTTCTCTTGTGTTGATGTTCCCACTGCAAATCTGAATTATGAGTATTGTGGTTCAGAGACAGAAATTGTAATGACTCATGTGGTAGGAGTCAAAGTTCGTCATTGTTAAAGGTTGTGTTCACCCATTAGTCATGGCTTTATTGGGTTTTGATTTCTTGTTTTCAAGATCTCCCATTCTTGAGCTCCCTTGACATCCCAGTCTCAATACTGATGAGCAATACAAGCTCACAATACACCTAAGACCCAAGATAAGGTGTTTCAAGCTTGTATACCCAGAATTTCCTTTTGTTCCCTGGAAAATGTGGGCTGAAGTCTCTTAGCAGAGATCGGATAGGAATGATGTAACAAGCTTTTGAAAATACCCAAAATTCTATGCTCTAGGAATTACACCTTGCCCTTTTCCTGTAGGCAAGGAGTCTTTCTCTGTTGCCTGAAAGAGAGAAATACTGCTTAAATTTGTGGGAGCACGTGCTTCAGAAAATACCAAAACAACAGGCTAGTACTTTGGAACTGTAGAACTGTTTGTGGGAAGGAAATGGAAGTAAGATAGCTTTTATTTACAGGAGTAAAAGAGTTTTATCAGACGATATTGTATTTATCTGGTGTGCCTTTCATCCCCAAATGATTGTATTAGCTAGCAAATCTTGATTGGGATCATTCATCTGCTGTAGCACTGCAGCCTCTTCTAAGCTGGCGATGCAAGGCTGCAGACCTAGCTATGTGTTTACATTTTGCACAAGTCTTTGTCATGTCATTAAACCAAGGATCAGAACTGACCCCTCTGATCACATCCTTGGGGCTTCTGGCAATGTACTTTCTCTGAAAGACCATAAGATGCAGAAGCTTGTAGCAGGTTTTTTTTCCCCATTGCTGCTGATTCTGCTGTCACTTTTCAGCAGCTCAGGACCTCTGCGGGGCTATATTAAGATGGCATGCCCCCCCGGGAGTTGGGATCCTTGCTCGTTAAGCTTTCTCTTCTTTCAGGCTTGTCCCACAGGAGTTGGTTTTTCATGTTCTGGTATCCCCCACAGACTCTGGTTCTTTTAGTGACTCAAGCAGAGCAGCAGAAGTTGAGTAAATGCCAAGCCCTTTCTATCTGTATCTTCTCCAGGCGAGGGGTGAGCCGAGCTTCTCCAAGATGCCGATGGCAATGACACGGCTGGAGTAGAAGCTGTCTTAGCAACATGGCAGGGGAAGGGAGAGCTCTCTGCCTTAAGCTTCTGATTGCAAATGATCTGGGATTGCTGTCATGATGTTGATGGACAAGGGGCCCTCATTAAGTTGCCAGGATATCTCCTTGGGTTTCTTGCTCTGCTCTGGGTTATTATGCCTTGTTATAGGACTTGTGGACAAATATGGGATGTGATGTTGTTACAGTTGATTGAAAGCACTTGCATACCCCAAGGGTCCTGGCCTGCCATGTTGCTGAGGCTGCACATGCTCCTGTGCTTGCTGGCCCTTCCGCGCCTGATCCCAGGGCTGCCATCTTACATGACAGCATTGCTTGTCTGCTTCAGCTCTTGCTGGTCACAAGGAGCTTCTGTCTTCCTGGCATCGCGATGTAGTGCCAGAAGGTGAATAAGAGTCCTGGGCAGAGATGCTACAGAGATCCATCTGCATTGCGACCTACTTGCTCCTTTGCCCCTCCCAGGGAAGGAGAGTGCAACTGCCCTGAGGTGGGTGCAGGCAGTAAGCAGATAGAGAAGCAGCTAGTACACCTGAAGTGCTTTCCACCTCATTTCTCGTTCATTAAATTCAAGCACATGTGGTGCTCTTGGCTTCCGCCACACCACAGCTCTACCAGGATGGATAGTTTCTGGTGAGCGCACTCTACGTGGTGTGAGGCATCAGTTTTCCTGAGCTGGGGAGAGAGGGAAAAAGAAGAGGCTGCATGGTCCAGAATACCAGCCTACTCCTTGTAAAACCGGGACAGCCTTCTGTCCTGTCCTGTAGAGCAGTTCGCACCCTGTGTATGTGTTAGGTATCGTTACACGTTGCCCTGTGCATTTGCTTAAAGCACAGTTGGAAGTCTGTTTCCCTTGTCTGTATCAGGGTGCCAGTCACTAGGGCTGGGACTGATCTGTGACAGTGACAGGTTCCCTTTGTGCTGTGAAGGAAGGTGGATCCTCTCCATACATATGGATGCATGAGAGTAGCCTGAAGAAGTCTTGCTGAAACTGGATGACTTCATACTAGCTGCTGTTCCCAGGCGATAAGGCACAGTCCCATCCCTTGAAACTAGCAGTTTAAATAGACCAGAAGGAAGGATTATGCTTTCCCTCCAGCAGGCAGGGTAATGTGTTTTTTCTCACCTTGGGTGTCAGAACTAGGAATAGATTTTGGTAGCCTCAGTCTCATCCTGCCTCCTCTGCTGCAGGCTCGTACCTCCTCTTCCGAAGGGTCTTTATCTGAATGCTTTGCAAATAGGAGCCTGAGGGCCATATGGATGTGCCAGATCCCCAAAATGGCAAGCCTCATGGCAGGAACAGCTTGGCATGGTGCTAGCTCTGAAGAGCCTGCTGCCTCATCCTGGCTGAGGGGAAAGGTGGGAGCTGGCAGCACGGGCAGGTGTCAGAGTGGAGCGGGTGTTGGGATTGTTGGACAGCCAGCGTAGTCATGGTGTATAAAATGAGTCCTTGATCTTTCTCACCCATTTTCTGCTTGTCTTAAATCCCTTGCCGAGTCGCATCTTTTGCTGCTGTCCTTCCTTCTCTGTGGGCTTGCAAGCAAGGGGAGGGGGAAATCTTTCAAGTGACATTCCCACATTTCTAACAGAGGAAAGGCCTGCGTACACTTGTGTACAGCCCAGCCTTTCTGAGTCAGGTAAGGGCTTTCATGGATCAGCACCAGGGGAATAGCAAGGTGGAAGTGCTTCACTTCTAAAAAAATGTCCTCAATCTTTTTTTGCCCTCCTTTCCCCAACCTTGCCAGTCCCATCTCCCTGAAGGGAGCCAAGAGCTGCTGACAGTAAGAGGAAGTCTCTGTCTGAAGCCTATAATTATCCTGTCTGCCTTCCCAGAAAAGGCCAGTTGGGGAGCGAGCGTGCTTCTGTTTCATGGACCAGCCCTGCGTTCTGCTGCCTCCCCAATTACTGCTTAATGGACTTTTTATGATGATAAGACGACTGGGTTGGGGAGAAGTTATTGACGGGGAAATGGAATATAATTCACTCCCTGTTTGTTTGTTCTGTCACAAAACCCTCATTTTAATTTTATTTGTGAGGCACTGCGAAACAGCCCTGAGAAAAAACATGCAGAATCTGTCAGTAGAACCTTGGATTTCAAGGGGACCAGTCTCTGCAGGACCTCTCCAAGGGGTATTTTCAATCCCCTCGAGTGTCTCCATAGAGACCCTCACCACAGCCTGCATCAGTCCTGCTTCCACTTTGCAGCTCTCACTCCTCTCATGAAGAAAAATGTAAATTATGAAGCCATCTTCTTGCTTCTACCCCTCTTGCAAGCTCCCCCGCTCTCTAATGCTGCTGCTTTGAAATGCATACCCGTTCCAAACATCACATTCTTGCTCCCCACTCTCCATCTGTCTTAAATTTGGCTGCTCTCTCCTGTTTTCATCTGCTCAGTGGCTTGTCTCCTCTGTCTAATCTTCACTTCCTTGCTCTGGCTCCGAACACCTCCCTCCTCTCCATCTTGCTCCGTTCCTCTTGCATTCCCCCCGTTGATCTCTTCTCTCCTTTCCCCTGCTAATATGTCTGTGACTTTGCTGTCCTTTCTCCCTTCCACTCCCCTCCTTAACTCCCCAGTTCATTGGTGTGACAGAGCTGTTCTTCCGCTCCTCTGGCCGTGCCTCCCAGGCCATCCCCAGCTGCTCCGCACTGCCACCTCGATCCCTCAAACGCAGGGCATGTATCTGCTGCGTGCAAGTAGACCACAGCAGCACATGTGTGTCACGATTCCTAAACCAGCAAACAGCTGCTTGGTGCTGAGCCGTACCCAGATTGCACATTGCCCGAGAGGTTTTTAAAGGGGGAGATGAAAGCACTACCGCCCAGCGCTGTAGTTGGGGGAGTACCTTGTCCTCCTTCTCCAATTGTGAGCCTGTCAGCAGTTGTGGAAAACGAAGATGGAGTTTCACTAGATCAGCAGAAAGTTTCAGCCCAAAAACCAAAGAGGGGGGTGGGGGGGAGGAAGAAAAGAGGGGGCTTAACCCTTTGCATGCTAGAGAACACCATGGAATTGCTTCATAGAATCATAGAATGGTTTGGCTGCTCTTGAAGTTAGAAGGGTGAGAAATAACCTGTCAAGAGAGACGTCCTCATTCAAGCTAACATGACCTGGTTGTTCGGAGATTGAAAAGCTTTTGTCTGGCTTTTGCATTTTTTCTTCTTCTCCCGTCAAGAAATGCGTGTGGGAGAAGGTCTCTGAGTTCTGTCTCTAGTGATTTTTCCTGGTTATTTCATTTTGTTTGTGTTACAGTGTTTAGAGGCTGTAGTTGTGTGCAAGACCACCTATGGTGTTGAGTGCTGAGCAGATCCGTGCTGAGACCCTCCTTTACTCCAAATTGCTCATAGTGTCTAGACAAAGGCAGGCAGGCAGGTGTGAGGAATGAGGATTGTCACCTCCACGCTACGGGTGGCAGACTGAGGTGCTGGGAAGGGTGAGCGCCCAAGGTCAGCTGAATTTGCGTCAGAGCAAGAGATCTGAATCCTGATTGTGGGAATCATCTGGAGCCCGGAAGAGGAGATTGGGGTGTGCTAACGCTAACAGCAAAATGACATTGACTATAAATGGCTTAATAGCGTCATCTTTTACCTTTGTTCTTGAAAGGCAGAGGTGCAGATGTTTGTGTGTATATATAACATTGTATATACGCACAAAAAAGGATGTATTTTGATCTGCTCAGTATTTATGAGCTAGAATAAAGGCTGACACTGGCTAACATGCCCTGAATCCCTCCCGTGGCGTGGGCAAGCTCTCATAGTGGGCAGCTCCACAGGGAAATGGCAGGCTCAGCACCACGGGGCCACTTTTTGAAGGTTGATCGGGAGTGGTGGGCAAAGACGCTGCCCTGTGCATTCAGAAAGGCTGCGATAAGCTGGCCAAACAGCAAGAAAATGGCCTGCCTGCTTTGCTTTTGCTTTTGCCGTAGTTTCTTTGGCAGTCTCAGGTAGAGCTGAGAGCCCCCTCTGTTCCCCAGAGCAGGGATAATGGCTGTTTATTCACCAGCAAAGAAGGAGCTGAAACCCGGTGCCTCGTCTGCCGGCACCATGGGTCAGTGGGACCGGTGCGTGGGCCTCCACCAGAATGCTGGTGGCGGGGACTAGGGGCACCGAAAATGGAAGCAAAACCTTTTAAAATACGCATTTTCTAACTGGCTTTCTTTTGTCTCCATGGATTGCTGCTGCTGTGGGCGAGGGGCCCTTTCAGCGAGGCTCGTGCTGCTCTCTGTACTGGGGCCAGATGAAAGAATAAGTGGTTTGTCTTTATTTACAGTCCATTGTTGAGGTGCTTTCCTGGAGGCAATGGGGGGGGGCGGGATGCAGAATCGGGGGGTGATGAGTACTAAGGTGAATTTTGCCATCTCAGTTCAGCCCCAGGCCCCCTGCTGTGGGGCTGGAGAAGAGGGGAGAGCTGGGGAGTCAGAAGGAAGCAGAGGTGTGGAGGTGCCTGTCTGCAGCTTCCTCAGGGAGAGCCTGCGGGATTGGGGTTTACACACACACTGCCCGTTCCCTTCCCAGGGTTGGGGCCAGTGACACACGAATATTGTCAGGGACCATCCTCAGGCCCTGCTTTGCCTTGTCCTTCTCCATCGTGGGGCTGAGGGGCAGGGAGTCGGGCCTGCGGCAAGGCACAGAGATAGGCCTGTTGCCATGGTAATGGCACCTCCAGGCCTCCCACCTGGGAGCAGTGGTGGAAGGAGGTGGCAGACATTGTCGTTCTCCCTGTGGGAGCAGCTTTCTGCCTCGGGACTTGCCCCACAGCTGGTGGGAGTAGCTCAGGAGAGGAGCAGTTCAGGTCTCAGCTGGGTCTCCCATCCATTTTGGCAGTGAAGTGTGTGGGATCTTGTCTTCCTCCATGGCAGAGAGGTGGGGGCTGCCTGCCGCCAGCTGGTCCTGTGTGTAACGGGACTGAGGGTTTTGCCCCAGGAGCTGCATGGTGTAGGGCAGGGCCTGGCCGTGTGCGTGTGCTCGTGCAGCCCAGGATGGAGGAGCAAGGGGCTGTCTTCAGTCTGCTCTTGTTGGTCCACCCCATACATTCCCTAAATTGCCGTGTGTTCCTGAGCCAGCACCGGGGGCATTTCAGCTCAGGAGGCTGGGAGGATGTTGGGGCATTGATCTGGCAGGCTGACAAAAAATGCTTTGAGAATCAATTTTGTCTCAGAAAAGCCCAGAGAAGTCAATATTTCCCCACTGTGACCTGCCTCTCTCTGTCCCCCCATTTGGGCTAACTCTGGTTGACATTCCAAGAGAGCTGGGAAGCGGGCTGGTGGTTGTCATGCTGTTTTTACACAGCTCTCTCTACTGCCAGTGCCTCATTCCATTAGCCAAGCTGGTGAGAGTTTTCCCTTCAGGCTTTGTCTCCCAGTTTGTGGCTGGAGCATACTGGGGTAGTCCGGAGTAAGCTGTTCCTACCCTGAGGTGTGGTGTATGGGGCTAAACACATCCCCAACGTCCTTGTCCCTCCATAAACTCAGCTGCAGGAGAGGCAGCAAGGTTTGTCTGGAGACCAGCCTTACGGGAAGCAAGGAGGAAGGATTGGTGGTGCAAGTTCCTAACTGTGCCTTTTTTTTTCCTCCCCTTCCATTGTTGGCTCAGTTATGTTAAGTCCGTTTGTGCTTCTGCTTCTGCCTCTCTCCCAGCACTCAAACCACTTCTGGGTTTTCCATCCCTTTCTCTGTCTTTGGCATCTGATGTTTCAGACAGGCATATGGTGGCTGGCCTGTCTCCCTCACTCCTCATCCACCACCCACTATTCACCATGGCAGCAGTTCCTGAGGGACATCTAGCTTTAAAGGGTGAGATGTCCCCTCGTTTTCCCCACTCCTACAACGTTCAAGCTTCCTTGCTTGTAAGTTCCTCAGACTGTTTTCTCATCTGTGTATTATTCGCAGGAGGTGGTTTCTTTTTACATGACTGCATTTTAAGAACTTTTTCTGCTCTGGTGTCACATGAAAAAATGAAGGAAGGAGAGCCGAGGCAGCAGCAGATTCCTCTTCTGTGAGGAAAGCTGCCTTGGTGCACAGGGTATGTGGGCTGATGCATTACCATGTTCCCCTGGTGTGTGTGCCGCAGGGATGAGTAGGAGACCCCACCCTTACCACCTCACAGCTTCTTCTCAATGTCTACGTAAGAATTCACTAAATCCCAGCAGTAAATGTTCGTCATGTCCCTTCTGAACAGATGCCGGGACCGCCCATGTTTCTCTAGGCCTGTGCTTTGGAAAGTGAAGCCAACTGGAGGTTGTCTGCATAGGGGTGACCATGAGGGTGAGCTCATGGTCTCATCAGCTGCCCACGTGGCATTGGCCTTGGCAGCAATCGGGGACACAGGGGCAGGAGCAGAGCTCTCTGGAAGCGGTGACAGAGGTTAGGTCAGGGGGTAGTCTGTGTGTGTGCTGGTCATCTTTGTGGATGCAGTTACATAGCATGGGATGGATGGTGGATACGTGTCTCTTCCTTACAGTCCATGGCAACTATCCAGTGTCTCTTGCCCTGGCTGTTGCTTTTGGGAAGTGCGTGGGCAGGAATAAAAGTTTCAGTTTAACTTGATGGCTTTCCATTAAGCTGTAGAGAAGAATCACAGGTACACTGCAGCCAGCTAATCTTTGCAGCCTTTTCTCCTGAGACCCAGACCCCAGGAAGCCTCTCATAAGTAGGAAAACTCTTTTAAGCTCCAAGTTTTTCCACTCCTGTTTTGCTACTTCAAAAACCAGGTTCTGTTGCTTTGTGAATGGAGAAAGGGAGAAAAGAAAAATCTCTTGTGACCCCCCCCGGACCTAGGTAGAACTCAAACTCAATTTTTTCTAAGACTGACTTGTTCTCAACTCTCCCTAAGGGAAGTTCGGTGAAGTGATAAAAAAAAAAAAGCTCCTGGATTGTAAGTATGTTGTCTGGAAAATGCCTGTCTCTGATTTTCATTTATTTGTTTAAAACTGAGGCCCTGCAGGCTTGGCAAATGAGGTGAAACACATAAACCCCTCTGAGTGTGCTGATAGTGTTTCACTTTCACATGGCACCTTGTTCCTGCTTTTGGAGGCTTTCAGAGCAATTTGCAGAGCCAAACCAGGAATTCTAACTGCATGTTTCACTGCAAGCTGGACCTGGCACGGCAGAGCTGTAGCAGTCCTACGCAGCACGTAGGAATTTGTTTCAGCTTTGTATCATCACCACCTTGCCTGCGATAGTGCTGGCTTTTTCTTTTCCAGAGGAGAGAGGGTTGTTCTGCGATTGGCGTGGGCTGGAGTGACAAGTGCTGCAGTGACAAGGGGTGCATAGGTGGAGAGCGCAGTGGGTGATTTGTTAGGGGGAGACGGAGAATCAAAGTCTGGAGCTCAGAGACTTGGGCAATTTTAAAAACAATAATTTAGCTTTGATTTTCACTGATTTTCCAAGTGAGTAGCAAAATCTAATGGATTGCTTATTAGACATTTTTGTTGGGTTTCTTTTCTTTTGTCTCTCACCCTCTAAAAGCCAGTTTATCATAGGCAGCCCAGCATTGCAGTGATCTCAGAAAAGCGGTGTTCACTGAGCAAGTCAGCTTACCTGTTACCACACAATGAGTCAACAGAAGTCCTAAAAAGGAATGCTGAGCTATAACTCCAGTTCATTCTCTATTTGGAGCACCTTCACTTTCTTCAGGACAAAAATAGAACCTTATTTGTCTTTATTTGTGCTCTGGTTGTACTGCTTGCACCCATTTAAGTGTATACATAACATTAAGGATTGTTATGGGCTTACATTTTAGGAAATGAACTTACATCAATAAAGTGCTCTTAAAAGCTCTGGGTGATTTTGGCTGTACCTTCAGAATTGACCTCTGCAAAATCTTCAGATTTTGAACGTAGGAGAACTGAGGAGGGAAGTCAGGTTGCAGGCAGAATGAGCATTTATATTTTAGCCTGAAGCAAAGGTTTGGTTTTGCCTTTCTTGGATGGAAGACAAATTCCCAAGTGCCAGTGCCTCCAGTAGGACTTGCTTGGTAACCTTTAGCAGTAACATTGCAAAGAAGATTCTGACCTCTAAATATAGATTCGGATATTTATATATCCGATGCTTTGTACACACAGCATTCAGTGGGACATAAACAGCTCCAGCAAATTGTATTTACCTCCAGCATGGAAACAAATGCTTGATTGCATCACATGAGCTTGCTCAGTGGCTTTTATTTATATACTCCTGGCCACACCAGGCTGGGAAGGGGGGAATGCTTCCTTTTGTCTTTCGACCCCTAGAAGACCCTGGAGACTTCTCTCTAGCTACCATTTGCCCTCTTCTTCAGCTCTTTGGTAGGCTGTTTACATCTTGTTTTTATAGACTCTGAGCATGTACGTATAAATATACAGACTTCACAGTCATGTGGTCTGCTTTTCTCGAGAATAACAGACGGCAACTTTATGATCTGAGTGATTTTATTTGAACACAGCTGTGGCCTTGTGATTTAAATATTTCAATAAATTTTAAACTAACTAGATGAGAGGAAACTGTGCAGGGAAACAGGTTGGAGCATGGAAGGAAGGTTCCCCAAAGACAGAGGCATTATGGGCTCTGCATGGACGCTTTTGGCCTTGTCTTCCTCCCATCAGAAAACACTTGACGCCTTCCTTGGTCAGAAAGCCTATCCCAGCATCCCCTCCCCTCTTTACAGAGATGCTCTTGAAGACCATCGGACATGGATGGGAGTCAGTGTGGAAGAGGTGAGGGAGGGGTGCTGCAAGCCCAAGTGTTGTTCCCTTGTGTCCAGGCTAGCTAAAATGCAGCCCCAGGCTGTGCGTGTGTTTGATCAGGCCTCACTGCACCTTCGTGCAGCTGGTTACAAGAGGACTTTCAGGAGCTTTTGGCTTCTTCCTTTAGCATTGTGAATTCTTTGTTTTTCTCAGATGTCTCATGATGAGTAGGGGGAGAAGAGGGGAAGGGGGAACTGTAGGAGCAACCTGCAGATTTGGCTGCCATGCTCTTGGTCTTGACAACTGGATTGTTTTGAAGTGATTGTAACTTTCATTTGTTGTGATGTATCCTATCCACTTGCCTGTTCCAAAGGATGGTGTGCCTGTTACCGTGTAAATGTACTGGTGAGGGCCAGGGAGAAGATACGGAGAGGAAAACAGAGGTACTGCAAGCCAAGGATGTTTCACATCCCAAAGCCGCTGGCATCAATCTATTTCACACCATCATCCTCAGGATCTCCTTGTGCCACATTTCCTGCTCCATTTATTTCACAGTCCTTTTCCTACACTTTTCCTCTGTTTTGGATATGTTCCTATAAATCTACCCCATTCCGTGGTGATATGTTCATCTGCTGGGATCTGGGGAGTGCAATTCATTGTTTCTAGATACTGTTTTCAGCTCTAACAGATTTGGTGATGATCCTTAGAAGGACTTTACATGGTCAACTTCCCCTGCACAAAACAGTTTAAAAGTCCACTCTTCATAAGTAAGAGAGGCTTTGCAACATCATCCCACTGAAATCTCATTGTAGGATCAGGCCCTTAATCATTTTTAGATGTAGCATCTTCGTATGTAAAATGGAGGTAAAGACTATTCATTCCCAAAAGGCAAAGAGGTTTAATTTCATCTGGGATCATTAGAGAATAGCAGTGATAATGCTACTGTTAATTACAAACAGTATTTATTAGAGTTTGTCTGTCCATGTGCCAATAATGATGTTTCTTTTGTTTTTTTTTCTTAAAGGTCCCCCTGTGTTCATTAAAAAACCTGTGGACCAAATTGGTGTGTCGGGAGGGGTGGCCTCTTTTGTATGCCAGGCGACTGGAGACCCAAAGCCACGGGTCACCTGGAACAAGAAAGGGAAGAAAGTGAACTCTCAGAGGTTTGAGGTAAGAGACGTCCTTCAAATCAGTATCTGTGTATGTATAAAGAGAGAGAGACCGACACAAAGCAGCTAGTGCTCTTTTGTGGCCATTCTAAGACCCAGTAAAAAAGGGAGGTTTGGAAGGGGAGGAGTTTTAACAGCAGAAAGAGTGAAGTGCAAGCTCTTGGCCTTGTCAACAGCTGGGATTGTTGCAAAGCAAGAGAGAACTTGACTTACTCACATTATTGGAGGTTTTTTTGTTGGGTGGGTTTTTTTTTCCTCCCCTCCTCAGATATAATATAAAGCTGCCTTCTTCCCTTCCTAAGAAACTCTAGCTGAGCTGGTGGAACTTCATCTCTGTAAATGTACCTTTCATGCCCATCCGTGACTCATTATTTTAACCCTGGGACAGCCTGGAGTAAACATTACAGTTGCTGGCAGCCAGACCCAAGCAGTTGGTATTGTTTAGATAGAAATGAGAGTGGAGGAACAAGAGCTAGGAGGTCATCCTGTGGAATTTGCTCTGGGACTCTGTCCTGCCAGGCAGCTGTGTACTGAGAAGAGCTTTGTGGTGTTAGTTGCCCATACAGATGGAGGAATGAGGTGGGGATTCATTTTTATTTTGTTTTCACTTCATCTGTTTCCCCATGCTTCATCACAGTTGTACGCTGAACACCCACCCCACACACACCATCATCATGGCTCATTATTTCAGAGCTTTTGAGATGTATGTAGCAATTTTGGTGGGTCAGTGGTCAGGGATGGGGTTTGGTGTGGAACAATTCTCTGGCATCCTGTGGGTCACTGGAGAGAGAAGCTGACTATGGTGGCTATGTGTAGGGGATTGCGGGACAGTGTGTTTCTGAGTGTGTATGTTTGTACATGTGCTGGTGCCTCCTTTAGAAGCAGGAATGAACCTTCTACTTGTAACCCAAGGATGCTTACTGTGTGTCTCTCTTCTTTCCCTTTATTCTCCAGACAATTGAATTTGATGAAAGTGCAGGTGCTGTTTTGAGGATCCAGCCACTCCGGACTCCCCGGGATGAGAACATTTACGAGTGTGTTGCTCAAAACCCTCATGGGGAGGTCACCGTCCATGCCAAGCTCACCGTCCTCCGAGGTAAAGAGCATGCCTGCCTGCCATGTGTCAGTGTCACAGGGGAGAAGGGACTCTTCAGCTTCTCCCTTCCTTCAGATGAGTGGGAAGACTGTCACAAAATGCATGGCCAAAGCACCAAGTCCTCCTTTTTTTGGTTGGTTCTGACCTGTCAGATCTGTTTGCTCTTATTACCTCGGAGAGTCATAAAATTGCTATGTAAGAAACAAAGCCAGAGTGCTTGCTAAAACCAGACCACTTAGGAGGTTTGACTGGAAGTTGAGCTCCTTGAGTTGAGTTGGTTCCTTCCAACCTGAATTTTCCTATGATTCTATGATCTTTGCTCCCCTCCAATAAAATTCCCGCCCCAGGTTTACGAGCAGCACCAGAAATGCCCAATCATTTTCCTCTGAAATGTGGCACCATTCATCCAGACACCCAAGAAAATCTTCATTATTGAGGAATCACGTAATGGGCTGAGGCTAAGATGCATCTGCATGGGCTTTCACACAGTTGGTAGCAATGCCAGCCTCTTCCTTTGGGCAAGATACACATTTTCCCCCTTCTTCTGGGCATCTTCCCTCTTTCCAGGAATCCTTTGCTCCATGCAGTCTCCAAGAACACAGTTCCCCTCTCCATTTTGTTCTTTTTTCACTTGTCCCCACTACAGAGGATGTTTACATGGATGCCTCCTTCGTGTCATCTGTTAGAAATATGCTCCCTGAACTTGATGTGGAGGAGGGAACAATATGCTGTTGCTGTGGATGCCTCTGGATGTTTTCTGTTACTACCCTGGAGATCCGTAAAATCGCAATGTGAAGCACTAAACTAGGCTGCTTGCTAAAACTGACCCACTTTAGGGGAAAAGATGGATGGTGTTCTCCATTAAAACCACAGGGCAAAGCAAGTGATCCTGGCAGGGTGTGGTGGATAACTGCCTGAGAGCTACTGAAGGGGAATTAGCTTGGGAGCATTGGCTGTGGGTGAAGCCATCAGCAGGAGGTGCTATAGAAAAGCTGTGGGCTTTTGGATAGGGATACTTGCAGTAAGAACAGTTATTTCTGCAGTGAGCATTGCTAACAATAGTTTTAGGTGCTCCAGGCGGTGTGTGGTCCTCCTAAGACCAAGTGGTAGCTCTAACTGCATGCCAGTTGCCTTTTCTTCAGCAACTTCAGTGTTCTCAAGAGCATCTGAAGTCCTTTTGTTAGGGAGTGAGCACATCCCTAATAGTGCAGAGCTAAATTTGTGTGCAAATCCCCAACATACAGCAATAAATAAAGGTCAGACATAAAGGGCACATGGCAAAGCCCTTTGCGTCCCTTTGTGGCAGGAATATCCCTTCTGCTTCCCACCTGGCAGGCTCTGTGTTGTCAAGATGCTGGCTTCCTGTGAGCATGCAGGCCTGTGGTCCAGTCATGCCTGATAGATTTGTGTAGGTGCACTTAAATCTTTGTGTTGCTCCTCTGCCTGGCATGACATTTAACCTTCTGTTAGCAGTAGGTGGTGGGATGTATCTGTCAGGAGACTGGAACAGTGCTTTATGACAAGAGCGCGTTTAGCCGTGGTCTAGCTGGGAGCCTTATTCTTCACGCCATGTATTCTCTGGGAGCTGTGCTGGTTTGGGAAAGGTGCTCCTGTGATCGCATTCAAAATTTCTACCCCTTGAATTTATCTGTGAGCAGTGGCAAGGGAGAAACGTTGTCCTCCAGCTCGTGTTCTTGCAAATCCTCTGGATTCTCACATCATTTTTCAGGTGCTCTCTACCACAAGAAGGCTGCAATGTATGGGAAACGACGAGTTGAGCTTAGTGACTGTCCTTAGGGACAGCGCTTCTTTGTACCTGTCTTTTTGCAGCTCTTCCTTCCGGTGTCAGCATCATACACGTCAGCTAGAGAGACAGATGACAGAACAGGAGCTGCATCTCCCCACTGCCTGACTAATTATGCTCTTTGCTGATCCCACCAGAACATTATTACTATGTGCTTTGCTCCTGTGCTGTGGTGCTTTCGCAAGCGCTGTTATTCTGTTTGCCTAACAGGACATTGTTGGGTAGCTTTGTTAACTGACTGTGGAAGAGCAGCTGGGGTACCCAGTTCATGAAATTTAGGGGAGCAGTAATTACCTGCAGGCCTGGGCCAACAGGTTGTTGAAGAGCATCAAGGAAGCAGTTTTTGTAGCATACCCTCACCTTCCCTCCTCTGTTGCAATTATTCCATCCTTAGTCTTTCCTTAGCTTTCACATAGCACAGATTTTCTCCTCTTTATCCTCATTCTTAAGTGCTGGGAAAGTTAAAAGGACCAAGCATAAATCCACTAATCTCCACAATGACCAGGTTAGCATGCTGGAATCTATTCCTCTCTTTTTCCTCCCTGCTTCTGCATTTACCCACTCTCCTGTTTGTCTTTTCTCTATCTTTCCTTGCAATGCCTCCTCCTCCTTTCTGTCTCTCTTCTCTCACTTTCAGAACTAATGCTTAGCATAAAGATGGGGTCTGCTCCACAGCTTGGAGATGAATGTGAGCTGTCATTTGCAGAAGCTGTTACCTTGGCATGCTGTGGAGTATGGAAACCTGGGCCACAGCTGTTACAAACTCTGCAGGATGGGGTTTGGACTAATTCTGCAGCCTGTTGACTGTGCTGTTGCAGTCAGAAATATATGTGTGTACCTTTGTGCAGTACACATGTATGAACAGTTATGGGATTTCCTTGACGCCAGCACAGTCTAATGAACAGAAGAGGAAAAAAAAAGAAACGTTCTTCCCTACTAGATGCAGCTGCTGAAGGGATTGGGAGTAAACCCCTCTTCGGTTATCCACATGACTACTCCTGGATCGGACCCTGATAGAAATCCACATGCATTCACTTAAAAACAGGAAGCTGCAGGAGAGGAAACCTTTGGGAGCTTCTGAAAGCAGAGCTTGTGATGGATACCATTCAACTTGCAGTCTCTTGCCACCAGCTCTGCTGGCTTGTTTGTCCTTCCTGTTCTGTTTCTCAAGGGATCTGAGTTTCAATAGGTCTGTGGAGACTTGCTGTTCTTTCCACAGCTGGCTGGTCATAGTGCTTGCAAACCTGATTCCTGCAGAGCCCAAAGAAGAGGAAAGAAAGTGGTTTTGGGAAGCATTTTCCAGTTATTGTTGACTCCAGCTGCCGTCATTTTTCATAATAACTTAGGCAGAAAGGAAGCTACTTGGCACAGGCACTCCAGCTCCCAGTTGGTATTGTCTCTCTAAGCTCCACACTCCCAGGAAAGATATACATAATTTACTTTTAATTATTATTGCTTCCTGTATTATATTTTCCCTCCACTTCTGTAGTAGCCTGAGACAGAGATTCTCATGCTGCGAAGGACTGTCCTGTGCTGTCAGCAGATGACTGGGCTGAGAGTACAGGAGAGCCTTGCTGCAACTTTCTGCCTTCATTGCCTCTGCTGCTGGGAGGCAGCAGGCTGGATTTTGAGCAGAGGCCAGGCAGGGCTTTGCTTTATTGAAGCTGATAGAGTTCCATGGGTGTTACCCTTGGTGAGGGTAAATGCAACAAGAATTATACATTGATCCCATAAAAACCAGTACTTGGTCCAGGTAAATGTAAGGGAACAAAATTTACTGTGCCCTGGTAGCTTTCTGCATACCAGCCGATCCTATCTTTTCCTGAGGATTACTGCGTTCTGGAAAATTGAGGAAAACTGGCTATTAGACATGTAAGGTCTGTGGTAGTTATTACCAGTATATGATTCAGTCTGCTATGGATGGATGTTCAGAACTTTTTCTAGTGATTCCCAGTTGTTTTTTTATGAAATGTTCATTTCTCTAACAATTCTGGCCTGAAATTTTCCTCACGCATTTCCTACTCAAAGAGGACATCTGGTGTGGGCTTGTATAAAGTTCTAGCAAGACTCTGCTGTTTTGTTGGTTTTTGTAATTGTTGGCTTTTGATCAGCACAAATAAACAAAAATCAGTTCTAGACGCTCAGCAGAAAGCATCGAGTCCCAAGGGAGCGCATCTTAAAGAGAAGCTGGCCTCTCTGAAATGTTACCTTGCCACTTGAAAAGCTCTTGGCAGACTTTCTTCAAACTTGACTTGTTTTGCTGTTCTTGTAATGACCTGAAGATAAGACCAAGTAGAGAGCAGATTAGTTCTGTAGTTTATGAATAATGTCAGACCAATTTTAACTCAGATGTCTTTATAAGGAGTGTACATAGGGACATGTTAGTGTAGGGAAGGCAGTATATTACTTGCCACGGCTACAGGGGCCAACACACATATCTAAATGTCTGTAAACCTGCACATTTTTAATAACATTATTAGGCTATTTAGCTGTTTTCATAGCAAAACTCAGATCAAAATACATGGAATCAACAGACAGAGTATGTTACTGAGACTCCCGGCATGTATTAAAATTGCCTTTGGCTGTGTAATAACAGTTCACTAAGACACGGGTACATACATATTGATGGAAAGAACTTGTTGATGTAATTTTACAAGGCGGATAATGCAGAGATTCCTGTTGGGGAGGGGGATAGCTGTAACATATTCGTTAAGTTGATGAAAAAAAAAAAAAGAATAAGGTTCAGGAGTACTGGATTTTGATCCTGATTCTGCTTAAAATTGGTGTCACTCAAGCCGCTTCATCTGTGTGTTCTTGGCTCTTCTGCCTTGAAGTGGGGATAGTTGAGTGGTTAGAGACCAGCCAGTATCCATGAGCTGCACTGTGTATCTCCAGAGAAGGGCGAAAAATTTCTCCTCCTCTTCTCTTCAAGAACATCCTCGCTGTAGCTTTCTGCATTCAATACATAGTGCGTCTGTACATGCTCACACCCTACTTCTCTTTTAAATTATTAAACAACTGTGCACACCCTGCGGGAAAGAGAGCAGCAGCAACACCCGCTTTATCTTTCTTCATCATCCTCATTTCCAGCACAGCTAATTATCTAAACACAGAGCTGCCACCTTCTAGAGTGATAAGGAGATGGCAAATACTGGTGTCTCCTTTTGCTATAGCTGGTGACCCCTGCTTTATCTGTACGTGTGTGTCAGCGCATGTGCCCCGTGCTCCCCAGCACAGAGCATGCCCTCTGGTAGGATTTATTATAAATGAGTGCTGAAGTGCTCTTCTCTTCTCTCTCTGCCTCTCTCCATCTTTCCTCCTCTATTCTTTCTCACCCTACCTTGTTCAGTGGCCTTGAGGTAATTCATCTGCTTTTCCTCAAGGGGAGGCCTTTACGCTTCTCAGTCTAAGAGCAGGTATGAACAAGGTGTTTTGGAGGCTCTGTTAATATGACAAGTGCAGCACGTGAAAACATTTGCCTGCGTAAGCCAGCATGATTTTCAGCGGCAGGCCAGATGTGCCCTCAAAGCATCTTCAGCTTGTGTCTTGCTTCTTTTGTTCTTGCAGTTGCCTGAGCTGCTTTTAGAAAGTGAATTCACAATCCAAACCATTCCTTATTTGTTTATTTGGTAACAGGTTTGGGCTGGTGTTTGGTGTTTGAGGGGGAGGGTGGCAAGGGCATGTGTGTGCATGTCTTGTGGGGATTGAGTTGAGACTGTAATTGCATTATTACAGGGAATCCAATTGTTAGGGGATGAATCCAGCTTCACTTTCCTGGCAGGAAGGAAATCTGAGCTCTCGAATCAGTGCAGTATGTGATGTTCAGAGATGCTTCCTCCGCTGATCTGATCCTCAAATCTGATCACGACTCTAGTCGCAGTTGTTTTAATTAAACTCAGAGGAATTCTGCACAATGTGCTGCAAGATTAACATTTTTGTTTAATTAGAAACACTTGGTAATAATAGTTGTACCAGGCCTCCCCCAACACACATGCACGTGCACGCACACACATGCACATATACACACACATGCTGCCAGTCAAGAGGGCTAGTCTCTCTGTGGATTAATTGGTTCATGAAATTAACGGACACGGGTCTGAGCCAGGTGGAGTAGCATCACCAGGGAGCAGGATAAAAGCAGTAATCAATAATGATGTCATCTGCAGCCAATGCGGCTGCAGCTCCACTGCTCCTTAACAACACACCACCGCCTGGTTAAATAGGAGAAGGGAAGGGAAGACGTTAAAAGCCTGGCTGAAAGCTGTGCAAAGGCAGAGCAATTCCCAGGGCCCTTCTGTCCTGAGCTCGCTCTTGTGGGGGCTGGGGTTTTGCAGCACACACAATCTGCAAGGGCAGACGCTGTTTGGAGACTCCTACAGTGCCCAAGCACAGCCTGGTGAACTGAGATCTCAAAGGTTTGGTTCAGTCCCTAGTTAAAGATGTTTGTGTCTCATTTCAAATGTAATACCCTGGTTTAGAGGCCTTTCAGATGCACTAAAACGACTACCCCTTTATACAACTGTAAGTTTGTCCATACTAGGAAATCTGCGTTACTTTAGCAGTTATAAGATGGTACGTGTTTTCGTTTGTGGTCAGATTCCTTTGATATACGAGGAGAGGTGTGGTCAATACATTTCACTCTCCAGTGAGTCACAATAGATCCTTTATAACTCTCCAGCAGTGTTCAGAGGAAAGAAACAATGCCCATTTTTAAACACACAATTGAGGCATTTAAACCCTTTTCTTCTCTACAGTAGCTATGCAGTGCTAATAATGGTATTAGACAAGAATTTCATGGCCTGGGGTATCAGAGCACTGCACAAACCTTTGGCTCTGCCTTCATGATCTTCATAGCTTTTCAGAAGTTGAGTGAGAGTCACAGCAGTGGAATAACTCTTACCCACGTCACATGTGTTTGGAGCTCATGTAGAGCAGTATTGTGATCTGGCAATTCTGCTTTGCTGTTACAGAAGAAGGCACCCACCAGAGCAAGGCCACCAGGTTTCTCTTTTGTTCCACTGTTGCTGGGTTCAGCCATATGTAGTTTGGCTCCATTGCTTCTGATACGCAATGTGCGGTAGTAGGAAATGAGCTGTCGTTATGTTTGCAGTTGGCAGGGATGATTCCCAACCTGTGCTGCCATTGTGAGAGCTCCCATTGGTTTCAGTGGGGGGCTGGCTGTGCTCTCTGTTGCTTTTTTAAAAATCCCACCTTTTTTAAGTCTAAATGCTCTATATATTATTTCCCTTCTGTTCTGTGACCTGTTTCTGGGATGGATGTGATGCCATAGATTCCCAAGGCTGTGATTCCTTAACACGCCTCATTTGGAATGACAGAGAATCCCTATAAAATCTCTCCCTGGCGTCCACATCCTCCTTCCAAGCTGTCCTCCCTCAAAGATGGATTTTCTGTAGGAAAAAATGGCATGTTCCTGAGCTGTATCAGTCAGCATAGGACAGGTCTCTTCCATATGAGTTGGGAGGTCATGACAAAGATTATGGGGGAAGCACTGGGGTTTTATATTAGTTATCACAAATTAGTCAACATCAGTTAGGATTGCCCTCCTCACCCTCATTAGTGAAGGCAAAGGCAAGACTGAGAGGAAGCAGGAAGCTCTGTTGAGCCTGTCTTCTAGGTGCAGCTGCCACATCCCTCTTCTTCTAGGGCAGCAGCACTCTGACTAATAAATCTGAAAATCACACCCTGTCTGACAGCACTTGGCTTACTGTCGTTCTGTGTGTCCCCTCTGGTAACTGCAGCTGGATGATATTTTCCTCTCCTTTCCCTCCTAGGTCTTTGACATTCCCTTTCACATAGTCACTTTCATTATTCCTCTTGTGCAGTTTGTTTTGTATTGTGGGGTTTGGAGTGGGGAGAGGAATCGCTCCTTTCAGATGTGACTGTATATACTGTACTCTGCAGTAGAGGGATCTTTGCCATATGTGTGCACAGCTTCTGCTGTAAAAACAAATAAGTGCAAGTCATTTACCTGACAGAGGGATTCAGTGCAAGACCTGGAGAAAATTTGAGGTGACTGTACCCATGCCCCAAAGCTTTTTTAAATAATACATTGTATTTAACTGTAAAATCTTCTTGTGGGACATTAGGATAGTCAAACATAATGGACAAGTGAGTAAATTTTACTGCATAATGTGTTTTCACAAGCCATCTATGGACCATTTGCAGTAGCCTTCTTTTAAGTTGCATTGCACAGAGTACTGGGCAGCAAGTCTGCCTGATGCTTTTTTCAGTGTATTCTACTGAACAGCTCCTTCAGCTGCCTTGATCCCTACTATGTATATAACCACGCTTCATTTGTTCTCTCCCACCAGAGGACCAGTTACCTCCCGGGTTCCCAAACATTGATATGGGGCCCCAGCTGAAAGTGGTGGAGCGGACACGAACAGCCACAATGCTCTGTGCAGCCAGTGGGAACCCAGACCCAGAGATCACTTGGTTTAAAGATTTCCTGCCTGTCGACCCCAGCGCGAGCAATGGGAGAATAAAGCAGCTGAGATCAGGTAAGGTCTCTGTGTGAGGCTGGAGGAATCAAGACCAAGATACAGCTGTGAAGAGAATGCTCAGAGGTTTCTGAAACAGAGGAGGGGGTCTACAGACATGGGCCCCACTGGTGTGGATTGGGGCATTAACTTTTCTTCATTTCTTGGGACTCGCGTTCTTACCCAGGGGGTGGTTGGAGTGTTTTCCACTCCACCCCATCTTCCTGCCCTTTCCTACTGCCTAGCTGGCATAAAGGAAATCACAACAGGGAAGCTGGTCCCCGTGCAGGAGACACTGTAACTAGTCCACTTGCCTCGGTAATGATGCTATTCCAGCTCAGGGGGAATTGGGGATTGGACAGGGCCTGAAGGTTTCTTCCTCAGACCAAGAACTGGGTGAGAAAGAAAAAGAACCTGTACAGCAGACAGCATTTTAGGCCACACATGCTTGGTATAGGGTCCACAGCTGAGGCAGCCTTGTACTGTCGAAGCTTGATACTGTTTGTATAAATCGAGCCTGTCAAAGCTGGCGTTGAAGAGCAGCTCTTGCAGGATCTCTCTGGCATCAAGTCCCTGCAGTCATTGCTGGAGAGTAGTTGTGAGCATTCTCGAGTGACCCCTTGGTGCTCACTGGCAGTGCCCATGGAGTGGATCTCCATGAACAGATGTACCCCAGCTCCGTGGCTTTTGTCAGTTCTCTGTCTTTCCCCATCTGCTTGTCCATCTGTCTCTTTTGTTTGTTTTATGTTTGTTGTTTTTTTGTGTGTGTCAATGTGACATCTCTTAATATTCAGATTTCAGAAGCTGTTTGTGTACTTGTTAAATAGTCCTAGTTCACAGTGTGAGTGTGTGTGTGTGCAGGCAGGGAGGGCACAGGTGTATTTATTTTTGAATGCTACTTATACAGCACTTTCATTTCTCAACTTAAAAAAAAAAAACAACAAACTAGTTCCTCGCTGAAAACTGCAAATATGAAACAAGCTGTGGAAGTTTTACCTTTTGACAAAAACTAACCCAAGAAATAATCCTTTTCAAGTACTGCTTAGACTGACTGCTTTGACCCAGCCTAGAGAAAATGTGCCTATGTGGTTGGACCTAGCAAGCCCTAGTGTCGCTCAGAACATTCCTTTGGCCAGGAGAGAGAGAGCATTTGTAAGAGGACTTTTTCTGGCAAAGGAATGACATTGTTGTAGGCAAAGGGAGAACAGAGGCTTCCAAGAAGCAACTGGTATTGCTCAGTTCGAAATAGACATTTTACAAGTCAGCCAGTCGAGTGATAGCCAACTACTTCTGCCCAGACCTCTGCCGGCTCTGAAGAAATCCAGTAGTTCTGACTACTGTAATGCTGGATCTGAACATCAGAGAACTTAACCGCCTGTTTTTTCTCTAGACCTGTTTAGCAAAGAGTCTATATAAAGATTTTTAGTTCTGTGGGCCACCAGTGGTAAAGGCTCAGTTTAGTTCCAGTTCAGTGTAGCTTTTATACACCTGCATAAATGCTTCTTTATTCAGTGAAGCAAACTTACAAGCAGATACTTAAGCTGCTTTGTTAGAATTAGAATGATTGTTGAGTCCCACAAACACAGATGAGATTGACCTCCCTGTTTTATTGTAACAGCTGAGTCAAATGCAAATAAAAAAAAATCACTCAGCATAAATAATGAGAGATAAACTAGAATTATATCATGCTCTGTGACCATGATCTGAAGTGTGAGTAATGCACAGGCAGATTATTTTTAATACATTTATCATCTTGCTAGAATGCCTTTATACTTCTTAACTGGATTTGATCTGATGTTTTCCTTAAAGCCACCTGAGCGCTGCGTTTTTATTCCAGGGAATTGGCTAGCCTCAGAGTGAACCCTTGGCCTTTCTGATAAATCTAAAGATAACTGCTGAGAATTAATCTCATTTACAGCTTCTTTGAATTGGTAAACTGGTGAAATGCTGAAGCATCCCTGTTGTCCTTTGGGGCAGAAGCCTGTTGCTTCTGTGAAAGGGAGTGCAGACTCCCGGTCACGTCAGAGGATTGAAAGTCAGGACTTCTGATTTCTCCTTGTATTTCATCTGCTTTTATGGCCTTTCAAAACTTGCATGTTCTGTGTTGCAAAGGCCTATGAAAGTGGAAAACATATTAACATTAGGGCCACCCATACTTTGTTAGCATTTTTGTCAGTGGAAAGCAGTTGTTTTAAGACTGAGGCAAAGGACATTCAAGTGTGTATTTGTAACCTGAGTGTGACGTGCAAGGCAACGCCTGTTTGAACACTGATGGTGTGAGTGCCGCTAATGTCAGAACTTAATTTAATACATTTGCCTTTACAGAAAACAAACTTTGCTGCCAGAAGCGTAGCACTATAGCACTAACACACATTAGGGTATTGGATGCTTCAGGACACTGCTAATGAGCTTCAGTGTCTTTCACACACAGGTCATCAGTATGACTACAGCCCAGCTTCTTGGGGATTAACAGTTATAGCCAACTAACGGGTATTTGACAAGCCCTCTGTGAATAGGAGTGCAGGGAGGAGGAGTGACCCTGGTACTAAATCACAGCTTCGTCTCTGCACTTTGAGCTAACAGACTTAGTGTAGAAGCCAGCAACTGTGTTGTCGCTGAAGACTTGGCTGTGCGTTGCTCCCTGATGGGGACTGGGACAGGCGCAGGCGACTGAGCAGCAGGACAGGACAGTCACCCAGTTTCTGCCTTGGAGAGGAAGTCATCAGGGTAGCATCCATGCTGTTTTATTACAGAGGGTGTTAAGAACTATGGAGGGTGTTAAGAACTGAATTTATATTGATATATGAATTAGTGGAAAACATGCAAATTAGCTCATTAAAAGGTACAAGTGAAATGTCATACACAGAGCTTTGCAAAATTGGGTGGCCATGTCCAGATTTAGTTCTCGTTTATAGTAAAACAACTAAATGTTTCACTGGCAATATAAACAGACATCTGAGAGCATGGTCTTTATAGTCACATCATCCTATGGACCCATTTGTGTTAAGGGTCTTCAGTATAATTGAGAAACAGCTGATGTCATTAACCATAGTGGCTTTTTTCTCTATCCGGTATTCCTTCTCTCCATCTCCAGATACTCTTTCCAAGCAACTGGAAGCCTTTTAATGTTTGAGGGTTTTGAATGAACGAAAAGCTTAATTGTCAATCAAAGAAGAAAGGGAAAAAACTCTGTCTAGCTTCCTGTTTCCCTTAGACTTACATGAAGATCTCAGCCTGAGAAACCCAGGTTATCTAAGAGTTTGTGGTCTGGGTGGTGGACGACAAATGGATATTTCTGCTTAACACTGACGCAAGCAGTCTCAGGACATTTTGAGTAGAAGCCAATGTCATTTGCTCAGCCGTGCCACCTAGGGGGGATAACAGGAGACAGTCTGAAGCCGACTTCTTACATCATAGAAACACTAAAACCTTTTGTGTCTTGTTTGTTGTCTTCTGCTTTCTAAATAACTGGCTATAACAAACTTAATTTTTTCTTTTTTGTCTTTTTTTCACTATTTTTTACATTCAGAGACCTTTGGTAAGTTTGTTCAATTAAAAAAAAAGCTGAACAAAAAAACCCCAAACCTGCTAATGTCCAGATTTGTAACCCTTACCTTTAAACTAATTCCTTTGTAACAGCTTTTTGAGAGGCATGCTATGCATTTCTTCTACTAACTCTTTCAGTAGGGATCTTCTGCCCTCTTAATGAATTTCTGCAGGGGTATTGCAGGCCACAAAAAGAATAATAATCATCTTAATTAATATGTCTATATAAAGAGATAACAGCTAAATATGAACCTCCTAACATTGGATAGATTTTTTTGTAACTTAGCAACAGTTGTCCTGGAATTCCCCAAATACACAATAGCTTTTACCCTGGAACTGTGATAATTGTGTTCACACCTGCAGGAGGTCTTGGAGTTTCACATCTAACAGGGTTATTGGCGTTTTCGGAAAGGAGAGGTGGGGGTGCAGCATTTTCAAATTGAAGCTGTTAATCACAGGTCATCGGCTATTGGAAGGGTTTGAGCGAAGGAAAAGCCCCCCCCTTCACATCATCTCTGTCCCTTGAGAAGCCAGGAGCCTGTCTGCAGAACTCACGTCACATTTCCTCCTTGTGCCAAGTCCCCTTTTGTTATTAGAGATGTAGCAATTGCAGCTGTCAGCCAGGATCCGGCATTTTAAAATTGCAGAAGACCCTTGATGATTGCTTGCTTGTTTAGAGTTGAAAGCTCTCTCCAGCCCTTGGGAGAGGAGCATAGCACACACATGTTCTCACACGTGGCCTGACAGAAGGTGGGGATGTGTTTTCTGTCATTACCATGGCAATGGTGACTTTCCTCCTCTCCCTGTTTTCAAGGCTTGGAGAATCCATAGGCAGCTTGCTGTGTGGGAAGAGGCAGAGGAAGGGATGGTGGAAGAGCAGATCCCATCCTCTCTGGCAGAGGGGGACACCTGCATGTAGTATTCTGCCTGGCACCATCTTGGTCCTTTATAATCCCGAGGCAAGTGGTTGATGAGGTCGGGTGCCTTTTGCCTCTGCTGCTTAACACTAGGCTGGCCATCTGGGCTTGTGCAGCCTCAAAATTTGCCCTAAATAAGCAGATTTCCTGTTCCTGGGGGGTTGTGGAAGGCAATATGAATAGTTTGCAAAACCAGCTTTCCGCTTGGAAGGTCCAGCATCCATGTGAACTCTTTCTCCTCTAGTTTTCCTGCAAAGCTGGTGCTCTTACTCTGCCTGCGACGGTGGTCAGCCTTATGAATTTGCTCATGAACTGTTGGAACAGCAGGCAAGCCAGCTACTGAACACAGATGCCTCCCTCACAGTCCTAATCAAACCTCCAGGAGCTCTCAGAATTCTTCAGAGTAGATTAATGTATTTCTGATCCTCTTCTAGCACCATCCTGCTCCCCCTAAATTGAATATGAAGCTGGTTAGATGTGAAACTCCAGTAGTGAAAATCTACCATCTGTGTCCCTGCCGCTATTCAAACTGCTGTTCTTGCCTTGCAAGTTACTTGATCTCATTTTGGTTCAAATTGTCACCTCCGTCCCAGG
Source organism: Chauna torquata (assembly GCA_013399475.1). NCBI lineage: Eukaryota > Metazoa > Chordata > Aves > Anseriformes > Anhimidae > Chauna > Chauna torquata. Next base: position 196,985 of record VXAL01000192.1, on the reverse strand, counting down.
TGTGGGTCATCTTGTAAAACATGTTTTGCTCCTCACCTCTATGTCCCATATGCCAGAGTTAGAATTGGAAACATTGCAGTGGCATTGCTTGGCTGATCTTTCTCTCCAAGAGTCCTGTCTCCAAGACAGTCTCTCTCTAAGAGCTGCTGACAACCATTTTCCAGGGGCAACGCTGATGCTTAGAGGGAACAGGGAATAACTAACCTACAGTAACACAAGAATGGCTGCCATTGTGTCTTCTGTACTTCTAGTGTGTTTCTCCTGTCTGTTATAGTGACCCTTTGCAGGAAATTCCAAGGCCTAGCCAAGGCCAAAGAAGCTTTACAGCAGTGGGTGATGTTGGGGTTTCTTCCCCTCTTCTACCCTCTTCTCATTAGCCTTGTTCCAGATTTGTGCCACAGATGGCAGATTTTCACTCTAGTTTTGAGACAGAAGGATGTATTGGAGGCTGTTTTTATTTCCACTGAGTTGATCTATAACCCTTTGCTGCTTTGTCTCTCTCTTGCTTTTTAAAACCTTCCTGCTGTCTCCTGTGTGGAGATCTGCCCAAATACACGCTCCCCCCACCTCTTTCTCTTTCAAACGCTGTCTCTCCAACCTTTATCCTGATAGCTAACCAGCCTGCTTTATTAACCTTAGCTAGTTCCTAACCCTAACTAGATGCTAACTTTTCTCTAGCAAATAACCTAACCTCTTAACTAGAAGCTGAGTGTAACTAGAATCTAATATCCTAACACTATAATACCTCTCTTCCCTCATCTCCTTAGAAAAATAAAGGCGTACTGTAATCAGTATCTGTATATTTTTACCTTCTATCCTGAAAATGGAGGATTGAACCGCAGCACAAGAAGGATGAGCAGGGCTGAAGGATAAGGGAAGCGCTGTGGTTGAGGCAGATGACGATGCACAGGAGGCCTTGCCTCCTGTTCTTGCCTCTGCCACAGACGTCCCTTTTTGACCGTGGGCAAGCTGCTTCACCTCTACCTTGGTTTTCCCATCCGTAAAGTGGAGGTAATAATACTGCTCTACCTCACTGGGGAAGAGGAGAGTGTGTAGGCTGATATTTATCATGTAATGCACTGTACGAGCCCTGGCTGGGAGGTGCTGCAGAATGACAGCACTGCCACCACTACAGAGAAGCTCTTGCATTTCTCCCTAGGAAGAGGCAATATTTGGAATTGCGGAATCTGCCCTGTTCTCAGGATTGGGGTAAAAAAACAACCAACCAAACCCCCTTTTTTAATTAGCTGTGTGACAAGTTTGAATGCCACTGTGAGCAAAAGGACCTGCCGTGTTTTCAAAGGAAGATGGTTTCAACCTCGAGATGTCAAACGGGGGGGCAGTGATTTTACTATTGACTGGGGCGTGGTTCACCAGCCACAATGTCACTTCCTCTCATCTGTGAGACCTGCCAGGGCAGAAAACTCATGTCAGGCACTACAGACAACTGGAGGGGGTTTGAATATAAATAACGCAAGAGATGCAGTCAACAGGCAAGCATGGCAGGACTCCTCCCTCAAAAAAAACCCTCTCCTGCACTGGCATTAGGGAAGCTTTGAGAGCAGTAGCATGAGGTACCCCTTTCACTTGTGCAGTAGCACAACCCTATTTAATGCAGAGCATCTGGCTTCAGTCTCTGCACTGTGCTGAGCCAGTAAAGGATAACTGAAGGTCCTGATAAGGACACGCATTGAATTCCTCACACATCTGTGCCAAAAGCTTAAGTTTGGAACTGGGAATTCAGTGGCAGAGCTGGGATCAGACCTGCAACTCTAAATGTGATGCAAGGTACCTGGATGTCCTTTCCCTGTCTTGGCTAACATCATCATAATGCTGACCCTTTTCCCCCAGGGTGATGAAGACAAGTGCAGGTTCATCTTATGTTCTGCAGATAGCAAACAGTATTGTTAGCTGAGAGCTTGAAGACTTTCTTTCCATTCTTACCAACAAAATGGAGTTAGTCTCAAGAGTTTTCAAGCCAAGTGCCATGGAGGTTCTGAAAACAACCAGCTGAATTGGACTGCTTTGTCAAGGGCATCCCCACCTTGAGTACCCTGAACCCTCTTCAGTCTGTCCCTGTAATTTAAGATGAGGTAGTACAGGAAGTTTCCTACTGGGAACTGTCTTCCTTGACTCAGGTCCTTTTCCCACAGGCAATTCAGGTGTTTGGGGTTTTATAGTCTTTTCACTTCTTTTCTTTGTTTTCTTTGCAGAAGGTACACCGATCCGAGGTAAGACACCCCCAACTTGCTCACTCACCCACTCTCCAAACACTTCTCTCCACTCAGTTCCTGTTTCATTGACCTGTGCTCAATCCAGATTCTTGTTGTTGTTGTTATGTTCTCTTGTCCTGCTTCACCTCTGGATATTTATTTCTTTTTTATACCTGTCTTTATTTTATATATGGTTATAATGTCTGTTTCTGTTTGCTGGGTGCACTTGGTAATACTGATACTGTTATTATAATGACATCTCAGGCTGTGCTGCCTCAGATTTATGGCAGAGTTTTAAGAGCTAATCTCTCCAGGACTGCAAAGGACTGAAGTTTATCTTGGGCATTAAATGCTGTCAAAGCTTGGTAAATACTTAGGGCCTTCTCTTCATTGGTGCAAAGTGCTCCTGAGCCATTGATTGTGGTGAAAGTTTTCCAGTCCTTTGCTCAGGCAGATCTTCAGCACTTGCTATCTCTACGTACTCATTTGTTTGGCTTCAGAGCCATCTTCCCCTCTCCTCTCCACTCTCTTACCTTTAGGTTTTTCTGGGAAAGATACCCATGGTAAGTAACTTCTGCGCTGTCTCTTTAATGGAGCCAAAAAGGTGTTAGACCTCAAGTTGTCATTGAAAGTCAGCGAGATTGGGTGCACACACCTTGGAAAACCCTGCTTTGGCTTTATCTACACTGACAAATTTAAAAGTCCATAATTCTCTGTTGGTAAAATCAGTAGGAGGTGCTGTAGATGAGGTATTTATTTCTTCATACGTCACCTCTATTGGCTCCTGGCAAGTGCTGAAAACTCACTGAACTCTCTACAGTATAATTTTCACCATTGCATTCACCAGCAAAGCTGCAGTGGTCAAGTCGAAAGGGGTGAGTCCTCATTCCTCTGGTGTAGCTGCTTGCCTGCAGTTTGTGATTCTGTTCCTGCTCTGGAGTGTGGCTTTGTCTCCCCTTGTGTACTCTCAGACAAGCAATGTTCATGAGCCATGCAGAAGATTTGTCTGGAACCAGTCGAAGCAACTCACAGATTTGTCCAAACAAACAGAAATTTCTAGAAAAATTCACTGACCCGCTGTCTACCAAAGTGGAGCTTTCAGATGACAGAGCATGCTCAAGCTTTAATTCCGTATGAAATATGCTCAGCTGGTGTCTCAATGTGAAGCCTCAGTCTATTTGGTTTCTAACTCCTTCTGTTATACTGAAATACCCACAGATTCTTTCGAAATTAATTTAGTTTGGTTTGGTGTTTTTTGTTTTGTTTTGTTTTGTTTTTAATTCTATCTGTCCTGCCGTTGGGAGCTACGAGACACAGTGGATCCTGGTGGGAGTTGCACTTTCACACCCCATCCCTGTCATGAATACTCTCACAGCCTCACGTCTTCCCACGCAACATCCTTTTTCACCCATGCACACACACAGGAACATGAGCTCCTTGTCCTCCTCATGTGAACACATTGGTTTTCCTTCCTGAAGAGGCTGTATCTGTAACCAACAATGATATCATTTGCACTTCTCTCACTTAAGATTTTATCAATAATATCACACTGAGCTGGAATTGTTTTTTTTTGTTTTTTTGTTTTGTTTTGTTTTTCCGGGGATGGGAGTAAAGAGTCTTAGCACATGTGAGCTCTGTCCCTATCTGTAGTATAATCATGTACTCATAATACATAAAGCATTTGATAGCCTGTTGAATTATTTATGTAGTATGTATTTTAACTGAAGTTTTGCAGGAGTGAAGCCTTTTGAGGTAAATGAGACAATTTTCTTCCATGTAGTTATATGCTGCATATCTATGCATGTCTGCTTACAGGAGTGTTTGGTATGGGCTCTGAATATATTCTTGTAAACTCCAGTAATGTACAGGCTTAAGAAAAAACTTAATCCTTTTGGCCCAGTTGGTATAAACCACACATACAATTTAGAAAATCCAGTGCAGTGTTTACAGGATATTTTCCCTTGGAAATATTCACTAGCAGTAATGTGATTTTCACAATAACTATTATCTTCTGTGAGATTCCTCAGAATCAGGTATTTAGGCACAAAACAAAGCCAGCATTGATAGGAATTCTCCAGGGATCCTGGGCAGTGGGTGACAAATCCTTTCACCTTTATGGTCACTGCTTCAAATCGAGCAATGGGAAGTTGACTGCCTTCTGATAGATTTCTGGGAATCACAGTAATATGGATTATTGAAGTTGATTTCATGAGTTCTGGTGCAGAGTATCTGCATTGCAGAAGTCACACAAGTTGGTATTTCTGGTGATTATTTCAGTACAGACAGTATAGAGACGGGTACTGGATTTTCTCTTCCTGTTGGCTCTGTGTCCAGCCCTAACACGGAGCACAGCCATTAGCTGATACTGGCAGGACTTGTTAGTTCCAGATCCCAAGGCCCAAGACCCCCAGGCAGCATTCCAGTATGTATTAGCCCAAGGGGAGGAGAAAGCAAGACATTGACACTGTTGCTCCCTCTTAGCAACAAAACAAAATGGTGATAATTGCATTTGCTGCGGTCTTCTTCTCTCCTCCCAGGTGGCCTGCAGATTGAAAGCAGCGAGGAGACAGACCAGGGGAAGTATGAATGCGTCGCCAGCAACAGCGCGGGAGTGCGCTACTCTTCACCTGCTAATCTTTACGTGAGAGGTAGGGAGCGCATCGGCTCACAATGCTGGCAAATATCTCCCTCCCCATGGCCTTCCTTTGTCCCCAGCTGTTTGATTTGATCCTGTCCCTGAGCACAGGGGAAGCACTGGTGGTTGTTGGTTCGATCCTTACAGTGCACTGCTGAGCTTGCAGGGGGATCCAGGTGCACTCTGACTTCCTCACCATTGCAGGTGGCTCCAGCCACCATGCCAGAGTTGCAGAGCAGCAATACAAGGCTGTGTCACCCGCAGTGAAGTCAAGTACGATCCAAAACAGTGGGCCCAAGAATCTGCCAGCATCAGCCTGCAGGGCCCAGAGAGGAATGAACAGCTTTGACTGCAAAGAGGCCATAATACCCTTTCTCAAAAAAGATCACTGCTCTCTGAAAGTGGGAAGGTTTCAGTTCTACTGGTGTGGGTGTGAGAGGAGGGGAGGACCCTCTCAGCCCCCTCCACTGAACTCTTTCTCCTCTGAATCTTCCCAGATTGCAACAGGAGGGTGCATTCTCACTTCTTGCCTGTGTCCCAGCTGGTTTTCCCTTTGCCAGCAGTAATTTGTCTCTGGTTCCTTGGGCATGAGCGGTGGCCATGGGCAGAGACTCGCAGAAAGCTGGAGATTGTCAGCAGACATCTCTGCCGTCAGTGACAGATTCCTTTGCCCATGTAGCATGGGGAACAGATGATGGGGATTGGCTTCTGCTTAATGCCCCCTTGATGTTCTGATACCCAGGGGGCAATTACCTTTCTGCTTTCTTTGCTATATTATTTTAATCTCTCTGACCTGTAATATTTTGTGTGTAGCTTTGGTTTAATATCTTTCCACAGCAAAACCCTTTTGGTAATGAGAGAGCAGGGCTGGTCCTTCTCGCTTTTTTAAAAAAGAAAAATACCATTGGGAGGAAAAAAGAAAAGTTGCATCCCAGTAAACTGTTCCCATTTCCATCCCATCGACAGAGGAAGCGCCTCCCACCTACACTCACGTTAACTCTGCAGTCAAATGCAGAGCCATGCTCCTGTGTGCACTCCTTTCTCTCTCTCTTTCTCTCTCTCTCGTGTCTCACGCTCACTAAATCACATGCACATGGAGAGAAGGCTTTTAATAATTTAATGTTTCCAAGCTAAATTTTTAAATAGCCTTTTGTGGCCAGCTGGAAAATTGCGTTTGAAATTTGCCCTGTCGCTTGGGCCCTGAAATTCATTCTTTTGGGAATGTAAATCTGGATCTGATACTAATTCAGGGCTAAATCCTCCACAGACAGTTTAGCTGGAATGTTTTGGGTCCTTTTTAAAAAAAAAAAATGAAAGAAAGAAACAGGAAAAAATGTGGGGATTTTTCATTATTCTTTTATTTATAAATTTCCTCTACCTTTCTGGCCACTCGGAAACTACCCTGGAGACAAAGGCTGTAACCATCGAGTTGCCTGTCTCCACACCTGGATGAGAGTCAGCTCCAGGTGGCTAGCCCTCTTTCTGTCAGAGTTAGCCTGTGTGTACCTGACAAACAAAGCCAGCATTGGCCGGCCGAGAGAGTGCAGAAAACGCCGTGTAAGCAAGCTCGGCCTGTGGTTTGGGTGTTTTTCATGCTGTTTAACTCCTTGTTTCTTGTGTGTTAATATCGTGGAAAGGTAACAAATTTCTGAAATGGATTTGCTTTGGTGGGAGGGAACGTTCATGCACATTTTTCTTCCCGTTTTTTGTTTTAAAAGAGTCTTGAACACTCTTGTGTTTCCAATTGACTTGTTTCTCCCATAACATGCTTGTCTCTATAGAGCACCTGGGATAGGAGTTGTAAGTTTTAACATTGCAAGGAAATGTTTTGGTTTTGTTTTTCTTTTCTTCTTCTAATTATTTCTTTTTCCTTATTCAGTCCCGTTGTGGAGTTAGTGCAAGCCGAGCCGGGTGCGGGGGCTGGGGGAGCACGGGCTAGGGGAGCGGATTTCCAGTTTGGGCTCACCTTTGTTCCAGGTCTTCTCTGCCTGGGACAGCTTCCGCTCCCCCTCCTTTAAAGAGCAGATGCACTTAAAGAAGTGAGAACTCCTTTCTGGAGTTGGCATCTCTGTCGGGTGCTAATTCTGAATTAGGATTGCTCACAGTCTGACCTCTTTACAGAGCTTGGTTGCTCTTAAACAAAAGGTACCTAGCTGGATGGGAGGGGGAAAGTTAGGAAGGCAGGAAGGAGGGTCGTTACTATCTTCATTTTTTTCCTTTCTTTTTATTTTGGTTAAGAGAAAAAAACAATCAATTTGCAGCTGACAGCCTTGAGAAGGCCTTTTTTTACTCTCTCTGTGTTTCCCCTATTTTTCTCTTCTCCTCATGTCATTGTGTTCCGCATCAAACCCCCTTAACATCCCTCAGAGCTACGAGAAGGTTGGTGTGGTTTTTTTCTTTTTTACTTTCTTTACCCACATTTTTACATTCTTAAGAGAAAAAAAATATATTTAAAAAAAAAAAAAAGAGAAAAAGCAAGAAATCTTTAAGATGAGCGAGACCCGCCTGTTCCCGGGTCTCGCAGAGATGAGTTGAGTTGCATTGTGGGCCTCTCTATGCATCCTTTGGTAATGTTGCTGAGTTCTTGCACTTTTTTGTCGTCATGGTTACCTTGCCGTTTGGACATTGGGCCTGATGCATGATAGGAGAATGTAACAATCTTCTTTGCATGCCACTTTTTAAATTAATTATGAATTATTTTTTCTGTATATAAATATGTATAGTTTTTTGGTTTTTTTTACAATTCTGTTTTATTTGAAGTGGATTTATTCTTACTTTCTAAATTTTTTGTTCCGTTGGGTTTTTTGCTTTCTCTTGATTTCCTATTTCAGTTTTGATTGGTTATGCTGTGCTGTAGTTTATTCCAAACGCATTGTGAGAAGCCAGTGTTCCTGCCCACCCGGTGGTAACTGAACTCCTCAATCCCTCCAGGAGGAAAGGAGTCACACAGCTCTAACGCCTGTCCATGGAAGCCCTGCTATTTGGGACAAGCCTTTGTTTTGAGGGGAGGGAGGGATCTGGGAAGTGGAAAAGATGGTAAGAAGCCAGGGTGTCATTTCAAGAGTTAGAGCAGACCCTGGGTCACATTATTACTTACGTATTTCTTGGAGGTGTGGCTGTTGTTCCACATCCTGCACACAGAGAAAAACCCTGATCCCTGCTTTGAAGAGCTTCCCAAGCGATACAGAACTCGCTCGTTGGTAACTGGCCGTTTTCCTCCACTGATAGCTAAAACACCATGGATGGGAGCTAATCTGCTTTCAGCCCAGGACATGGAAAGACAGAAAGCTTCCTCCCATGTTACTGAATCACACGCAGTTGTCTTTCCTTTAGCACCCATGCGTGCGTGGAGAGCCCCATCGTCAGGCAGTGCCTTGTCTCACCAGTAGAACCGGGCAGATTCCCTTGTAGGAGGGTGACACCTCGTCCTCGCGGCGTCGGAACTGAAGGGCAGCTGGCCAGCTGCCTTCTGCAGAAGGGTGGCTGGATTTCATGGCTCTACCTCTTCCATTTACCCTCTTTATTCCCTGTCATTTAACCATTATTGCCTGTCTACAGGCACCTTGAAAACCAGCCTGCATGATTATCTCAGAAGTGCCAGTTCCATATAAGGGAGAGCCCTCCTTTCGAGAGGAATGTGAAAAAAGAAATGCAGCAGTGGTAGATACGAAAGAGGCTGCTGGGACACATCTGGCAGCTGCATCCCTATTGTAAAGAGCAATAAGAAATCTGACAAGTTGCATTCTAGCTGAAAATGCCTCTTTTCCTTCTTCTCATCTCCCTGTTTATCCCCATTAAGCTTCTGTTGCCTCCCATGTGTGCATCCTGAGTGGGCAAGCCACATGGGATAGTAAACAGGTGGGTTTTTTGCAGTGTGTTAGTTATACCATTGGTGCTTCGTGCTTTTGCCCTTTGTAGAATGGAATGCCCTTCCTTTCCCCGTTTATGCATTTCCCTCTGCCCATCAGTCCTCACTACTCAATAATCTACCAAAGGAGTGGCTTTCCTACTGTACAGGTATTAAAGCTGTGTGATTTTTGAGAAATCCAGTGCAGTATTGACACAGTATCTGTCTCTTTCTTTCTCTGTCACTCTCTTTCTCTCTGTCTGTCTTTCTCTTTTTCTTAAAATACTGAGATTTCAGTGCTCGGACCCTCAGTACTGGTATTCCCCCCCTCTTTCAAGTCTCTCCCCTTCTCCCCTTAGATACAAGGGTACCACTCCGAAATGCTGCACCGTTAATAATGTCTTTCTAAAGCAGCCAGCTGTGGCTCTACTAACTTTGACTAATGCCAACAATAGGCGAAAGACATCCCCCAACCCCAGCCTTCTATTTAAAGAAAAAGAATAAAGACTTGTTCTATTTAAAAGAGCAAGAGAAGGAATAGTATTTGAAATGAGATGTTCCCATCCCACCTCCCTCCTGCCTAGGACTAAAAGGTGATAATCACCACTAATCACAGGATTTTCCTTCATGAATAGGAGTTTGAGTTTTAGGATTTAGGTGCAATTAAAAAGGGATTTATACACGATTTATTTTTGTATTTGTTTATTTTATCTTTTATAAAATATCTCTAACATGCTCAAAGTGCACTGCTGCTGCTAGAATCACTTGTGATCTGAGAAGGTCTTAAGATTAAATTTTTCCTCAAGAGCCGATAAAAGCAATAATAATATCAACAACAATAAACTAAAGCTAAATTGGATGTAGTCACCATAGGCTGGAATGACACCGGGCAAGAAAACAGACTTGAAACCTGTCTAAAAAAGGTTATCTGGTTTGCTAGAAGTTACGGGCATGGTCTTGAAAGTATTGGCAAAGGGTTTGCATTGCGTATTATTACAGATCGGATCATGTCACAGTCCAAAATAACAGCATCTACTGACAGGGAATTTCCAAGGTCAAAATGCAGAAGCATCTTTGTGGAGACCTGCAAAAGCAAATCAGAAGTAGATGAGATGAATTCTACCACCAGCCTAGGATGTATGAAAGTTTCTAATCTAAGCCGATTGTCCAGATTTCACTTGTAGTCAGTGTAAAGAAAGACAGTTCTAGCTGGCAAATCAGCACATCTTAAGATGGGGATGCTGATTTTTATGGGAGCTATATAGCTCATCTGGCTTGCAAAAATAGATGCTTCTCTGTATCCCTAGGGACACAAATAGTGTCAAACTTCTCGCCCTTAGTGATTGCAGTAAAGGACTGATTCGAAGTCCTGTGTAACAAGAGATGTCTTTCTCACTGATAGTGTTTGAGAGCTTTATGCCTCTGCTTGCTCAGTGGTAGGGACCAGCTATGTACAGGGGAGGCTGGTTTGAGAGCCTGGCAGTTCTCATGGCTAATCAGAAAGCGAATGTCTGGGGATGGCATCCATGCAGAGAGCTGCGTGGCCTTCTTTCAGCAAGGGCACAAGGGAAACCTTTTTGGCCTTTTAACAGGCTTTGAGTCTTGCCCAAAAGGGCTGAGATGCTTACTCCGCTTTGGTGGATAAAACCAGGTACAGTCACTCATAACCTGACAGTATTTTTCTACAAGCATCAGAGAGTCAACACGTGCGGTGTCCAGGCTTTGCCCCAGAGAGGGCATATGGCTGCTTGTCCAAGATCTATGGCCACAGCTGTTTTTGCTCCCTTGAAATGGAGCAATTTGTAGCTCTCCTTTAATTTTGAAAGCTTTAAGCTCTTACCTCTGTTGCTCTGTTTCGATCCAAATAGCCAGCTGCTTGGCTCAAGGTAGAGCACTGTATGTAAAGACTGAGTGTCTCTGCATGCTCTTCCGTATTACAAATGGAAAGGAAGAATGAACAATGCACTGTAGAGCTGTGTGGGCTGTGCTTTAGCAACCTATGCAGAGCTGCTGCTGTTGGTACAGGACAAATTGTCGTGGTCGAATTTACCAGAATTAAAAAATTTGCCCTATTTCACACAGTGGTGTCCTGTCAGGAGTTACAAAAGGCAGCAGTTGTGGTGCTGTAGGGATAATCCTTCTTCCCTCTGCTCAAGATTCTTGTTGCTGTGCTCTTTTCAAGCACAGGGAGTTTTAAATGGTTCAACAGTCATTTAAAACAGCACAGTGCACTCACTGTGCCTGCTTAGGCCTTGCCTCTTCTGCTGCTGGAGTCAAGTACAGTGCTTATTCACCCAGAATCAGGCTCTGCAACACAGTTCCTGCTGAGAACATCTCAAATATTTTTCAAGGCTCTCTGGAAAACCTCAACTCATTGAGAGGCTGGAGATGAAAACAGGCCAGGGATAAACACATAATAGCAAAACTAGTTCAAATCAATTAAAATAAAAACCGTAGAAAATGCAGAATAGCATGCCTAGGACCTCAGGAAATACAGCTTCAAAATATATTAAAATGTGACTAATTTAACGAGTAATTTAGCCCTTAGCCTGCTCCTGGGTTAAGTTTGGCTCGTGCGTAATTTGACCATTAAATGAGCGCTGCTGGTTCCTCAGCCCGTCCCTCAATAGACAAGTGGAACAGTTGCTAAGCTGTTTAACTTTCAATACCTTGGAGAGGCTAGAAGGAAATAATTTCAATTGCACTATAGATTTAACAAATGGCCACAAGGTCACAACAACCATTGATATTTTAAAATGTAGGAATTTTAATACCTTTTTAGACTTGCATTGATAAATTCTTTAATGGAAAAGGAAGGAAGCAGAACCACCGCTAGTTCGTACAGCTGCCCCTCTGATGCCATTTTCCAGGCACTGGAGTTTAGGGAGGGAGAGTTCTGTGACAATTTTTGTTACATTAGCACTTCCATGGGTGGGGGAGCGCCCTGTCTGTGTTTGGGGTGTCCTCAGCTCTGAAATTCTAGTTCAAAACCAAAGCAAACAAACAAATTTGCTGTGTTTCTGCAGAAGGATTTCTCAAGGGTATCAGGAAATGGAAGTGGGTACAAAAAGCCACCCCCCAAAAAAAAAAAAAAATCAGAACTATATATATATGTGTATATCTGTGTATATCTCTATAGAGGGCACTTTGCAGGAACACTGTGCTGTACTGATCTCGAAATCTCTGCCTGCCTGTGTCTCTTACACCTTTTGCATTGCTGTTCTCTTTGTTTTAGGGGAAAAAATTAGATTACACCTTGTCAAATTAAAATAACAAAAATAAAATAGCAAAGCCTGTGTTTAATTTTACAGATCTGCATGAAAAACAATTGGGTTCCAATTCTTTTATATTCAGTCCTGTAAAAAGCAACAGAAAAAAAGAATTACAAAAGACCAGAGATGTTCAGCCAGCCTGTCACTCAACTAATGTGTTTCTTTAAGTGGAAAAATAACAATGATTGGGAAGGTAATGGATTTCCTTAGACCAAAACCAAGCCTTGGTCTCATTCTTTATTTATCTACCTATTTACTTATTTATTTTTATTTACCATGAAGGAAATTAGGAAGGAGATGGGCACGAGGAGGGAAGTATCTCGTCCTCTGGAGGGACGGAGGTCGGAAATCCAAACCCGAACGGCGTCTCGCCCCAGTGGAATGAACCTGTAATTGGAATGGGAGAGGGAGAAGGCAGAGGCGGCTGCACGGACAGCACAGGGGCAGGGACGCACCACCTTTTGGGAGGGGAGGACAGGTGTAATCTAAGCTTCACTAATAATGTAGAGGCTGCACATTATTTTGGCACCCTTTCCCCTACCCCCTCCTCATTTTGGAGCAAGACGGAATGACTCCTGTCTCACCAAAATGGCCAATAATGTCCGCCTTCTCACCTCATTTGGAGCAGCAGCTTGCTGAGTGTCAAAATGTTTAATACCATTTGGTTTTGTTTGGTGCTTTCAACCAGTCACTTCACTTTCTTTTCCTTCCTTTTTCAATTAATTTATTCTTTAAGATATAAAATATGTTTATCTTTTAGTTGGTTTTTAATGTGAATCGGGGTTTGAAGTGATGGGTTCTTGTCTTGTACATTCTCCTTTCCCCACCTCACTCCTCCTCCAACGTTTTTCTCCCTGAGCTAATCTGGAAAGGGCTTAAAAAGTGGAACCAGTAGGTTTCCCCAGCACAAACTGCTTGGTTGGTCCTCAGATTTCTCTCACTAGCAGCATCCTGGGAACACATTTTAAGGATGGATTCTGGTGTTGCAAAAGTCAACCCTGGATCTCCCAGTGTCTCTTCCGATCAGGTCTGTAAATCTGTCCCTTTCAAAAATGTCTCTCACCTTGTGGACCCCAGCTGTCTTTGTAACTGAGTGGTGGTGGCGGGGAACCTTAGCCATGTTGATTGGTACCTTTCTGTTGGAAAGAATAACACACCAAAAATGCCACTCACAGAACACAAACTGGGTTAACCTCTGCATCCATGAGCAGCAACAAAACCAATTGGCTTTACAAGGCTGTGAAAAGTTCTGGATCTGTTCAGTTTCTAATGAAAGTTAAGCAGAATTTGGGGTGCAGAGTTGCCTGTGTGAAATACTTATCTGACAATACAAAACAGACTCATAACTAACTGGACTTAAGAAATCTTTCTGTGCCTTGGAAATGGCTTCTCTGCACTGAAGTAATTTGACTTGCATCACAAATGTCCAGCTCCAGTTCTAAAGTCTGGTTCTGTCAGTAATAAGCTGTGTCCTTGTTCGAAAAAAGCTCATGAGAGTTTTTTGGCCATTGAAAATGTTTGTTTCTGTGTGCCTGCTTGTGTGTGTATATCAGAAGATGTTGCACATGCACATGGAGCATGCACGTCTATATGCATGCAAGGTTGGCTTTGCAAAACAGGTTTGACAAAGCTGTCATGGAAACCAAGCATCCCTGAAACTCAGGGCTAAGGTGCTTCTTGAAACCAGAAAGAGTTGGAGGCCTTGGCCTAACTGCATCCACAGCATCTGAAGGGAGAGAAGAGAAGCACATGGAGATGTTGGTGACTTTTGTAGTCTTTACATTGTGTTGTCACTTGGGATGTTTTTAATCGGAATTCTGCACAATGGCAGAGACCACCTTCAGAAACACTATTGTCTCAAGGTTACGAGTCTGCTTTGCAGCTCCTGTAGGGTGGTAAAGAAATATTAGTGCCGAAAAAAGGCTAAATTTCTGGAAAAGGGAAGATCTGCCCTGCTCTAGAAATAGTGTGTTTCTGTCTGAGATATACAGAGGGAGCTCAGCCCTAGGAAGGAAGGGAGATCGGGCTTGTAAGAAATTGCTAAGAATATTAGATGTGGTCTATAAAGTAGAACCCTGACTGCCCCATCACAACTTTTCCTTTCCAGAGAGGGCAGTTCTTCCTGTTATCTTCCAGTCCTTTGTGTTTGTTGGATGGCAAAATAGACGGATTCAATTCTCTGCATTTTTTAGATGGAAAATTTCACTTTTTCAGCTGCTGTGCATAAAACCCGGCTGGAGCCAGAGCTGAAATTGTGCTTGATTCAATCTCTAGCTGCACTTCAAGCTTTCTTCCCACTGCCACTCTCCTCCTAGGCTCTGACCTAAGTGCTGACCCAGAGATTCTCAGCTTGAGAAATCTCATGTCAACAGTCAAATCGGAGTGGTGTGGCAATTAAAATAAACAGCAACATGGTTCCTGGTATCCAGAGATGAGCCGTACAAGTATTTCCTGTTACAGTAAATGCTGTTGTCACAGCCCTGAGCTCTGGCAGGGATGTATCTAGGGACTCGCCGTGATCTCCACCCTCAGCTAGTGTTGGAGTTATTTTCACATCCTAGACCAGTGTGTGGATATTTATATATTTGTGCACACACAAGAGTGTGTAGCTTTTTTTGAACCAGGATGCACAACAGAAATGCTGCTGCCTCTTTTGTTCTTGCATTAGTCTGCCACTAACCCTAATCCAAGTTCTCCCTTTTCACAGAGTGCACGGTGTCTTCAGCTGGCATCCAGACGTGCTGGTTGCTTCCCATTAGTTAAGTGTGACAAATGCTATTAAAACAGCCGAACAGTTACGCTGCCCCAGTGTCCCACAAAGCTGACCTAAAACCCTGGGTGCTGCGAGGGAGGGTGGGGAGCATTGCTTCCAGTTTGGATGTGTACGTGCAGAGGAGGCGGGCTCATCTCTGGGCTCGGTGGCCCTGAGCTTGTGTTTTGTGAGTGGCTCTTCCTCTTCCCTGCCCGAAAACACACAGACAGCAGCAGTCTGTTTCCTTCAGACTCCGATTCTCAACACTCCACCATACATCGAACGATGCTTTTCAGTTATTAAATTCTGGTTTGGTTTTTTTCCTTTCCTTTCTCTTTTAGTTCGGTTTTATTTCTTTGTGATTAGCCTCGGTTTGAATTAATTGTCTTGTTCTGTTTCCATGACAACTCAGTGTTTGCATCCCACCTGCCGTTGTTTGTTGCTGTTTATGCTGTTTGCTGACCGGATCTTGTCCGGCGTATGTCTCCCCATTTCTCCTCACCTCTTCCCACCCTGCCTCTCCTGTCCAGAAGGTTACATATCAGCCCCTCCTCAAAAGAGTCATCCCAGATCTGTCTGCATGTTGACCCCACTTGTTTCTTTTCAAGTTCTCTCCATCTTGTCTCAGATTGTGACCGGTGTGGTCTTCGCATGGCTCCATTTTCTGAAATTTGGTACCTCCTGTAGCAGACAGTGGAAAGAAGGATGGAGTAGGCAACAGGGACGTACCCTCATGTATAGGGCTAACAGTCTTCCATAGAGGTAGGACAGGAGGGAGCAAGAAGCACGTTGCCTCCTCTCGTGAGCCAGTGCTGGTGCCTGAGGTTGTGCAAATACCATGGTACTCTCCTTACACCTTTCTCTAAGCAGAAAGTCATGTTCTAGTGTTAGTGTCCAGGTGATTTTGCAGTCTCTCCCTCCACACCCCAGTCCTTTCCCCAGCTGCACCGCAGGCGAGGACATGCTGTCCATTCTCTTCGCAAATCCGTGCATGCAGGAATGCTCCTCTGACACCTCTGAACTCCTAATGCCTCAAATCTGGAAGTCGTCCTCTCTTCCTTCCCTCTCAGTACTGGCAACTGTACAGAAAAGGATCTGGTAGCACAATGGTAAGAGCACACCTTTCTGTGAAAACATCTCCTTGTCAGTTTGTGGGAGGATGCAGAGGCTGTATTTGGCTTTTGTTTAACAAAACTCCACTAAATGGAAAACAGCCACTATCTCTCCTGGCAGCACCCTTCCCATCTGAAAAGATCCATAACGTTGAGCAGCAGCCAGGGGCATGGGCGAGAAGATAAGTGCTAGAAAAACCCAGGACATCAATTCCAAGGGACATCTGAAGGCACTAGGACTTGGGAAGAGAGATTCCAGGCTTAGCTCTGATGACCTTTGCATTGCTATTGCATGGATGCAACTGTTAACTGATTTTAGAGAGGTCGTTCGGAGGGGTTACCTGGGAACGGGACATCAGGGACAGATATTTTTCAGGCCCCCAGCACTCCTAACTCTCCAGCCGCCTCGCTCACCCTTCCTGAGGGTTGTTCATTGCATGGCTCTCTGAAGCTGGGAGGCGTC
Organism: Chauna torquata; assembly: GCA_013399475.1. Classification (NCBI taxonomy): domain Eukaryota; kingdom Metazoa; phylum Chordata; class Aves; order Anseriformes; family Anhimidae; genus Chauna; species Chauna torquata. Next base: position 180,691 of record VXAL01000192.1, on the reverse strand, counting down.
CCACACTCCTTTTTCCCTTGGGCTGCTGCTGTGCCTGCAGCTTCTTGGGGTCTGAATCCTTTTGTCTTTGCTTGCGGGATGGCACCTTGCCTTCAGCAAGGAGAGGTCCTCCTCCCTAGGATCTCTCTGATCCGCTTTCTTTTCTCTTTTGTCCATTCTCCTGCTTTCACCCCTAAGGAAGAGCACCCGCCTCAGCCAGCCAGCCAGCCCAGTTAGTTCAGAAAATGGAGCCAAGGAAACCACACCCTCCCCTTTGCGTCCATGTTCTTATCGTGTAAGGTCTGGAAGCTGCATCCACCTCTCTGCTAAGGAGATGCACAGAACATGTCACTGTTTTCTCAACGTTAAAATTTCATTACCTTGTTTTTCTTATTAATTCTATTCTATTTATTATTCCGCCAGGGCTGAGATGTGACAATGTGAGCCACCACATTGGGTCACATCAGCTAGAAAAAGTATGCAGCATTAAAGTGGGTTTCCCCCTCCCCTCCCTCTCTTTCTTTCTCTTCTTTCTCCCTTCCCCTCCTTGTTCTCCTTCTCCTTGTCTTTCTTTCTTTCTCTTTCGCTCTCTTTCTATTCAGTATCCATGTGGGCATTTGCTAGCCGCCCATAAATTATATTTCTCTGCATTTTCCTCTCTCTCTTTCTCTTTCTATCTTTTTTTCTGTCTCTTTTTTACCTATTTTGCATGATGTTTGTGACTCTGAGAGCTGCATCTATCAATGGAACCGTGTCAGATCTTAAAGAGGCTTCGTTAGGGTTTCTATACCCGAAAACCACAAAAATTTCATTAGAGTTTCTCATCTTTTCCACACTCTGTCTCGCTCCAGGGGGACTGCATCCCCCTGGACGGTTCTCACACACAGACACCAACTAAATTCTGTCCCGCTCCGGGGACTCCCTCTCCCCCCTTTTTTATTTTTTTGCCTCTATACTTTTCAAGTGGTGTCTCTCTGGCATTTGGAGATGTGATACTTCTCTCTTTGTTGGATTCTCTGGGTCACAAGATTTAGGCCTTTCTAACAAGGCAAAATCTTGAGAAGTTTCCACCTCCATGCCCGCCTTCTCCCAGACATCACCTCGTGCCTGTAGCATCCCTCGCCCCCCGTCGGGCACGGAGCCGGCGGTGGGAGAAGGCCCCTCTCTGGGGACGGGGGAGGCCCCTGGAACAGTTTCAAGCCGTGGTGGTGGAGGAGCGGTTTCCCTTTGCCGTGGGAGAAGGTGATAGGGGAGGATGAGCTGGACTCCACTGGAAAAGGGGAGGAGCGGGTTTCCCGGGGCGTGGAGCGGGGAGCTGGGGGCCCCAGCGGCTGTGGAGGAGATTTTTGACGCTCGTCATGCCAGCTCTTGCCAGTAAAGATGAGAAATTGCTAATAAATTTTTGTGTATTTATCTGTGCTGTGATGGGTCTAATCTTGATCAATGGAACCCTGTTGCTATGAAATATCGCTTTTATGTCTATTATCTATATATTGTTTGTGAGTAGAAATTTATTTAAAGTTTAATTTTTTTGGTTTTTGGTTTTTGATTTTTTAGTTTATTTGATTTTTGTTTTGTTTTTAATGAAGGAAGAAAACAAATGATGACAAACCCCATCTGTATTTAAATTATCTTTTGCTCTTTTTTCTTTTTCTCCCTTTTCTTCTTTTTACTTTTCTTTCCTTCTTTTTTGTTTTTTCGTTTTTTGTTTTGTTTTGTTTTGTTTTTTTGTTACCTCTGTGCGTCTCGTCCACAGTTCGCCGTGTGGCCCCTCGCTTCTCCATCTTACCCGTCAGCCATGAAATCATGCCCGGTGGCAACGTCAACATCACCTGCGTGGCAGTGGGTTCACCCATGCCATACGTCAAGTGGATGCAGGGAGCAGAGGACCTGACACCTGAAGATGACATGCCTGTGGGCCGTAATGTCTTGGAGCTCACGGATGTCAAGGACTCAGCCAACTACACATGTGTGGCCATGTCCAGTCTGGGAGTCATAGAAGCCGTTGCTCAGATCACGGTGAAATGTAAGAGAGTGTGAGCACACCTGCGTGAGCGAGTGCGTGGGTTCCCCAACTATGCATGTTTGTAGGAGCGTGCATGCACAAGTGTGTGAGCTGCTGCATGGGTGTATATATGTGCAAGGCACGTGTTGGGTGCATGGTCGTAACAGAGCGTCTGAGCATGTGTGCAAAGCAAATGTGGGCACGTGTCGTGTTCATGCATGTGAGCATTTGCAGATACGTGGTCATGCTGTAAGCCTTCACCAGTGCATGAGTGCGTATGTCAACGTGTGACTGCATTTGAGTGTGAGTACCTGTTTCTGCTTGTGTCTTTGCGTGCCTGCATGAGATGAGCCCATGAGTGTCTGATCTGCACTTGATGAATGTGGGGACGTGATTATGCATGAAAAAAAGTTGTTGTGCATGAGTGTGTGTGCACGTGAGTCAGAGCAACATGTCTGTACGGGCATGTGGGTGCCTGACTGCATGTATGTAAGTCCATGTTGGTACAAGCCTGTATGTACATGTGTATGTGAGCATGAGCAGGAAGAGAAACTGTGCACCACAAGTGCCATGTGCTGGGATCTGTGCATGCATCTGCGGGGATCCCACACACAAAGAAATCCGCAGTGAATGGGATGCTGGTGGCTGGAGATCTTTCCTTGCTTTAGGACAACTGGGCTGTCTGTTATGAAGAAAACTGATTTAAACCCCTGCATGCTTGTTTTTGTGCTGGGATATGGGGCTGGCTGGGCAGTTTGCGAGGAGCCTTGGATGGCTTGAAGCCTGCATGCCATCCTGTTCCAAGGTTAGAGATTCAGCCAAGGCCCTGAGGATCTCTGACATGTATGCCCTTGCAGTAGAGCCTAGATCCAGCATCTTAGTGGCCGTTGTTGCCTCAGCAAGAGGGGGAATATCCCCAGCTTCCAGCTAGCAATTCCCAGGAGGAGCACGGGTGCAACCTTCAATCTATTCTGTCCTCAGCAGGGGAGTATTAAAACCCAAGCGTGATGCCCTTGTGGTTGGGTGAGTGTAGAGCTCTTTGTACGAGCTGGTGTCTGCTCCGAGTGATGGCATTGCCCATGAGGGATCTGGGGGGAGATGGGGTGGGAAAGGATTTGGAGGGGAGGGGGAGAGGAGGAGAAATGCCTTGGAGAAGGGGAGGGCTAAAGAGAAACCATCCTATTTGTATCAGTGCATCTGACTAAGGGAGGTCTCACCATAGAAGTGAGTAGGGAGTAGTGGATCTTGATGTGACACTCATCCTGTGCTTTTGCACAGGAACTGGGCTCACGTGCTAGTGACAGGATGCCTGCAGCTGGACTGAAGTGCTCTGTATTTTCCTGTTTTCTTCCTTCCCCTTTTTCCATCTTATACTATTTAAAAAACTGATACATTGCTTCTGCTTCCAACTATCCTCAGGTGTGGAATCTTGCCCTGCTGGTACATTCTGTTTTTTGTCATTTTATTTTGCTACTATTCCTCCTTATGTTCCTGTGTGTAAGCATCTGCAATATTTCCCAATCAGAAGATGAAATGAGAAGTTAGAGCTTTAGAGCTGCTCAAATCTAGAGAAGATGAGATTGGAAAGAGTCTAAAGCATGTAGTGAGGAAAACACGTCAAGCTTTCTGTTAAAGGTTTCCAGCGTTTAGCGTGCAGTCTCCAGCAAGTTAGTCTTTTGGATGAGAGACAGGGGAGATGAGCATTAACACGTTTGTGGATTGAGATGAAGTACTGCAAGTATTTGTAGTTTTCTAGTTCTGGAGAGTACAGTCCACACTATTTTGTTACCTGCACACTAGACATGGAGAAATTCAGCAGTGCCAGAGATGGGTAGCCAGTGCTTCAGAAGATCTGATTATGTGCTCCGAAGGAGCTCTTGCAAAATTGCTTTTCCTTACTGCCCCGTGAGCCAGTGGATGTTCAGCTGAACTCTGCTAATGATTCCAGATGTTTAGCTGAGCACTTCCCTTTTGATGGAGCAGTTTAAGGAGGATAATATAGTGTATAACTAGGTTCATAATATTTCAGCAGCACTTTACTGAACTGCCGCACTGTGATTGGTACTGTGCCTCTGGCTCCTGCAGCCCTAACTAGCCCAATTAGGCACCATTTCAACATACCTTTTTTTTTTTTTAATGTCTGTTCTTGCTAATTCTCAGCACTCCCCAAGGCTCCTGGGACACCAGTGGTGACAGAGACGACCGCAACAAGTATCACCATCACCTGGGACTCTGGAAATCCAGACCCTGTGTCCTACTATGTCATCGAATACAAGTCTAAAAGCCAGGATGGACCATATCAGATCAAAGAGGACATCACCACCACACGCTACAGCATTGGGGGGCTCAGCCCCAACTCTGAATATGAGATCTGGGTCTCTGCAGTCAACAGCATTGGGCAGGGGCCTCCCAGCGAGTCAGTGGTCACTCGCACTGGGGAACAAGCTCCCGCCAGTGCCCCCCGTAACGTGCAGGGACGAATGCTGAGCAGCACCACCATGATTATCCAGTGGGAAGAACCAGTGGAGCCCAATGGGCAGATCCGTGGCTATCGTGTGTATTACACTATGGAGCCTGATCAGCCCGTCAGCAACTGGCAGAAGCACAATGTAGATGACAGCCTCCTGACCACGGTGGGCAGCCTGCTTGAGGACGAGACCTACACAGTTCGGGTCCTGGCCTTCACATCCGTGGGAGATGGGCCTCTTTCTGACCCCATCCAGGTTAAGACGCAACAAGGAGGTGAGCACCTGTGTCACTAACCTTGGAAGCACTGGGCTGCAGGAGGGAGAGGTGTTGGCTTATGGCATTATCCACCCGTAGCTGCCCTGTCACCAGAGCATTTTTTTTCTTTATTGGTTCAATTTGGTTAAAATAGAAATAACTTTTCAGGAGGAAGTTTGGTCCAGTAGCTGGAGCCCAAGGGCCTGGTACATGATATTTGTTCTCTCTTTGCTCAGAAAGGTTGGTGATTAAATGGGTAGGGCAAGCAGTTATGCAAGGAGAATCCATTTTTGCTGTTCCGTGCTTCAAAGTGAGGTATCTTAATGTTTCCGGTTTCTAAATGTCTTTAATAGACCTGAAAACACTTGCTGCCCAGGGAAAGGTGAACCTTAACTCTTTTTAAAGCACACAGAAGCTATTTTCTCAGAGCAGAGTGGGGAATGAGCTTGATTTTGTCTTTTTCTAAAAGCGGAGCAAAACAAAGCCGTAATTGTCACAGCAGATATGTTTAGCTGAGAACAAAAGGTGTTTTATCACATGTTGTCACCCAGCATTGCTTTTGGGTGCTCTGCTCACGGGAGTGGGGTGCTAGTGAGGAAACCCTGCCTTCCTAATGAGCCTCCTACTTCCCAAATCTTTTAACACTGGGAAAGGGCTGTATCCAGTACTGCCAAGAAAGAGGCATATGATCCAGTAGGATTATTCTCTCTTCAGGAGCTCTGGACCTGCTCAAGTCCTGCAGTGGGACTGAATCCAGCACTGCTTTAAAGGAAGGGCCTGCCCACTCTGCAGTGTGGCATTTTGCTCATGACGTGCTCTTCACACATAGGTTTTGAAGAAAACAAGGTGAAATTCTTCTGATTAGCCAAATTAACGTGGTTCCTCCTGTCTCTCATCTCACCTCCTCTGCCCCGTCCTGCCCTGTGGGCTCCTTCTCTGTATCAGTTCCTGGGCAGCCGATGAACTTCCGAGCAGAAGCCAAGACGGAGACGAGCATTGTGTTGTCTTGGAGCCCTCCCCGCCAGGAGATCATAGTGAAGTATGAGCTCCTCTATAAGGAAGGAGACCACAGCAGGGAGGTGAGTCTGGAGAGGAGAAACGCAAAGGGTTGGGGTCCTGAGGAACATCCCAGCCCTCTGTTCCCTGAGGTGGCTGCGAGGGGAGTAGGGCAGGTGTCTCTGGGCAGGGCTCGCCTCTGCTCCTTTTTGTTTGTTTTTATTTTTTTCTTCCCCCTCACCCATCTCAGGTGCTGAGGAACTTCGAGCCAACGACCTCCTTCACTGTGGAAGGCCTGAAGCCCAACACTGAGTATGTCTTCCGGCTGGCGGCCCGCTCGGCTCTGGGCCTGGGGGCCTTCACCCCGGAGGTCAGAGAGCGCACCTTGCAGTCTAGTAGGTGTCTCTCCTTTTCGCACCCTTCTCTGAGGGGAAGACAGTCAGGGAGCCAGAGATGGTGGGCACAGGGGTATGGAGCTGTGGGGCGGATGTTCGCGGTGCCGCGGCTTTTCACACGTCTGGGGTTCCTCTGCTGGGAGGTGGGCAGTGCGGGGCGTCTCTGGGACCTGCTGCCTTCTCCCTTTATACCCAGATAGCTGAGATGTGATCGAAGAGTGGGGCTGGTGCATGCTTTGTGGGGGGCAATGTGTAGTAAGTTAGCAGCGTCCACTTGATGGGGTAGAGGGCAGAGAAGATCTTGTCAATGGGCCGAGCTGGCCCTTGGTGCTGAGCATGCTCAGGGAGGACGGCACCCCACCGTCATGCAGCAGCTTGGCTGTCCACCAGCAGAAACTGAGCAGCAGCTGTCCGGAAGGGGGGCACAAGCAATGGAGCAGGGAGACGTGGGGGACTTGGGAGGAAGAGGAGAAGGGAAAGTGATGAATCAAAAGTTCAGTTTTTTCACCAGCCTTTGGGAAAGCAGTCCTCCTGCTATTTTCCATGAGCAACTTCGTAGCCACTGGGAGGAAGGCCTGCTGTCCCAGTGAGTGCTGGGAATGGGCCTGTTTGGGCTCCAGCAGAGTGGGAGAGAGGAGTCATGCGGAGGCTGTGGGGGGATATTAATGACACCAGGATGGAGCGTATGCAACCAAAATGTGCTGGTTTTAGTTTAATGGATTGTCTCCGTTTGCTGTTGCCCTGGGGACAATAACCCTGGATGGCAATATTTCAACCTGGGCTTTTCACAAGATCTTTGCTTTTAAATGAGGTGTTTTTTCACTGCATGAGTGGCTGTGGCAGCTGTTCTTTGTGTTTTCTGTCTCCTCTCATCTCTACTAAATCACTCCGCTGCAGTTTGGAGTAGCCGGGAGCAGAACTAACTCAGAAATGGCTCTGGTCACCAGTGTGAGGAGAGAGAGTGCCTGCTCCCATCTCTCAGAGTCCTTAACAAGGGGGAGCAGCGGGCTCTCAGCTGGGTGCCTGCCCTATCTTTCCATTTCAGTTCTCACTTCCTGCTGTCTCTCTCTCTTTCCCTCTCCTGTCTCTCCTTTTCTTTCTCTCCCCTTGGGAGTGGGAGGAAAGGGGAGTCTCTTCCTGCATAGACAGAATTCCTTACAGGGGCTTTCTCAGGCCTCCAGTCCATTCAAAGATATTTTGTTTTCGTCTTTCATTCAAATATTCCCCCCCGCCTTTTTTTTTTTTTTTCATACTCTCCATATATATATATTGAAAGAAAATCCTTTCCTGACTGCTGGAAATCTGCTGGTTCTGATCCCAGTATGGTACTGTCAGAGAGACCGTCAATGTGGGATGGGGGAAATTGAACTTAAAGGACCTGAAAAATAATTGTCAACCTTACCCACACTGTGCTTCTGTTTTATGAGGGGTTTCCCTCCTTGAGATTTGTGGGGATGGGAGGAGAAGAGGGTGTCGGATTTGTGCTTTCTGGTTTGATAAAAGCAGGCTGGAAGGATGGCTGTGGGTGCTGATGGCAGTAGGGCTTAGTGACACTCAGTATTTTTCCCTCAAGGATAAAGAGAAGGGGGTCTGGGAAAGGGGAACGTTTGGGGGCTTTTTCTGACTTGGCATCTGCCCAGAATGAGGCCTGGTTTATTTCTCTGTAGCTCAGCTTTCTTAGGGATAGTTTCATTAATTTAATGCTCTTAAGAACATCAGCTGGGAGCTGTCAGTGTCCTGTAACATGGTGAAACATTTTTTCCTGGCTGGCTGTTGGAGGAACGAGTCAATTCTCCCTGGTCCAGGCGACATCCTTCGGCTCACAGACCTTCTGGCTCGAGACAGGCTTTTGTGTCTTCCCTCTGCAGCTCCTTTTCCGTTCAGCTCTTCCTTGGCCTGCTCCATGGCTCTTTCTCTTCTCTCTTCCGCTGTCTGCCTGCCTGCCTGCATGCTCTCACAGCCCGTTGAAACCTGCTCCCTGCTCTCTGTCTGTCTGTCTCTTGCTGGGAGGTTTCACACCACGATGGCATCTTGTCTCTGCAACAGCAAAGCCTCCCTCATCCTCCGGCAGCCTGCTGATGCGTTCGGTGCTTTTCCCCTCCTAGCTCAGCTGGCAAGCATGTGCCTGCATGCTGCAGCCCTCCCTGCATTGCACACCTTTCTGCACAACACCCTCCACCTCCCTGTCAGGGTGGCTCCTCCTGAGCATCATAACCAAAGTAAAATCCATTAAACTAAAGGTAAAGTATGTTTTTCTTCTTGAAGTAGCTGGGTTTTAACTCTTCAAGTACCAGAGACGTAGATTGTAAAAATAACAGAATCTTAAGTTGGAGGAAGCTGTTTTGCCCTTTCTAACTAGCCATGACCTTCCCAGGGCTCCTTGGCAACTCTGCTGCTAAGAAATTTCAGAGTGCAAAACATGTGTCAACAGACAGGGGTGGCAGGGTGGGTGCTGTGAGGCTGCATGTGCAGGTGTAGAGGAACAACGAGGATTTCTTACACTCTGTTCCTTCCTAAGAAAGGATGTTTCCCCTACCCATTAGCTCTGCTCTCCTTCCCTTCCCCCTTCCTCACAGTATATGAAGTGAAAAAAACTTATACAAAGTCTATGGTACCTAAAGGGTTAAAAAACATTGTATTGTACAAGGTCAGTAAGGGTCATTCTTGTGGCTTGGACAGTCAACTTTAAAGCATGTAAAAGATGCAGCTCAGGTGAGTACTGGCTGGTCTCAAGCGGATTCACAAATACAGTCCACCCTGTCGATGCAGGCTCACACACACGTGCGTGGATCTGCACACACTCATGTACGTCCTGGAGCCTGTGGGAGGGTGGGGAAGGGTTCCCAAAGAGCTGTCTGCATGGCAAAAACAGAAACCAACAGACAAAGATGATGATCTGCCTGCCAGTGGCTCCTGCCTGTGCTGTGACTCCCTTTCCAGCAAAGGAGTTTGTTGCAGAAGTGAACTCACAGCCTCCAGTTCGGGCTGCAGTACTTTCCCTCCTGCATACAGCTCCCACCTTACCAATTCTGTCCCCACGCACGCATGCACGTGTCCAGGGTCACACAGGTTGGGCTGGATTGTGAAGGAAACTCACAGTGCCATGAACTCCCCAGATGCGTCTCCAGTATGGCCAGCCTGCACTTGGTGGCTGTTTTCATCCAGGTGCTGTAGTCAATGAGAGTGACGGGGAGGTGGTCCAGGCGGGATCTGGGCCTTCTCTCCCATCACCCACCCACCCTGCCTTTTTGAACAGAGAAAGTGCAAACGACCCCAAAAGGAGGCCTCACACCAGGGCCTCTGTGTAGGTCCCTGTGCTGGAGCATAGAGGGTGAGTGAGCAAACGAGTGTGACCACGCGCAGCAGCTGCCAGTGCAAACAGTGAACCCAAGTGCCAGCTGGAGCTCCAGCTCTGCTTACTGGGGCTTTCATAATGAGTTTCAGGATGGAAAGGGTAGGTCAGGTCAGACCCTCTCTGCAGTGGGTTTCTCAGCCGTGATGGCTTTGGCTGGGCTGCTAAGCAGGAAAGGTAGCTTTTAACATACGAGCCCCTGATGGGGAGAAAAAAGGAGCAAACAGCATCATGGCAGGCACTGGAAGAGGGTTGAGTCTTTCTCCTCCGTACCCTAAAAGGGACTTGAGTTGCTTCTGGGGTGTGGGAAGGAGCAGTGCACCTTCCTTCTGGAGATGTCGGTGCTGCATCAATCATAGCAGACGGAGAGAACTGTAGGGGTAAGGAAAACCATCAGTGGGAATCTGCCACCCTGCTCTCTGCCCGCTGTACAGGTAGCTTAGCAAAAGAGAATAGACTGGAGACCAAAATTACCCTTACTGCATTAGCTACAGTTCTGCTGGCAGGGGGAGAGTAACTCAGGGGAGCCAGCACTGGGGCAGGGTGGCATCTTAAAAGCCATCATGTACAGAAACCCACCAGGAGCTTGGTCTGACCTCGTAGATCAGTTGTTTCTCTTGCTCTCTCGTAAGAAAGTCTTATAAGTTAGCAGTTGAAGCATGGAAGGTAGGTAAAAAGACTGGGAATGTTCTGGAAGGAGTCACTTTTTATATCAGTATTACTTTATTATTATGATTTCCTTTCTGATTTTTTTGTTTTATTTTAAATTATTGGCTTGATTTATGTTTTATTTTCAAGTTTGTTACTTTTGATTTTGTTTGTTTGACATATTTTGTATTATTTTGCGTGGCTAGCCATCAGTGGGGATTGTCACACTCTGTAGTGAAACTTCTGAGGATAAGGGTTTCGTTCTCAGTTTCAATACAGCCAAAGTGTAGTAATAAAGCATGAGTGCAGGACACCCAAGATGTCCTACTGGACAAAGTGCTCAGCACTGCAATATAAAGAACTATCTCTAGCCGTCCGGCAAAACCCTCTTATTTCCGTTTAATGGAGGCACGTGCAAAGCATGTGGCTTTCACTGCATTGCGAACTGGGAAAAGTGTGACTTGATTTAGCTGAGTCCTCAAGGCAAGTTTGGCTTAAACATCTGTTTGTGACTCAGGGATGGGAGTAAGATGTTTGAAAAAATCATTTCTCAGTAAAAGAGCTTTTTGTTGATTAAAAAGCACGAGAGAAATGAGAAATGGTGCAGCATTTGTCTGCTCCCTTGCTTCTTTCAGACGATGCTTTGGGGGCTTGTAAGGACAACCCAGTTTCTGATAGTATCTGCAGAGAGTTAAAAGCTATTTATTGCACTTTGACTGTATTGTGTGAGATTTGCCTTCAAAATTTATCACTCTCTCTGCTTACCTGGGCTGATTGATTGTAATTAGTGGTTGAAAGAAGTCTGGTCTAAGATTTCCCAAAATGATCAGGTTACAGCTGAGGTACAGAAGTGGCAGACTTTCTGTCCAGACTTCACCAAGGTCCCAGACCCATGGCATCTTCTGCCATTCACATGGACAAACCTTCTTTCTTGCAGTTCTCCTGGTATCTGAGGGCATGGCCATGGCATGGCAGCGTGTGCACCGGCACATAGTGTCTGACAGATCTGGTTTCAGCGTCATGCTTCCTACTGAGCAGATCTCGCTGAAATTACCTAGCACGGCTCAGTAAACACTGAAGTGAGCAGCCCTGCGCTAGGAAGCGGTGGTGTACACCTTCCCCAGCTTCTGAAAATTAACCCTCAGACAGTTGTCTGCTGCCACCACGAGAACATGAGGCTGCACAGGGCCAGATTTCCAAAGGTGTCCTCATAGGGTTTTTGTAAATACCCTGAAGTCATTTGGACAGTGAGTGAAATGGGAGTCAGGCATGCTGCCACTTCTGAAAATCGCACTGGGTGCCTAAATAACTTGACAAACCTGCTGCCTCACTCCTTTGCAAGACTTTTTTCTAAAACTCTCCTGTCTGCTTTCCCTCATCCAGCATTGTGGGCTCTTTGCTTTGTCCATAGTGGGCATTACCACTGTGGTTTTTCGCCTCCTTTAGTCTGTGGACAACTAATAACTTACATATGGATATACAGACTCTTAAATTTAAGCCTCCTGGCAAAAGATTCGCTTTTCTTACTTACTTTTCACAGATCCCGTCAAGGAAATTTGAGATCCCAGAGACTGCACTTTGGAAACAAATGCTTTACCAGCCAGGGCAGGATTTGCCATACTGCTGTAAAACAGGGAGCTAAAGGGAAGGGTCTTTTATAGGGTAAAGCCGGGTGCTAAGCTTTGTGGCAGACACACTTACTAGAAGCAGCTGGACCCCTTTTGGCTAGCCCGCTTACTGTTTTAGTCCTTTGCTCTATTACATTTCAGTTTTGATGCCCCATTTCATTTCTGTTGGCTTTTTTTTCTTTTCATTAAAAAAAAAAAAGACAACAACAAAAAGCTCTCTTCTTTTTTAATTTTATCTTCCTAAACCAAATTTTTGTACGTTTTATTTTAGATTTTTTTGTTATCATTTTCTTTTTTTTTTCTTTTATCTTTCCCATCTTTTGTTTTTTCCCCCTTCTTCCCTTTCCCTCCTGAATTTTCCCCCCTCATAGAACCGTCTGCCCCCCCTCAAGACGTAAAATGCGTCAGCACCAGATCCACCGCCATTCTGGTAAGTTGGCGGCCGCCTCCGGCCGAAAGCCAAAATGGCGTCCTGGCTGGATACAGCGTCTACTATCGAGCGCTGGACTCTGAGGACACGGAGCTTAAGGAGGTGAATGATATCCCCCCAACCACCAGTCAGATCCTACTGGAGTCCCTGGAGAAGTGGACAGAGTATCGCATCACTGTCGTGGCTCATACGGAGGTGGGGCCGGGCCCGGAGAGCTCGCCAGTTATCGTCCGGACAGATGAAGATGGTAATTCCACTTTTTCTGGTTTTGTCCTGAGTCCACTGGTGAATACACATCCCTGCAGTGGGCTTTTCCCATGCTGGGGGAGGACATGTCAAGTCCCTTCTTGTGGCTGATCTGTGGTGGGGGAGCAAGGCCTGAATGGGGCCTCAGCACAGCCTCCCCCCAGGAGGGGTCCAAGATGTGGAGCATCATTTGCTGCCATCTCCCTAAGCCCCTCTGAGAACTGGGGTCCACAGGATTTTCCTTCCCTGCTTTAGGGCTGGCGTTCTGTATTTCTCAGGGATTTAATGTCAAGGCCCTGAGCTCTGTCTGCATACTTTTCCTGAAAAGATGCTCTTACTGACCAAAGAAGCAGCTGAGGCAGCCAGGAACTGTATTCAGAGAAGAGGAGGAGACTGCTGCCAGAAATTATTTTAAAATATTAAGACTTCTTCCCACACATTCCTTGTTACTAGCTGCCCTTTAAGTCAAAGTTTCTGTTAGAGGTAGAAAGGAAGAATCTCTTCATTAGTTTCAAAACACTTTTAATGACAGTTTACATTCCAGTTCAGTGGTCCAGCTTGGAGACTGCTAGCACAAACACAAATGATGATAAGAATTGGACTTTCCTGGTATTTCTACAGTAAAATAAAACCAGGAAAACTCTGAATGTATACATCAAGGGAGAGCAGAATACTGTGCCAGTGAGGTGGGACCCTCAGATAATATAAGTCAAGTGAATAACAGAAGTCAAATCCAAACTCCTCAAGCTGTCTTCCTCCATCCCAAAGAAAAAGGACTGAAAAAAAAATCAAACAGGTTCGTCCCCAGTGTGTGTGGGTCCTGTTTCCCTTACCATCTGCCCACATCCAAATAGATAGACACCTTACTCAGAGAAATTATGGTTTTCTTGCAGATGAAGCTCTCAAGCACTGTCTTTTTTATTATTTCCAAAAATTCACTCCATATTCCATCCAGGACATGTCTTGTTTCTTGTCCTGAGATTGTGCAGCTGCTGTAACCACCAACCTGCCTGTCCTGCCTGAGAGAACAGGGAACTCCAAGGGCAAGACCCCTTCTGCATCCTCTCCACCCTAATGTCCCACAGGCATGACCAGAGCTTTTCTGGCTCGTTAGAAATTGGTTTTGCCCTCAGAATTTTATCTGGAGCTATATGGCTTCTTCCATCCAAGCAAACTGGGGAAAAAGCCTGTCGAAGAATAGCTGGACTGTGAGATGGACCTGTTCACGTGCATCCAGATCTCTAAGCCAGGCAGATTAGATCCCCCAGAACTGCTTCCCTGTTTCACTGAATAAAGGCAGATGGCAGTGGCAGATGATGGGGTATCCAGTTTGACGGTTAAGTCTCCCCCTCCTTTCAGAGCTGTAGATTCAGTGTGCACATGCCCCGTAATTGAAGTGACAGGCTCCAGACAGAAATCCCCAAGTGACTCTTGTCCATTTCTTCCCTTCCTTGCAGTGCCCAGCGCGCCGCCTCGGAAAGTGGAGGTGGAGGTCCTGAACTCAACTGCAATCCAAGTGTTCTGGCGCTCTCCAGTCCAGAACCGCCAGCATGGCCAGATTCGCGGCTACCAGGTCCACTATGTACGCATGGAGAATGGAGAGGCCAGGGGGCTGCCCCAGATCAAAGATATCATGCTGGCTGACGCCCAGGTAACAACTCACTTTCTGCTCCAATATTTCTCTCTCGTGGAAGTTTTGAGGGGGTGGGTGCTCCAGCCGCCTTGTCTCATCCCAAGCAAGACATTGCTGGAGAAAGTAGATGAACGTCTCTGTGATAAAAATATGTTATCTTCCTGCAGTTCATTTGCAGTCCCAGACAATATGTATTGTGGAAGAGCATGAACTGCTCTCCCAGCACTGAACTAAATACCATCCATCCTCCTGTGTCTGGGAAGTCTTTTAAGACAGACAGAGGCCACAGTGGAATCTACTAATTTCTCCCACTCTACTTCTTCCTTCATGCTGGCCTGGTAACTTCTGACCTTGTGTGGCTGTTTGCTCAGGGACTTCTTCCTCATACTGTGTCTCTGTCTTTCCCTTCTTTCCCCTCTTGTATTCTCATGTGCAAAACCTCTCTTGTTCTCTGCCCAGTGGGAAACAGATGACACTGCTGAATATGTAAGTAAAAAAGAAAAAATCCTCCCATCCTGGTTCTGACCCTTCCCTTCTCCCTCTTCCTGTTGTGGTGTGATATTTTCCTTTTCCTTTATTTTCTCCTTTTCCTTTTTTTTTTTTTTTCTTCGCGGTGCCAGTGTGCTTGTTTTAAAGCCTGTTGTTGGCGTTTCCATGCATTGTCCCCACCCTGTTCACTTTGCTCTGCAACTCTGTGTGATTGTGTAGTTTGTAAGCACGTGGCAGTACTGCACACTGAGTTTTCCCCTCAGCTCTGAAGAAAAGACAAGTCTGCTGCTCCTCCACAGGGAAGCAGATGGGACACTGAATTTGGGACTACCTTGAACATATTCTTAATAATAGGCTGGTCTGCAACTACCCTGCCTTGTGTCTGAAAAACATAGTTAGGCTGAAGCATTGGGTGTTCAAAGCCCCATAACTTCCAAGGTGTCAGGGAATGAACAAATGCTTTGTGCCCTGAAAGGGCCAAGATTCTTAGATATTTGTTCATACAAAGCCTGAATCACTGTTGGCCCTTTCACCTTTCAAGTAGACCTTAAAATCAGCTTGGCTGTTTGGCATTTGCTACTTCTGTTAAAATGCTGAATGGTTTCAGGGATGTTACAGCTACAAAGCAGTAGGAGAAAGTATTTCCTTCTTGGATTAGCAGGGTCCCAAGATAAAACACTACTAAAATGAATATATGAATGTCTCCTAGATATTGCCAAGTGCCCTACAAAAGTGAGGGGCCTCTGTTTTACAGATAGAGAAACTGAGTCACATGAAAGGCAAAGTCATTTGCCTAAAATGTTAATAAAGCTCAGTGGCATTTGTGAAAGCAGGACAGGTTTTTTGACTTCCAGAAGGCAGACCTGACTCTCTAGCTAATAGCTTTCAAACTTGTTGATCAAAATCCTGCTGTTTTGAAGTACTGCTGTTCCACCTTCTGCTCAGCTCTGGGAGCAATACAGATATTTTCAGGACCAGCAGATTTTTCCCAAGTGCTGCCCTGAGATTTAATATTTAAAACACTGAGGGACAGTGGGAGTGAGGGGAAGGGAAGGCCATAAAACGTGCACAAAATTTACGTCTCCCGCCTTTTCAGAGCCTTGGAGAAAACCCTGCTGCATATGCCCCCATCCTGTTTGATTTAGCATGGATATTCCTGTTACAACACAGCCCTTTGAAGGGCTGAATACTTCATGGGGAAGGGCTGTTCTTGAGGCCAGTCCTGTAACAAAAGCTCTTGGGAGCCAGGTGTGGTGAAGCTGATAGAGGATTGGAAGAGGGAGGGTGTTGGGGATTTAGCAGAGAGCTTCAACATGAGAGCAAAAAATGTCGTCTTGCACTTTGCGTTAAAGCAATCCCTTTAATATTACGAAGGCATTAAAAAATATCTCTGAGGAAAGAAGGGAGGGGGCTGATGGAGAAAAAAATGTAATCTCCTTGAAACCGCTGAGACCTCCTCTGAGATGGCATAGTGAAGAGGAACACTTTGAAGAGCGCAACAGCGTTTTGATGGCTGAAGCAGTTTGTGTTGAGATAGGGAATGTGTGAGAGGTAGATCTGGAAGAGAATACTTTGAACCTGGGCCTGCAGAGACATGCTGTGTTTACAGAGGAGCTGCTTGCAGCTGGAGTGTGTGTGCTGCTCGCCAGAGGAACGTGGCTCTCATTCTCCTGCCAGTTGCCACATCTGCCTTGTTGCCACAGAGTGTCTCATGGTTTCAGATTCAGTGAATGTTCCTGCATGCTAGAAAAGATCTGAGACTCTTGCAAGGAGGAGAGATCTACGTGTGTTTACGTACATAAGTATTTACATCATTTTCCTTTGGAATCTCACAAACAGGAAATGGTCATTGCTGGGCTCCAGCCTGAGACTGCATATTCCATTACCGTAGCCGCCTACACCATGAAGGGAGATGGTGCTCGCAGCAAACCGAAAGTTGTCACCACTAAGGGTGCAGGTAGGAGTCTTTTCTTGACCCGTTGAGATTCATCAGTTTCTTAACATCCTGAAGCCAAGAAGCTTCTTTCATCCCACTCTCCTCACAAAGAGGACAGACTTGCAGCAAATGCTATGCTGCCCCTGAAGAAAAAATTATTTCTAGTAAGGCAGAAAACCTGTCATTCCTCACAGGTAGCCCTCACTAAATGAAATAATTTTCTGTCCAGTGCTGCAGAAAGCCCACACATATCCAGAAACGCAACAGAGGACAAATTCATTGCTTGTAATCTCAAGTACTTCAAAAACTCCAGTGCACCAGAACTAAGAGAATCTTACTTACTTACTTACCCAGTCCGACCTGTATGGCGACACTGGAGAGACTCTAGCTTTGATGGCTGGCACGCACAGGTACCTTGGGGGACAGGAGACCCAGATGCCTGCTGTTGTGGTGTTAACTTGCGAAGAGCTGAAAAGCAGCAGGGTCGCGGTGAAGACTTACGCTGACCAATCTTTTCTTCTAGTATCATGTCTGAACATACGTCCCCTCTTTGCCTAGGACTAGTGATCAGTAGGGAGGAAAAGTACTGACAGTATTGACCTTTTCTTGCAAGCCTTTCTGCAACCTGGGCTCGCTCTGCACATGCCATCCAGACTCATTCCTCCCTTTGCCCTGTTCTTCATGACAAAGTGTCTGTCAGCCTCAGTGCAGAAGATGCAGTGTCAAACTAGGATGGCAGGGCCTGAAGAGAGGAATGACAAAGGGCAACGGTATTCCTTGTTCCTCCACACAGTTGTGCCGCAAACAGAAAGCAGAGGTACGTGTTCCAGCTGTCCTGTCAGCATCTGCATTCCTGTGGTTGGTGCTCTCACAGCTAGACCTCTGCTGTGCAGTATGGGAAAGGTTTTGTGCACTAGAGCGAGACTACTGTGCCTACACCTAGAGTTGATCCTCCCTCAGCCCATCTGTTGTTGGACTGCGGTTACCTTCTCACACACCATCGCACTTTTGCTTATGCTGTCAGATGATGGCTTTCTCCCCTTCTCATTTCTTTTTGTTATCTAGTCCCTTCCTATCCCTGGCTATCTGCTCATTTTCTTCTTAGTTTTGGGGCAGTTGTTTTCATCTTGCCTGTAGCAGCTGCATAACTGACATCATTTCTCGTTTCTGGAAGAATGTTGTTCTCTGCCTCTGCAGGGATCGAAGGCCATTGGTCAGTGCAGCATAATTAACCTGGAAACCTCTGCTCAGGCTCTGGAGGCAGCACAGACACTCAGCTGAGTACATGGGACAGAGAGGGCTCAGGAGCACTGGCCTGAAACACATAGAGCTGGAGCCGCAGCTGCCCTCCGTGCTTGTCTTATTCTCTGTCCCAGCTCACTTCTTCATCCCATTTTATGTTCCTGTCTTCAGATAAGTGAATGGGAGTTCAGCCTTTCTCTCCCCTCTTGCCTCTCTTGCTTAGTTAAGAGATGGTACATAAGAGAACAAGGTTACTTTCCAGGACACCGATGTCAGAGCATGGTACGTTTAGATGACAGCATCAAGACTCCGGTCCTCACACCTTGTAGTGTCAGTGTGCTGTCAAAAGCCTTTTCCTTCACTCACTCTCTTCTCCTTCCCTCTCCGGCTTTGCCCATGTTTCTTCTCACTCTCTGTCTGGTTCTCTCCTCTCTCATTTCCTTCTTTCCTGAGGTTCTCTACCTTCTTCATTTTTCTCTTGTGGAGCCTTTCTCCCTCCCTCCCTCAATCCCTCCCTTGTCACTCTCTTGTCAACCTCCCTCATCTCTCCCCATTAGGATTTGCAGTGCAGGTGATCAGTCACAGAGGGATGTTTTCTCCAGTACAGCAACTATTACCCAAAACTCAATTTCCCCCAACTTGAAATAGCTATTAAAAAAAAAAGTCTTTCAAACAGGTCTGTAACATTCTTATCTTCTTTGCAGTGTTGAGTCAATATACCCTCTGAGAAGAGAGATTTCTTTCTTTATCATTCAGGGCTAGGGGCTGAATTTAAATACAGTAATACATCCAATTTTCTTCTTTACGGTCCAAACCAATTGCAAAATAAAACACTTCCCCCTGCTTTCTTCTCACCTTTCTCCCAAACAATATTTGTTGTGCAAATGTAATATTTTCAAGCTCAGCTGATTATAGTAACATTTGTGATAAAAACCAAAACATTAAGGTAATGGCATTGTTTTTCTCTGTAATGTGTTTCTTCAGTGTTTCTAAGGGAGGCTCTCCCAGCACTGTTCCTTAGGCATTCTTTGGCAGTTCAAAATGAATAAAGCATTTGTTTCAGAGACAACCCCTCATTCCTATGTTCAGATGTCAGTTGCTACACCAGGCAGAGTGGTTTCCCCAGTATGACTCTGTCAGGATCCCTGACACATGCAGCATCCTTCCCTGCCAGCTCCCTCCTGCTCACTCTGTTAGCCGCACTACAGCTTTCCAACCTGCCAACCCTCAGTCAGACTCGTGCTGCGAGAGTGGGCCGCGACGCTCCTAAACTGCATTCTCTCTCCTTTTCCTGTTCAAGCAGAAGAAACACCAAGGCAGAGAGAAGGAAATTAAATCTCTAATAGTGGAGTGAATGTAAATGACGCGTGAGCTGCTGGAATTAATGCTCTGGTTTCTCCAGCTTCAGAGACCTCTGGGCCTACACATGTCATTTAACTGTGGCTGTGGGCTTGCTCTGCAGTCGGGCTGTGCCAGGGCTCATTACACAGAGGCGCTACCGAGTTCCTGCAATATTCCCCAAACATGGAGGAACTAACTGACAGGGTGAGGAGGGAGCTAGCTGAAAACACACTACCACTCAGATGTCTTTTCCCTTCCCCCAGTGGAGAGAAAGTGCATAGTGTGAGCAGCGAATCTTCCTGCCCTCTGCCTTGCACAGATTTTGGGCTCTTGTTTCAACTCTGTGTGCTTCCTTCTTTCTGTACCCAACTGGGTGATCAGATGCCTGCCAGACTTGCTTCTTCTGGCCTTCTGCCGGCTGCTAAGGACCTGGGGCTGCCCAGACTTCCTTTCCTATCCTTCATTACTTCACCCACAGCTGCTCCAGCCTTCCAAGCCTGAGCCAATCTGTTCCAGTCTCTTTCTGCATGAGTTGTGCTGCGTAATGGAGAGAGAGAGGACAGGAGTTTGGGGGACTCCTACATGCATTCTTCCCTGCCCTGTGAAGCAATCTGCACAGGTGATTAGGACAGGAGGCTGAGAATCAGGGCTCCTGAGTTTGTTCTTCCCAGCAATGGTAAAGTACATGGTCCAGTGATAAGAGAGTAGTAGTGCTCACTTTTTCTTCCTGAGGAAAGGAAACAAAAATCCAGAAATATGTAAGAACGTCACAGTTGACACACTGGCAGTGCATCTCATCCCCTAAACTTGATAGGGACCATCCACCTGTAGAGTGGGTGGGTAGCAGCAGCCTGGTTTACAGGGTGAGACACTGAAGCATACAGAGTCAAGGTGAAACCTTGCCACTGATTCGAGGAACTTGTGCTGCAGCTCAAGAGTCTTTGCATCACCTCATGAGCCACCCTGTCCCACATTTGACTGAAGGTGTCTCTCTTCTCTCCCAGTCCCAGGGAAGCCCATCCTGTCTGTGCACCAGACAGAGGAGAACACTCTTCTGGTGAAATGGGAGCCTCCGTTGGATGCTGAAGGCCAGGTGATGGGCTACCGGCTCCAGTTTGGCCGCAAGGATGTTGACCCCCTGGCTACCTTGGAGTTCACAGCCCTGGAGAATAAGTACACTGCTCCCAGCATCCACAAGGGTGCCACGTATGTTTTCAAGCTGGCTGTGAAAAGCCGGGCTGGCTTTGGGGAGGAAGCTGTGCAGGAACTCACCACCCCTGAAGACATCCCCAAGGGTTACCCCCAAATCCTCGAGGCGAGCAACATCACTTCCATGTCAGTCCAGTTTGGTTGGCTCCCCCCCGTGCTGGCTGAGAGGAATGGAGCCATCGTCAAATACACCGTGGCCTACCGGGAAGCCGGTTCTCCCGGCAACCCACTGGAAAAAGACCTGCCCCCCTCCCCAGAGAACTCGTACACCCTCAACGGCCTCAAACCCAACACCGCCTATGATGTTAAAATCCGTGCTCACACCAGTAAAGGCCCTGGGCCATACAGCCCGACCGTCCAGTATCGGACATTCCAGCTGGATCAAGGTAGGACTTACCGGTTTCTCCTCCCTCTCTCTCCTTGTAACCGGGGCTGGTGCCGGGAGGCAGAGAGCTGGAGAGGTCAGGCCAGGCTCAGCCAGGCTCGTGAGTAAATACAAAGCACTCTGGTTTCACACTCAGTCCCTCAGCTCCTCTCTGCCTTGTGCCAGGTAAGTCCCTTTTACCACTTTCTTCTAAGTTAAGTCCGGACACCCTTCTTTCACTGGCACCTGAAGTGGGGGGCCAGTCGCTACACAGGTGGGAAGAGCGTTTTCTTCAGCTTTTGCAAACAGCCAAAAGAAAATAGAAAAATCAGAAAGCCTCAGATGTGACCTGGGATGGGTTTCCTGACCTGAGCATGCTCAGAAAGCCAGCACCTTGTTCCTGCAGCAGCCACCCAGACCCATAGTGTGCACTGAGCACGGGCAGGGTGAGGGCAATGCTACGCACCCTCCCTCACCCTTCCCCTGGCTTAGACATGGGGACAGGGAGCACCGGGAGACGGACCTTGGCAAAACTCAAGCAAAGTGTGGAGGAGGGAGCAAGCTCTTCCATTCCTGCAGCAGCAGCCAGACCCAGACTGGCAGACTGTTCTGCCAGTGTTTGACATTGTCTTCCTTCTCTTTCTTGCTCTTCCTTCCCTCTGCTGCCTTTTCTGCTCCTTTCTCCCCTTCCTCCTCACTTTTCTCTCAGCAGTTTTGCCCAAAAACTTCAAGGTGAAGATGGTGACGAAGACATCTGTCCTTTTGAGCTGGGAGTTTCCTGAGAATTACAACTCCCCCACCCCATACAAGGCAAGTGGAAGGGAGGAGTCAGAACTGTATTCCTTCTCAGTTTCCTGGGAGTCTTGTCTGTTGGTTTGAATAACAGATTATAAGAGCCAGAAATTCTGGATCCGGTTCTCAGATACAGGCAAATAATAGTTAATTGCTAGATCGTGGAGGTGTGCTGAAAATCAGGCCTGCTGGGTTGCACTCCTACCTCTGTTACTGAATCATTGCCTCCCTAGGCAAGTTATCACAGTTTTCCTGTTTCCAAATAAAAATTTCTCAGAGAAGTTTTAAGGCCTTGTCCTGTGTCTGCCTGGTGCTTGGGGACACTGCAGCACAGGAGACAGAAAGCTCCCCACTCAAATGGCTCCTATTCCTGTGTTTGCACCAGCAGAGTGCTCCGGCAGAGCTGGCTGGAGCACGGCGCAGCTGAGTGCCTTACGTTCTCTGCAAACCAAACCAAAGGGAGAAAGGAGTCTGGTTGATTAAGCAGTTTCAGCCTTTCTCATGGTACATCTTTGCTGCCTCTTCACCTCCCACAGATCCAGTACAATGGGCTGAATATCGATGTGGATGGCCGCACCACCAAGAAACTCATCACCAACCTGAAGCCCCGCACATTCTACAACTTTGTTCTCATGAACCGGGGCAACAGCATGGGTGGCCTGCAGCAGAACGTCGCTGCCTGGACCGCTGCTGACATGTTATCCAGGAAGCCAGAGGTGACCCACAAGCCTGATGCTGATGGCAACGTGGTGGTGATTCTCCCAGATGTGAAGAGCTCTGTGCCTGTCCAGTAGGTTTCTGATAAACTGCAGACTTGGCGTGCTCAGTTGATGTTGCAGGGTGTCAGCCCTGATGGCTGGAGTCCATGGCACAAACCCGCAAGGATAGTGGCGGAGGGTGTGTTCCCTGCATTTTCAGCCTTGCCTGAGTCTTGTCTTTTGGAGCCACTTCCCAAGGTTAACAGGGGTTGCCACAGGAGTGCAAAGGGAGGCATGTTATATGGGGCTGTCACTGAATCTAAAAGCAGCAATAACAACTGTGCTAAATTAAAAGTAAGGGGCTTGCTGCGTTGGGCCAATGGGGCTGTGTAGGCAAACCTAGCCTTCCACCATCGGTGTGCACACTCTCTCCTTCCGTGGCTCATAGAAAGAGATTCAGTCGTCCTATTTCTTCTGATTATTCCCAACTATTAGGGCTTACTACATTGTAGTGGTGCCTCTAAGGAAGTCCCGTGGAGGACAGTTCCTGAACCCTTTGGGCAGCCCTGAGGAGATGGACCTGGAGGAGGTAAGTGTGAGTGAGACTGAGGCTAGCTGTAGGGAGAGAGGAAACAGCTGTAATGGATGTTGTGGTGACCTGAAATCCTGAGAAGGGTGGTTTTGGAACATGTGATCCATGTTCTGAGTAGCTAAAGTGAGGCCAGTTTGAGTGGCATGGTTTGGCTCTCCCTCCTTCCTGTTCCCCTGAAGGTGCCGAAGGCATCAGGGCTCACAGTGTTCCTTTGCTTCCTCCAGCTCGTTCAGGACATTGCCAGGCTCCGACGACGAAGTCTGCGTCACTCTCGTCAACTGGACTTCCCCAAACCCTACATTGCTGCCCGTTTTCGCTCCCTTCCTTCCCACTTCATCCTGGGGGACATGAAGCACTACGACAACTTTGAGAACAGAGCCCTGGAACCAGGGCAGAAATATGTCATCTTCATCCTGGCAGTGCTCCAGGAACCTGAGGCAGTAAGTGCTGCCTGCTTTCCCTTACCCTCTTGAGACGCTTGTGACCCTGCTGTCCCCATTATCGACCAGAGACAGCAGCTGCAGGGGCAGCTCTCTTGTGAGCTGCCAGCAGGTCTTGTGCCCTCCTGGCATTCCCTGTAACTCTCTTCCACCAGACGCCAGGGCTTGAGGTTTTTTTCTTTGCAAAAGCCTTCCAGTCCAGCTGTAGAGCTTCTGCATGTGGTTATTGGAGCTGTTTGTGCTTGTGTCTGCATACAGGAAATGTGCTCTTCCATGCAGACGGGCTAACGACACAGGCATCTTGTGCACTGCTTCTGCATTTTGCCAGTCTGCTTAGGCAGGACTTGCTACTTTTGTGGCTCCAGATTTGAGTTCAGAGTAGGGGATGCTGAACTATCAGCTCAGGTGCACTTGAGTGCAGAGATCCCTGGGTCAACCCCCTTTACAAAGAGTAATTTCTTGTAAAGTCTGTCCTTGTATTCCTCAGAGCAGTGACCCTAGACATCCCGCTTTGAGAGCAGCTTGTCACATGTCCTGGTTATTACTAAGTTCCCCACCAAGCAGAGAGGGGAGAGTTTTTATGGAAAACTAGATGTGCTCTCTGCTCTTTTTAGCACTTCAGCACCTCAGCTGATTTCAGTGGTGTTGTGTTTGGCTTTTTGAAAACAAATATTTTAATATTTACCTGCCCTCCTTCCTCATGAACAATAGGAAGCAGTCTAATACTTCATTGTTTTTAAATCCCCCTATGGAATTGTAGCAGGGAGCTATTTGAAATTAAGGGTTTTCAGAGGTTTTTTTCCAAATAAATATTTAGTTGTGTATTTGATATTAAAGGATTAGGCTGACACGCTTGTGAATGGGTTTCTCAATCGGATTACTGCAGCTTGCGGTAATTTCTTCTTTGGAACAAGGTACTGCACACTCAGTCACAACAGCCTGGAATCACAGCAGCTCCCTCATGTGTAGCAGAATTTCAGTCTTGCTGAGACCTGATAGAGTTTCAAGACCCTGAGCCCAAATCTCCTGTTCTTGTCCTGTCCCAGACTTTTCACTCGAACTACGGCCTGCCAGTTCTTCCCTGTGCACTTTGTAGTTTCTATGTAAGATGGGAATGCATTATTCCTGGGGTGGGAAGATTGTAGCACTCATGAGAACAAGCAGGCAGTGCTGGTTAGTTAGGACTCTGGTAGGTTTGCATGTGCCTGTGATTTTCTCAAGAGCACAGCTCATTGCAGAGGAAGCAGAGGCGACACTACATTTTATTATTTTATGTTTAATTATAAGGGTTTTTTTAAGTCACTAGACTAGACTGTTTCTAAGCATTACTTTTTGTTTTAATCCCTTCCCTCTTTCTCTGTAATCCCATCTGACTGACAAAATCCAGATGGCGACATGAGAGCTTGACGGAAGTGTTTGTATGTTTGTGGAAGTGGAGAGGTCTTTGGGATGTGGTGGAACGGAGGCATAGTCAACTGGTTTTCTAAAATCCCCTTCCTGGCTATAAGATTAGGTGAGCCATAGGCATGAGCCAGTCTACAACTGCATGTGAATGTTATTTTTCAATGGTCTGTCTTGCCTGAGGTGTTGGAGGAGGAAAATACCTGTCACGTGGACACTCGCAGACAAGTGTTTTTTCTGTAGGTTGAAGAGGATATTTTCTCTGTTATTACTTAGGTTGTGCTGCAGAGAGCCCACATCCTCTGTAGCAATTTATCTTCTGTAACGTTTGCCCATTGTTTTCAGTCCCCATTCCCTCTCTGAACTCTGTTCCACAATCTTTCATGTCTCCCAGACTTTTGCTGCCAGTCCTTTCTCCGACCCCATCCAACTGGACAACCCTGATCCACAGCCAATCATTGATGGAGAGGAAGGGCTGATCTGGGTCATCGGGCCCGTCCTGGCCGTGGTGTTCATCATCTGTATTGTCATTGCCATTCTACTCTACAAAAAGTAAGAGATGCTTCTTGTCCAGATCTGTGAACATTCTGACTGTCTCCAGTAATAATCCCTAAAGGGAGTTTCCTGCTTGGTCCTGAAGTTGTCAGCTGGAGGGCAAATCCTCCCACTAGCATCAGAGAGGAGTCCTGAGGCAGAAATGCTGAAATGGAAGGGTCTGGCTGGCACAGGAAAAATGAGTGGTGGGTTGCCAGGACCTGCTGCTTCAGAGTCTACCCCATGGCACTCTCAGTAAAGCTGAGCTCATCTGCAGACACTGTTGTGGCATATGTGCAGTGAGTTTGCAGGTCTGTTGCCTGTCTCCTCCAGAAGAACTGGTCACAGCTGCAGTCTCAGGCTCCCCTTCCTGTGCTGTGTGAGTGCACAGTGGGTGTGGTACAAAGAAGCACCTTTGTGCTGTGGATCAGCTGAGACCTCCATTGTTGTCAAACTGGTTTTCAGCTGGAGCTGGGAGATGAGCAGCAGCAGTAGGGGTGTGTCTGCAGGAGAGATGAGCAAACAGCCCCTGGAAATGTCTCCTTTTTCCTTGGATTTCTGAGCAGCTCATGATGCATGGATGGGGACAGGGGTCCCTTGAAAACACACACACACACACACACACACACACACACACACACACACACACGTCACACTGTGCAGCAGAAGAGGACAGGAAAGGAAGCAGATGCTAAGCAAAACAGATCAAGAAAAGGGGCAGGATGGCAGCTCTGGCTAATGGGGGGGACAGTATGAAGAGAGCTCTGTTAACCCTGCTTCATCTTTCATCTGCACAGATGTGTTTGCTTATGCACATGGGAGTGTCTTTTGCATCCCAGCATGTGTGAAGCTGCTGGACACACAAGTGCTCTGGGAGCAGGGACTCAGGTGTTCCTTGTTGATGTTCATTAGCACTGATCTAACTGGGGAATCTTTGCTAGTCCCACCTTCCACCTGTGTTACCCAGTTTAGAGCTGAGCAAATGTTTCCCCCTTCTTCTGTAATTCCTTTCTAATCTGAATGTTTGTCTTGTCTTCTTTCCACTTACTGCTTTCCTGGACAGCAAGCCGGACAGGTAAGAGTACCAGATTTGCCATTTACTAACGTTCTTTCTTTATGGGCTGGCTGCGTGTTAGGCAGTATTTACTGTCTCTGGTGATGGGGCTGTGTTGGTACAGTTTCTACTGTTAGATATGTCCTAAAGGACACCCTGTGTTAGACTAGCACAGGACCATGTTTGAATTGGAGTAGAAAAAGCAAAGAAATCCCAGCTTTCTCCTGCTTGTCCATTTCTAAATATAACAGCACTTTTTCGAGCTGAGCAGCAGTGACAGTAAGCGGCTCATAAAATGTTGGGTTAATGGAGCAGAGAAACACCCATTTGTGTTGCAGTCAGAGGTGAAAGTGGGTTTTCTCCATGTCTGACTGCTCCATACAGGCTGTCCCTGAGCCACTGGCATACTGGAAACAGAATCTCACCAGCTGAGCTGTCCTCACCCCATTGCAAAAGCCATTCTTGCCCCATCAGCCAGGGACTTCTAAAAGAGTTTGCTTATAACTGCAGAATGAGACTTATTTTGAACCATTTCCAAGGCTGAGAGAGCTTTCACTGAAAGTAACCGATGGGTTTAGCCAATGAACTATTAACAGCAGTTTCAGAATTGCGGCAAAAATAAACTACTCCCAAACTGCAAAGTGGTGTAATTCCAAAATGCTGCCCCATGCGGTGCTGGCAGGGCTCCTGCCACTTCTTCTAGCTATTAATGACATTAAGAGACAGCTAACAATGTACTGAATAACCTTCTCTCTGCCTAAGCAATTACCGTTATT
Source organism: Chauna torquata (assembly GCA_013399475.1). NCBI lineage: Eukaryota > Metazoa > Chordata > Aves > Anseriformes > Anhimidae > Chauna > Chauna torquata. Next base: position 153,787 of record VXAL01000192.1, on the reverse strand, counting down.
GCTGCAGGCATATTACAGGAGGCATCTGTGCAACCCAAGCAGGAGAGGCAAGGAGCTCTACAGCCATCTTGCTAGAAAGGCTAGGACAATATTTGCAAGCCTCTGGGTGTGGGTACATGTTCTCTGCGTGCTGGAGAAGTTCTGCTTCCAGCAGCTTGTCGCTGTTCCCTTGCCAGAGGTTATCACCTCCTCAGATCAGCACTGGGCTTTGCTTCCAAATTCTTTTCAAGGAGAATGAGCCAGGTCAGCAAAGACTTTTAAACTACCTCAGCTAACCTAGCCCATTTTGAGCAAAATATATTACAAAGCACTTACATGTGCAGCTCAGCTGGCACATTGGAATGGCCTTCAGCTTCTGGCAAGGAGGTGAGAGAGATCTCAGCAGGCACAGCTGTGATGGGAGAAAATGTGTCTACATTGGTTTTGAACCCAGATTTTTAGGGTTCTGTAGATCAAAAATGGTTGAAAACCACTGCTCTGACTTCTCTGCAGCAAGGCACTGAGAACTCCTAAACAAGCCAATAGAGAAATAGCAGTTACTTTATGTCCAAGGTCATGACCAGGAGATTCTGTACTTTTCCAAATGATTATGATGGCTTTGGTTCTTTCAGGCTGAAAGTGGCTTGGCCAGAATTGGAACATTTCTACTTGCAAAGTTCAGTGGAGGCTTGTCTGTGCTGGGAGGCTGAGGTGTGAGTTCACAGTACCTCAGCTGCTCCTTGTTGCCTATCTGTACTTCAGCTGTGTGAAGGGGTAACTTCCAGACTTGTCTGAAAGTTGTTGGGCTGTTGTAAAACCCATCAAGTACTGCAATGACAAAACATTCCAAACCTCATCCCTTTTCTGATGCGTTTTATGTAACTTACATCCTTGTTCAGGACATGGCTGTACCTGGCCCTGATTTATGTGAAAGCTATACTCAGGTCTGAATGTGGCCCGAGTAGCTGAAAAGACTAAGAGGCATGTAAGCTAAGATGCTTTGTCTTTTTTTTTTTTTTTTTTTCCCAAGCAAACGGAAAGACTCAGAGCCACGGACAAAATGCCTCCTGAACAATGCTGAAATCACCCCTCACCACCCTAAGGACCCTGTGGAAATGAGGCGCATCAACTTCCAGACTCCAGGTAACCAACCAGCTGCAAACCAGCCTCTCTCACTGGGAATGCAGGAGTGGAGCAATTGCCCTTTCCTTAGCCGCTTCCTGCCAGGCTGCTGTAGTGCTGCCTTTGAGACCCAGTACTAACCTAGGATGCAGCCAAGGAACCTCAAGCCTTGTCTATGCTAAGCAAGACTGCTGAAAGAAGCCTTTTCTGGGAAACCACAAGGGCCTTGCACAGACTCTACCCAGCAATTGCAAGGCAGGAAGAAGGGCTTTTCTGGATATCCAGCTAAATTGGTGAATTCTGAGCTAAGTACACAGCTGCAAGTGCCGTGGCCGTGCTGAGCTTGCCCAACCACCAATGCTGCCGCACAGCGCTGTGCCTCGCACTGCGAGACCCCTGGGGCGGTAGAGACGAAGCGTGGCAGGCTGTCCGGCACACACTGCTTCAGCCACATCTGTAACTGGTGCTTTCTGTATACACACCAAAACACTCCTGTTGGGGCAGGCCTGCCCTGTGGGTTGTGAGGACAGAGAAAGGCAGCTGGTTGCTTCACGCAGACGAGGCAGCGTCTCCTCGCTTAGTGTAGACGTCATCACTGTGAACAGCTGCTGAGCTAGCGTGTAACTACACTTAACTCCCGGGCAGAGAGGCCCAGTGAACCCTCCTTTCTGAACACGTGTGTCCCCATGTACATGCATGTCTAAGCTGCCTGCATGGCACCTCTGCAAGCCACCACTGACACGGCCCAGCATGGACATGTCCTCATACACACAGACACTTGGCAATGCTGAACAGTGCCTGCGCACTGGTACGCACCTCTGCTTCCGAGTTCCTGGTGCTTGAGGGTTTGGAAGGGAATTTATTGTGCTTTTGGGGGGCTGGCTGTTGCATTCAGTTTGTATTTTTTTGCTGTTTTGTGCTTGTTAGTAATGTTTCTGCAGCTCTTGTTTTCCCTTCCCATCCCAGTCCTGTCCTTAGCATTGTCTGAGTTTTCTTAGGGTGAGACTGGCAAGTTGATAGGTACCCAGACTGCAGGGATCCTTGGGGAAGCACAAAGGCAGCACTGAACTGAGCGTTTCATATCAAAAAGCTAGGAACAACCTATTGGTATGAGTCCAAGCTTAGGAAAGATTAGTTCTCAGCTAAGGGATGGAAGCAGGTTTAATCCAGCATGCAGGGACTGAATGCAGAGCAGTTCTGCAGCTAGGTCCCTAAATCAGCCATTACTCAGTGGTGCTCTTGCAGGAGAGTCTGAAGGTATTTGAGATCTGCAGCAGGAGAGCGGTCTGCTGTCTCTCTGAGCATGCAAGGTACTGAGCAGGGCACTGCTTGGGAAGCTTGAGAGAATCCTGCTGTCCCAGCTGTTTTGCCCATTGTATAAGAAACTTCTTTTGAGGGTCCCCAGCTGCAGCTCAGCAGCATTGTCTGGGCTCTGATTCATACTGGTGCAAACAAGAGCTTCCTTTGGGAATGTTCGGGTTGGCTTTTGGGTGCTCCAGTGGTGGCTTGAGACCCAGGAGAAAGAGCTGCACTCTCCCATGTGAAACGGATGCTGGGATAAAAGCAAAGATAAAAGGTTGTGGCCATCCAGCTTAGCCTGGATGCTAAGAAGCAGATGGCAGTGCTGTTTCATGCGTTTCCCTTACTGATTATTTCTTCTTGTCCTCACAGGATTGCAGAGTCAGCTAAGGAAGAGTCACTTCCTAGCTTCAGTTAATGTGATCTGTAGATGAATGAGTCTGTCTTGTGTTGAGCATGCTGTTTTGGTCATGCTATACCTCTGAATTCCTGATCTAAGAGGCTTGTAAAGGTAGCTGAGACATGCAAGCCTGCTGTTAAGGCTCTGCTAGGCAAAGGTCTGCAGACCTCAAAAGACTGCCGGGTTTTGTCCTACCTTTAAAAAGATACTGCCAACTTTTCTTTGCAAAGTTATCTAGCCAAAGTGAGCTGGCTGGTTTACTCTGCTACTGAGTTTGTAAAGCTGTAGAAGGTTTTAAAGGATTTGGGTGAGTTGGTCAGCTGCCCCGACAGAATTTTGACAGCAGTTGGGTGAAAATGGATGGAAATTCAGAACTCGAAGTGCATTGGTGATAATGGGGAGATTGTGGTGCAGTGTGCAGGTAGAAGACTCCATAGGTGCTGTCTGAATTCAAGCCATTTGAATTAAGTCTGTTGAGGTTTAGAAATGGCCTGTGGGCTCTCCAGCCAGGTGTCCCAGGGTCCAGGAAGCAGAGAGCCTCTGTCCTGTCCCCAGCAGCAAAACAAAAGGGGGGACATGGGAATGGGAGCGTGCATGAGCATCTATACAGCTTGGAGAGAGGAAAGGATGTAGCACATCTTAGAGATCCTGTCCTTGCCTAATCAGCACAAAAAATAACTTTCTTTTCCTCTTTAGATTCATGTTGTTTTTTTTGTTTTGTTTTTGTTTTATTAGCATGAAATTTTTTAAAAAGTGTATATTTTATTTATTTTTTTTTTTTACTGTTTTCTGCAGATTCTGGTCTGAGCAGCCCTCTCAGTGACCCTGAGTTTGACTTTGAAAGTTAGTTCCTGTGTGTTTTTGTTCCTGTTGGTTTCATTTTTTTCCCCATAATTATTTTTTCCTCTTCTGTCACTTTCCTTTCCAATTCTGTTTCGTTCCTGTTATTTTTTTTGCCGAACTCTCTGTATTCCTGCAGTGTTTGCTCATCTCATCCCTTTTCTGTGCCATCTGTTTGTCTGAACTGCGCTTCCAGTTTTACAGTATCAAATAACAGGCCTTTTGCAAGACGAAGGTAGTAGCAGTAGCATAAGAATAGAGCCCCCAGTAGCAGTGTGAGACGCTGTCCTCCTTCTGTGTTTCTTTCGCTCTCTCAGGAGAAAAACATGGGTTTCAAGGCTTCTTTTTCTCCCCATTGTCAAAGATGTTTCATTTCTGAAGCTTGGCTAAATGTTCCTTGTACTTATTCATGGATAGAAAGCAATCTTTTGTGCACCAGTTTGTGAGCGTTGTATGCATGTGTGCCTGTGTTTCTGTGTTCATGGCTTCGTAACATGGGGAAAGAGGAAACAGAGGCAGCTGACGATCTCCTCTGTCTTTGGAAAGAGCCACACAGGCACCTTTTCATGTCCAATGAGGAAGAGAGCCATTTCCCATCTGTGGCAGGTGTCTGTTCCTTGGCAGCGACTTGTTCCAGGAGCACAAAGACCAGAGGCCTCTCCATGGTCCTCCACACCCAGTGGGTTTCGTGCAGAGTGCCATCCAGTCACAGTTATTTGCAAGGATAAACGGGCTCTGGCCCATGTAACAGATGTTAGGGTGACGTTTCTGGCGAGTTGGCTGGTGCACAGAGAATCAAGTCTTTTGTGATAAGATTAGAGAGAATCAAGTGATTGAAATGTTAGATGAGACTGGCTCTAAAAGACTTCATCCCCATTAGAAGCCAAGATCCCAGCTTTGCTGGGTGGTTTTTTTTTTTTTTTTTATGCTGGGCAGGGAACTACATAGGAGGTTTCAGCTGACAAATGTGAAGCATCACGGATGCTGCTTGTGGTCGGAGATGTGAGGGCTGGGACAGTTTTCTGAATAGTTTAATCCAAATACTGGTCTCTTTGTATTGAATGCTCCTGCCAATACTGTCCCAGTCCACCTGCCACCTCCCCTCAACCCCTTTATTGTAACACAGAGGGGTTTTGTGTGTTTTTTTCAAGCCACGCTGATTCTTCAGCCCAAGACAGCACTCCCTCTGCCACCCTGGCTGCTGTGGGAGGTATCCCTGTGTGGCAGCCCTACAGGTAGCCAGGAGGCAGTTGAGCAGAGGAACCTGCAAGCCATTTCCCTTCGTGACTAAAAAGAGTTATTGAATTAAAGCAGACAAAAGAGAAGCTGCTGCAGCTGACACAGCAGAGCTGGCTGGTACCACTGGAAAGTACTGCTCCTGGCTTGTTTAATATCAAACCCCTCCTGGATCTTAATGGGAACCCTGATGCACTTGGCATTTTGACCAGGAAAGTGTTTATCGCTGCAGAGGTTTCCGGTTTTGTTTTATTATAAAGAGCCCTAGAAATCAATCCGACAAGGAGATTGCTGTCCTTAAGAGCAGCAAAGCAAGGCAAGTTCCCATGTGCTCTCAGCCAGTGTTTGTTTACAGCAGGTGGGAGGTGGGGGCAGGATGTTCCCCAGCAAAGAGACAGGGATGGTTTTCAGGAGCTGGTCACACTGATGATTTTTCATGGAGTTTTTATGAAGGAAACTTGTGAAATGCCTTCAAAGGGAACATGACTTCTCTTTCCAGATTGGCACAGAGGGCCTTTCCCATGCAGCCTGTGTGCTCAGAGGGAATGACACATACTGCTCCATGATTTCAGATCCAAAGAGCATCTGAAGGTTTTTTTCTTGTTTGCTTGTTTTTACCAGATTTTCTGGTTGTTGTTAAAAGAAAAAGGAAAAAAAAACAAAACATACGTGTTCATTGTTTGGGATTTCATCTACACTAGTGTGTTTCTAATCACACTTCAGCAAATAATCTCTAGGTTTTTGCAGCAGAATCAGGTGGTGGCAGCTGGGCCGAGAGCTGCCTGGCTGCCTGCCAGCCCAGGTGGGAAGAAGTTGGTGAGGGGGTGACCCGCACAGATCTGGAGACAGTTCTTGAGTTGCCAGAAGTTGTTCTGAGTAGGGCTCAGCTTTGCTGTAATGCTACAGCTCAAGGTATGTTTGCTGCCCTCTTCAGCCCTTACATTCAGAGGCAGAAGGACAGGAACTTGACAAAATGTTTATAATATTAACTTGCTGGGTTTCTGACCTCTGGCATCCCAGCCAGTATGGCCCTCGCCTCCCAGCATGGGCAGAGAGAGGACCAGTTCCTCCGAATGCCCCCGGTCAACATCCAGTGCGGGGCAGATGGCAGCCACCTCCCAGTCCATGGTGGGAAGCAAAGGAGAAATCCTTCTCTAGGTGAAACGGGCTGCAGGACAGCAAAAGTAACTAGGATCTTTTCCTCTATGAGCTGGGAGAGGCTTTATGCCCTGATCGCCAACAGAACAGAATGGAGCCAGCGCAGCCTCCAGAATACTTCGAGGTTATTTTTGTGGGCTTTTTTTGTCTGTTCCAGCCCCACCCCTTTCATTTTCAGCTAAACTTTCTTGTGCTGAAAAGAGACATCTAGTTAGCTTAGGAAAAAAAAAACGTTTGAGTGGTGGCTCAGATCCCCACTCTGTGGCAGACTCATCCAGTCCCCAGGCCTGGGGGAGGCAGCATCTCTCTAGAACTCACTGTAAAACTGAGGATGTCATGCTTGCTTTGCCATCTCTGTGCTGAGATTTCAGAGTATCTGACCATGCTGCTGCCACCGCCGCTGCTTTGTCACACACCAAAACCCACGGGGCTCGAAATTCTCCCTGACTTCCATCTCTTCTCCACTTCCGTCCTTCTCATTTGGGGGCACTGCCCAGGGCTTTTCAGCATGCTGCTCTCCTCGCCTGTCCGCTGTCATTCATGGCGGGATCAGCTGGCAGACAGCATGGGAAGCCTTTGGAAAAACATGATCCAATGCAGATGAGCAAAGCACGGAGAGCTTTTCCACCTTCATTTGTAGTGTAGCTATTCAAGATGATAGGTCAGGAAGGATCCCTGCTCTTTCCAGAGCTCCAGCTGCTTTTCTCAGAGCAGGTTGTGCAAGTCATGCTTTAGACACACAAGCAACTCTGCCTTTGCTGCTCAGCCCTGTCCGTGGCTGAGATGTGCCTTCAGTCTGGTGCAGCGTGGCCCTCGCTGCCAGTGTATCTCAGAGAAGATGGAGTCTGTTCTCTGGCAGCTCTGCCTCAGTATGAGCACAACTAGTGTTGGGTGAGAATTGCACGGGAACCAGGTGAACTGGGGTCACGAGGCATCGGTCTCCCCAGCAAATTGTTTCCTGTTCCCCAGACTGAGAAGGGGCAAGAGGATCTTTTGCCTTTCCATCACAAAAAGCAATGACCTCCCAAGCAGAGATTGCCGATGGGATCGGTACAGCCTACCCTGCAGGTGGAAAAGGGAGAGCGAGGACAGAGCAGCGCTGGCCATCTATGGGCTGTGCTGCAGAACACCCTCTGCAGTCCATGGACAGGAAGAGGAGCCAGTACTTGACATTTCTGTACCTGGTTGCGCTCTTGCAGCAGTGAAGGTTAAGGCCGCTGCATCCATGAGCTCACCAAGAAGCTTACAGAGCCAGTGTTGTGCAGAGGACAATTCCTGAAAAGCCTCCCCTGCTTCCTCCCATCTGCATTCCCTTCCACTGCCCCACATCACCATGGGTGGCTGGATCCCTGCCCCTTCTCTTCTTTTGTGTTGGATTTTGTTTATGATCATTGTGGGTGCTGTAACATTTGCTGCGTAGGTTCCTCTGGCAGCATTTGCTCATTTTAAGTCCACTACTGGAATCGCTCACATGCATCTGCTCTTCGGATTTTCCTTTTTGTTTTGCTCTGATTTACACATTGAAAATGGGGCCATCAGGGAAACACTCATTTTACTGTTTTTTTACTTCCTTGATTTTTATTTTTTTACTTCCAAGGACACAATTTCGAGCCCTGAATTCTTCTCTTCTAACCTCCCTACTTTCATTGCAGATCTTACATTGTAATTATTTTCTTTTCTTGTTTCTTCTTTCTTATAATATGTGCAACAGTTGTGAATTTTAGTTATTATTAAATGAGATTCTTTTCCTGCTGTCTTGTCTTTTAGGTATGCTCAGCCACCCACCAATCCCTGTTTCCGAGCTGGCTGAACACACAGAGCATCTCAAAGCTAATGATAACCTGAAATTATCCCAAGAGTATGAGGTATGAGCAAGAGTGAGTGCTGTGCATGGGTTTGCAGAGCCAGGAAATTAGGAAATTCAGACAGGCCCTCATCCAGATAAGCATAGTTTCACTTTAAGGATCTGGTCAGTTGAAATAGAAAAGCTGTTTATATATGTAAAATTAAGTACTTGCTCAGTGCTTTCCTAGGTTCAGTTCCAGATAGTAAAAGAGAACTTGATCTGTGAGACTTTCCTGTCCAAAGAGGGGGCATCTTGGATGGGGTCTAAGCTCCCTTCATGAAGGGGTGATGTATTTCTGGATGATGACTGTTTACCAGTTTTAGACAAGTGGGATGGGGAGTTGTCCTTGAGAATGCCTGTGTCTTGCTGCTGAACTTGCAGAGGATCAAGCCGAGGAATGAGATCCGTGGTTCTAGATAGCTGAAGTTAGGAGAGGTGACCAGTAAGTCCTCCGCAGCTGACAAGATCAGCAGCCACTGAACTAAAGCTGAGAAAACAGGATAATTTGTGCCTTCCTTGTCTTGTCTGGGATTTTTGTGCTCGTTTCTCCTTCCTGCTAATGTTTGGGTACTCGAATGGGCTCTGCAGATGAGCAGCAAGGCAGAGCTGAGGCTGCTGGACTTGCATCTCAAATGATTATCCCAGTCTGTAAAATTGCCACCTTGCAGGAGCTGACAGGTAGGGCCAATCCCAAGGCAGACTGAGGGGGGAAAAGAAGAGAATCATAGTCCCCACGTTACCACTGCTGCTACTTAACATGGCTTCCTCGTCGCCAGAGTGGAAGGGCTGTACTCGTATGCAAACCCGCTCCTGTCTGCTGGCGGTATTGCGGCTGCATCAGCACTGCTTAAATCCCAGTGCAAATGCCCGGTGCTGCTGGGGCGATCGCTGTGCGAGTTGCTTTCATTGCAGATTGAACATATGACTGAATTTTTTGTTGTTGTTGTTTAAAGACAAAGTGCCCTGATATTTTTAGACTAATAACTAGTCTAGACTGCCTAGTTCTGTTTACAGGCAGAGAGCGAGGGGATATTTTCTGAACAAAAGACTGGTTCTGGGATGCTTTCTCCCCGGTCTGGCTTGCAGACATCAGCATGTGTGAAGCAGTTGTGTAGTCACAGCTCCGCACCCGCAAAGGGGGGTCGCGCAGTGGAGAGGGCGCGTTTGCTCTGCTGGGGTCTTTCACCGCACGTTGGGGTGCGGGGGGAGCAGCAGCCTGTTAATATGCTCTATCCAGATTTCAAAGACTAATTTGCATAATGCAATATCCCAAGCGCCCTGGCTTTGTTCCAGCACAACCTCTTCTAGTGGAAGAGCCAGAGCTAAACAAACATCGCTAATGAAATGAATGTGAGGCGAGATTAGAGGGATAGAGAGCAAACAGACACATTACAACAGTATAAATACCCATTAGTTAGAAATGCTCTGCAGTGAGAGTGCAAGAGAGGACGCTGGTGTTGGGTGGTTTTGTACCAGCATTGCCACAAGCACCGGAGCGGAGTTCTGCCAGGGAGCTCCAGGGTCGGCCCAGCAAGGAGAGGGCAGTGACAGCAGGTGCCTGGCAAGGACCAAACTCTGCAAGCTCAAAGGGACAGGTCCAGGTAGGTGTGTGCAGGACCCTGTCCCTGCCGGGCAGGCAGAGGGAGGGAGAGTGAACAGCAAGAAGCAGAACTCAACACACTCCTGCCAAGCCTCCAATTGAGGCAAACCCCTAGGGCTCTGCAAAATGATGAAGGAATTAAGCCCTTGTTTTATTTAATTCTCTGGCTGAGGATTTAGAGGTAAACGTAATTAACCTAATTTCCATATCTGGGACAGCTGGACCTTAAGGAAAAAAAAAAAACACCAAACCTGGCATAAATCACCGGTACAGGCAGAGAGGATTTTCCTCTCCAGTGCATTTTATTGTTTACTCCTTTATCCCTTCTAGGAAACAGCCATGTCGATTCAGTTCCTTAGGGCCAGGTTCCTTACCCCTTGTCTGTCTGGGGAGGTGCACTCGTCCCTCCCTGCCACACTCCTGTGGTGCTTTCAACCCCCTTTGCACCTGGGAGACCTTCGGCACTGAGCCCTTGCTGTCCCAAGCTGTGCTGTCTCTGCTCTTCATGGAGCAGCCCGGTCCTCTCCTGCTGCCTATTTCCCTGATGGTTCATATCCCACTTGCATCCATGGTTATAAACCTCATCCTCGCTTAAATATCTTCTTCCCCAGGTATTAGTACTCACTAAGACACTGGTATATTTATGCCCTCTTAATCGTTGTTTAGTTTAACCATGCACAGATTTAGCCTCTTCATCATTTCATAAATACATCCTGATGTGATTGTCCCTGTTGTTCTCTCCCAGTTGCCTGCCATTTGTCAGTGTCAGTAACGCAGGGCTGTAACTAATCCAGTGCAGCCACGGCACAAGTATGATTCAGGGCCTCTGTATTGCAGCCTGAAATTGCACTGATGCTTTTGCTACCACTGTGTCATGCCAGGGAGGGAATTACCTCAGGTACTGCTCTGGGTGCCTGGGGCCAAGGGAGATGGGACCTGAGCATGCTATGCCACTGGGCTGGGGCTTTTCCACAGCAAAGATCTGCTCTTGAGGGAAGAAAACAGTGAATGCTGCATTCCTCAGCTAGATCTTCAGAGCCATGGTCTGTCCCATGTGGAACAAGGTACTCGGAGCTTGATTTGCTGCTTTTCTCCCCTCTGACTTTTCTGTTTTCTTTTCCAATTCCTCCAGTCCATTGACCCTGGCCAGCAGTTCACCTGGGAGCACTCCAACCTTGAAGTGAACAAGCCCAAAAACCGTTACGCTAACGTGATCGCCTATGACCACTCACGCGTCATCCTGCTGCCCATTGAAGGTACTGTAGCAGTGTCTGCTCCTACATGTCAGCGCTAGGCTGAAGTTTCTGCCCAGGAACATACTGCACGTGCTCTTCTCCCTTCCCTGTTACCTTCTATTTATATTCTTCTCTTAGCGTCTCCCTGGGAGTTTAGCAAGCAAGAGATACCTGTGTAAACTACACGTTTTTTAAATTCTGGTGACTGACATATTCCCTGGAGCTGCAATCTCTCATTTCAAAGGCTGGTTTATCAAGAAACTGTCTCTTTGCTTTACTTAGAGATCCCTGCAATATGTTTTTGACTAACAGGAAAAATTCAGACCACATAGTGCTTTTTAGAGAGAGCAGGAACGGGGCAGTGGGTGGCAATGGATGTGGAATGTCTCTGTACAGCAGATGAATAAGAAGTAGGCACAGGGCTAATTGTACAAATGTGAGTGTCAGCAACATAGCAAAGATGCAGCTCCTTAGTTGTACAGATGTAAAGCTTACATGATATGCAGCTCCTGCTGCAGTGCTGGCCCCTAAAAGGCTAAGAATAGGAAAGGTTTAGTGTTGGCCTGGTAGGTCATAAATTGTTTCCTGAGCTGCTTATGTGAGTGATGGTGAAAATTTACATTAAACTTCACGACTCATGGCTCTTGAGAGAGTTGCTGTGGTGCATGCTATGATAAGAGGGGCTTTTGATGGAGAGGAGATGGAGTTTAACAGGGGATCTGCTTTGGTTGCTGCTGCTGGGATAATATTCAAGTTTCGTCATCTCAGGTTATGTGTGGCTGTGCTGTACGGATAAAGCATTTGTGGCCAGTCTTGCATTGCCAAGAGCTGATCATCTGAGCAGAGAGGATATGGGACATGCAAATAGCCCCCTGGTGAATTCAAAGGTTAATTCAGAAGCCTTTGTGACAAGGGAATTGCTAGAATAATCTCCCTCTGCCAAGGTAATTCTGAGGGATCAGGGGAAGTGGAAGAGCTGTTTCTGAGGTAACAAAAGATCATGGTGATTTGCCAAAAAGCTGCGCAAATCTGGAATGGTCTTGTCAGCCATTAGAGGATTTTTAAACATTTGTAGTTGTGAAGCTGCGTGTGTTCTAGCTTGTTTTCTTCTGAGATTAATATTGCATGAGCCAAGGAAAGCTAAGTCGTTAAAAAGTTGCCTTGTCATTCAAGAGAAGAGCACAAGTGTAGAAATGAGGGACACTGGGCTGGTCTCTGCTCTCAGGAAAGCAGGGCTGGATGCAGGCAGCAGTCCTAACTCTGCCCAGGTCGCATCGCGAGGGACTGATGGCAGCATTAGTAGAAGGGGCCGAGGTTTAATTTCAAGGTGTCAGAGGTTCTGACTTGTCTTGGCTGCTGTGGTCCTTCCTACCAGGCTGTATCTTATGCTGAAGGCTGGAAGATGAAAGGTGTTGGAGGAATTAGTTCTTGCTTTCTTTTTGTTTTAAATCTGGATTTGTCAAGGCTGCAGGTTGTCACCATCTGCGTGGTCAGGAAGAAGTAGTGGCTTTAATTCAGTGACTTCTCTGTAACTGGGCCTGTCACACAGCGAAACATTGCAGGAGCTCATGGCCACCATTTTAAATTACAGAGTGGACCCGAGGGGGCTGGAGAGAAGATTAATTCCGGAAGCTCAGCCTTGATCACGTTTCTGCTGCCGCTGCACCACCGCCTTCCCTTCTGAAATTTCAGATTGGGAAGGAATGGGGGAAGGGAACCCTCCAGAAATTTAATCAAAAGCCATTTCCACCAGCAGCTGAAATTACCAAGTACCCTTGAGGACTGGCAGGCAATTCAGCGTGGATCATACCTAGCCAATAGAAGAAGCGATGCCTATTGCTACAGCAGGATGAGGACTAGCAACCCAATTTCATATTGGTACAGCTCCCCACCCTTAGCTCCCCTTCGAGACACGAGTTAAGCGTTCTGTACTGAGTTAATCTTAGGTTAGCAGAAACCTGCCAACCCGGCCAACCGCTCGGCTCTAATTAGGAATGGGCCAATTCTCCAAACGGTGCAAATTGTCCATGCCAGTCTTGGAGGCTTTCTAAAGCTGAACCTGAACATCATTGCATGCCAGTGTCCATTTTAACTTCAGAGCAGCTTTCTCCTGCCATGTCCCAATCATCCTCTTCACTCTGGCAGTACCTTCTGCCACTCATATCAAACCCGTCAAACAAGGACAACAAGCAGGCAGCTGTAACTCAATAGCCTGTAACTCATGCAAATAGAAAAAAATTAAAATAAAAATGACAGCAGGCAATTTAAAGCAAGTCAAAGCCTGTAATTTCAAAGCTTTTACTGGCTGAATCCAGCCTGGTTTTATTCCTTACTTTGTCCAGCTGTAGCTCACTGCGTGCAATTAGACTCTGTAGGGACTGCACAGTGCACCAGCCAGATGCGTTTGCTAGCCATACTCTGGGCATTCTGGGACAAGGACGTTTTTTGTCCTGTTTGAGACCTGTGAAGCAAGAGCCCTAGGCCAGCACTTTCGCTCCTATAGGCAACACCAATAAGAGTATGGCTTCAAGGTTTGATGTTTGGTCTCTTTAACATCTTCTGCAAGAAGTTATTTGTCTCCCTGTAGTGCAGACCTTCAAGACAGGAACTTCAGCTGGGAAGAACTTGCAAAGAGCCTCCCAGCAGTGACTCCAACCCAGCCAGCCATTAAGGCTCTGGTGTTTTTGCAGGGGAAATTCTCTCTAACAACATTCCTGCGAAGATCTCCTCGTGCTTCCAGCTGCATAAAGTCCTGTCCTGCACAATCCAGTAACTTGCTTTTGCTGATTTAATACAGGAATTGTGGGCAGTGATTACATTAATGCCAACTACATTGATGGCTACCGGAAGCAGAATGCCTACATTGCCACACAGGGACCTCTGCCAGAGACCTTTGGAGACTTCTGGAGGATGGTGTGGGAGCAACGTTCAGCTACTATTGTTATGATGACTAAGCTGGAGGAGAAATCACGGGTAAGATGCATGGGAGGGATGACTAGCTAGTCATAATCCTGGGGGACTGGAGGGTAGGGTTGGGGAACAGTAAATCCCTTTGATCTACAGCCCACACTTATGTCAGTGGGGGATTTCTAGCTGCTTTGCCAGCACCCTGAAAGTTCAGTGATTCATTCCTTTAAAAAAAAGAAAAAAAAAAAAGCCATTCACCCTGGAAAGCTGCAGTCTCCATTGCAGCTCCAAGAGAAGAGGACACTCAATCCCACCACATGCTTTGTAGGTCTATCTTGGAGTTAATCATGTGGCAGATTTCACGTTCAGTTCTTTTGTTTAACAAGCCCCAGTACTTTCACTCTAATCTTCAAGATCATTCCAGTCTGTTGTCTACATGATTGATGTGGTGCATCAAAGCCTGTGCTTAATAAGTAGGAGCTTTTCATGCCAGGTGTCTTCCTGTTGTCGTGCTCTGGAAAGAGACATTGCTTGCGCGTTCCCTCCCCATTGCGAACTTGCCGGCTTCACCTGTAATGTCAGGGCATTTTTGGAATGAGCTCCGGCAGCACAGGGTTTGTTCCAGCATTCAGCATTGCCTTCTGTCTTCCAGATAAAGTGTGACCAGTACTGGCCAGGCCGAGGTACAGACACCTATGGAATGATTCAAGTGACATTACTCGATACCATTGAATTGGCCACATTCTGTGTTCGAACATTCTCCCTTCATAAGGTGAGTTTTCTCCCGCTCCCATTTCTTTCCCAGAAATGGGCACACTCTCCTCCTTACCCAGCATGGGCAAGGTGTGGCATCGTGCTGGTACCGCACATTACTCTTGGTGTGCTTTTATCTTTGCAGAATGGCTCCAGTGAGAAGCGGGAGGTCCGCCAATTCCAGTTCACAGCGTGGCCTGACCACGGTGTACCCGAGTACCCCACACCATTCCTGGCTTTTCTGAGACGGGTGAAAACCTGCAACCCCCCCGATGCTGGTCCAATTGTGGTGCACTGCAGGTACTGATTTCCCACACCTAACTCTTGCATGGGGTCATCTGCAAGGGAGGCCAAATCTCAGTAGGACGTTGATTTGCACCTAGGAGACGTGTACAGTCTCCTAGCAAGTACCTAGCAGGTGAGAGCTGTCCTGTCAAGTGGATTCCCAGCCAGCATCTGACAAGGATACTTTGGGTTTTCATTCAGTGCAGAATTTCCAGCAATGAGTGGTTTAGTTTGCACCAAATCACTCAGACCTTATTAGCAACAGGAAGCAGCCCGTGCTGTACTGGCATCTGCTTCTGTGTGTAGGGGTTGTTTCTTGTCACAGTGGAAAAGGAGGAAGTTCAAGTGCAACCTAAGAAGCTGCTTGGCATTGCTGCATTGGGTGTTTGGGAGGCAGAGATGCTTGAGCTGTCAAAGGGATAGCTGACAGTGATTGAAAGAGGTTTTTTTGAGTGCTGCAGCCGTTCTCATAATGACAAACCAAAGGCCCCTATGGGCAAGTAGCATTTCCTAATTCAATTTACAACCCAAAGAGGAACACTTGCAGCCTTAACTTAGCTAAATCCCTGTGTTCCTCAGGAGGTTGCGGAGGAGCCTGCAGGTTACTCAGCACTGAGGAAAGACATCTGCATTTTACAGGCTGCTGGGGGAAGTTAATCCTGCCTCTCCTAGAGGATGCCATTTAAACAGTCTTTGTAAGTGGGCAACTTATCACTAACCTTGCAGATGGCAATTATCATGCACCTCTCAGAAAATGAATAAAGAGAGCTGTCAGCTCACAATGTGCAGGAACCAGCTCCCAGATCAGCTGCTAAATTCTTGCCAAAGCTCCAGTCACCTGCTTGGTTCAGGTGTTAGGCAGTGTAATTAAAAGAGATCAAGGGGGCTTTATGAAAAAAGGGACTGCAGCAGAATAGTAGAGGAAACCCTTTATTAGCAGTGGCAAATGCATAGACCCACAGAGCCCTGCTGATTCACAAATGCCATTACATGCAAGTTTGATGTTACCTCAGTGCACAAAAACGTTTAGGAACAGGGGTGACGCATGTTACTCATTACAACATCAGTAGTTTCTCAGATGCTGAAAGATCAGAGCGTTTAAACATGCTTTCTAAGCCCTTAGATCGTGCTAGCCTTTTGTTCAAGCCCCCTACCTAGAATTGTTGTAATCGTCTGTCTGCCAGGAGAGCTCCTGTCATGGGGATGTCACAGATGAAGAGGCATGAGAAGTGGGGCAGGTTGGTATGGAGGGGCAATAGGCACGCTACCAGAGGCAACTTTTCATCTTGTGTCCTCGGGTGACATAAGACCAAACTTCGGTTTAGAAGTTTTTGCTAAACTGAGCTGAGACTCAAAGTGAATCTCTGCACATTGCAAGCTTTCTTTGGTTTTAAGCCTGAGCACTTCTGCATACTGAGTGGCACAGAAAATGAGGGAACCTTTCCATCCACTGACTCTTAACTCCAGAAGCCTCTCCATAGCATTGTGGCAGTGCTGACCCAGCCTGAGCTCAGATAAACAGCTGTTTAGGTGCCAGTGCAAGCTTTACAGGCCCCACTGCAGCACTGTGCTCACACACTAGAGAGTACCACTGACACGGAGCAGCAGAAACTTCGGTGTCATCACTGTCAGAAATTCTCCAACATAGTTTGCTTTTTTTTTTTTCTTTTTTTAAAACTTTGCCAAGAGCAACACATTGAGTTGAGTGGGAACTAGCACAGCCATTTTGATTAAGCAAGTTCCTTTAATGCAACAAAATTCATAAAATAGATTGACGAAAACATTTGGGTATGTTCTAGTTTGCTAAGCATTCCTTTGCCTCAGTTCTTCAATAGCTCTGTTCACAAGGCTTCAGTTCCTTCCCATTCACTGAGTGCGTGTGTCATTCACTGTCTGCCTCTTGTCCGTTTCTACCCCATGATTACTGTTGTTTGTATCAGTGGAAAGCTCCTCACTCGTGGGTGAATGTCCTTCTTCAGTGGGAGAATTGTCCATTGCTTAGTTTTCTCCCTTTTCCTTTCAGTGCGGGAGTTGGAAGGACTGGCTGCTTCATTGTGATCGATGCCATGCTAGAGAGGATAAAACATGAGAAGACAGTGGACATTTACGGGCATGTCACCCTCATGAGGTCACAGCGCAACTACATGGTGCAGACAGAAGACCAGTACAGCTTTATACACGATGCCTTGCTTGAGGCTGTTGCTTGTGGCAACACAGAAGTCCCAGCTAGGAATCTCTACACATACATCCAGAAACTGGCACAGATTGAAGTCGGAGAGCACGTGACAGGCATGGAACTGGAGTTCAAGGTAAAGGCAGATGCTTGAATGGGGGCAGTAGTGACTGGGGAAGACTCTGTCTTCCTCATGGGAGCTTTCTTCTGCTGGCACTCATGTGTAGCAGACAGGGAGCCTTTACAAGGCTGATGGGAACTTTTTGGTTCTGTGCTAGAGAAGTAATTACTCTTCTGACTTCTGCTACCGCAGTTCCCAGGGCAGACTGTGCTGTTGCTGCAGGAGGCTTGTCTGGTCATTTCAAATCCACATTGAATTTGATCCCTCCTTAGATTGGGTTTTTAAATGTTTTCTTTGAAAGCTTTGCTGGGGGAAAGGCGTCATACCCTCTGTCCTCCAAAAATGGAGGGTATACAAGGCAGAACAAAATTGTAGAATGTGGAGGGCAAGTTAAGTAGGCTGCCATGGGGCCCAGGCAGATGAGGGGCAGCCAGGAGCTGAGCAAGTGGTTGTGACTCCGCTTTTGTCTTCAGCGACTCGCCAACTCCAAAGCCCACACCTCCAGGTTCATCAGTGCCAATCTCCCATGCAACAAATTCAAGAATCGCCTTGTCAACATCATGCCATATGAGACCACGCGGGTCTGCCTTCAGCCCATCAGAGGAGTGGAAGGGTCAGACTACATCAATGCCAGCTTTATTGATGGCTACAGGTAAACAGCACCTTGCTGCCCCCACCGCTGTCAGGGTGTTAACTGAGCAGGCTGTTCTCTGTGTATGGTTCTGAGGATGCAGAAGTACTAAGGGATGGACTGGTACTGAGGGATAGCACTGGTGGTCTGTTGGTCTGTCCCATCACCTATCTATACTGCACACGGTGCAATTGTAGAGGGATGTTCCTTCTTGCTTATGGCCAGCAACCTAGACATAGACTCAAGTACAGATGTCTGATAAATTTTATTCTCTGTGGTTTTAAAATTACCTATCCCCTGTAGCAAACCAAACCCTTCTCCAGTTGCAGGACCTAAATACTGTCACTGAGGTGTGGATTTTGCTGTGTGGAGGCTTCTACAAAACTGATTGGCATTTTTATCACTTCTGGGATTTGGGGATGTTGCAATTCTGTCAGATTCCCACAGGCCATACATGCCATGTGCTCCAGCCCTAGGAGCTGCAACCCTCCTCTGGTGTGCTCTGAGCCTGGCCAGCTAAAGCTGAGAGAACAAAGCAGCCCCTTGTGCAGGTTTCCTCACCTCCAGCAGCGTGCAGCAGACCTAGCCCTGACTGTGGTGCCAGGGTTAGGGCATCTCTGTGCCTGGCAGTTAAATTCTTGGTGCTACTCAGTCCCAGAAAACATGGATTCTGAATCCAGGAATGCAGCATGCATCATGTTGCACCTTCTTCCCTGTTAGCGCATCGTGCCAGAGTAATCTGGATTCACCTCTTGGAAATGGTAATTAGAAAAAGAAGCTTCACCACTCAGCCTTCTGTTGTTGTTGTTGTTGTTGTTTTGCCTTTAGACTTTGCACCCTTTCTGCCCCAGCACTTCTATTTGTTTTCCTGTTCTTCAGCCTTTGAATGCATTTCCCAAAACTTTTGTCCAAGCCATGATATATTCTCTGCACATCCTCCCCCTTGACCCGTGCCTCAGGTTTGTGCTCTGTTTCAGACAACAGAAGGCATACATTGCTACTCAAGGGCCCCTGGCAGAGACCACTGAAGATTTCTGGCGGATGCTGTGGGAGAACAACTCCACCATTGTCGTGATGTTGACTAAGCTTCGCGAGATGGGTCGGGTGAGTGTGCACTAAGGAGAAGCAAGGAGGGAGAAGCCTGCAGCACAAGGGCTAACAGAGACTTTTCTTTCCCCTTGGCAGGAAAAGTGCCATCAGTACTGGCCAGCAGAGCGTTCTGCCCGGTACCAGTACTTTGTAGTAGATCCCATGGCTGAATACAACATGCCTCAGTACATCCTGCGAGAATTCAAGGTCACTGATGCCAGGGTAAGTGCTGTACAATGTGCAGTCTGTGCTTGCAAGGGTAATAGCTGGGCAGGGGGGACTGGTGTGGTTCAAACACATTCAATAGAGAATGTGACTTACAGAAAGCAAGGGAGTTTGGTTCCTATAAGAAAAACTGAGATGTAAACATTTCCTATGAGAAAATCTGGGATTATCCTCCGTGGAGGAGAGATTAGTTGTGATGAGGAACAGAACACACAGCCACAGATAAATTGTACTTAAATATGTTTTCTTACAAATTGAAGGTAGTTTTCTAACCTCTGCTCAGTAATCACAGTAGTGAGTCATTGTTAGAGAATCACCAAAGTTTTACTTGCAGCTTACTTAAAATGAACGCAGAAAACAGTATTTTGCCAAACAGCTAATAAAAACACAGACTTGCAAAGGATACTCTTTGCCCTGTAGAAAATGTACACTTCTCTTCTGGTTTTAAGAGAAGCCACCATTCTAAGATTCAAAGGGGCACATTCACTCAATCTTAAATTCAATGTCAGATTTTTCTGCCGAGAGAACATCTCAGTACCTTCTGAAATTTGTTTAGCAAATGTAACCCTCACTCACAAAGCAGCTTCCTCTGCTTTTGAGGTTGTCAGTATTGCAGAACCTGATAAGTCTATTTGCAAGGTTGAGAAGGAGGATGCTTCATCAGTCCTGGTAGAACAAGATTTATCTTCCTGTCAGCTGTAATTCTGACACTATGGCAACTCTTCCTCAAGATTGATAGAGAGGCCATAACCTCACCTTGAATGTTCCTTTGCTGAAGACTCCATCTGTGCAGTCTTTGCAGTGGTCGGAGCTTTCAGGCCACCTGCCAGGAGTATAGATCTGCACTGACAAACCAGCCCCAGAAACGTCAAGTGCAAGATGAGTAGCTTCATCATTATATATTAATTCCAACACAAAGTTGGTTTGACTTTTTGTGTCCCATAATGAACTAGCAGCAAAATGGGGGGTGTTTTTTTGCCTTTTGTATTTAGTAACGCAGGATGGTTTAGCTGTTACTGTTTGCTTCCCCAGGATGGTCAGTCACGAACTGTTCGTCAGTTCCAGTTCACTGACTGGCCAGAACAAGGCGTGCCAAAATCAGGAGAAGGTTTTATCGATTTCATTGGACAGGTACATAAGACCAAGGAACAGTTTGGCCAGGATGGCCCCATCTCTGTCCACTGCAGGTAGGCATGTATGAATGAAACATCGAATTAATTCATCTGAGGATGCAAAAGCGCAGAAGGAATTAAAATCCTGCAGCTATCTCCCTCCTTCCCTACCCCATCTTTGCAGGCAGATTTCTTGGGGTGTGGCTGGAGGGGGTGGACAAAGACTGTTGCTTTTGCCAACAAAACTCATCTCCCTTCAGACCAGGGCTGTGCCCACGAGGCTTTTTACCCCATCTGTGCAGCTGAGGTATGAAATGCTGACGCTCTGCAGGACCTGGGAATCGCAATGTTAATCAATATTTGACCTGCAGAATTTTAAGTATTTTATTACCAGTCTTAGCCCAGATCTGCACCTCTAACACTGCTAGCCTGTGTTCGCTGATAGAAAGAATTGTACCTTCCTTATCATGGGCAGAAGAAAATGCATTCTTCAAATTATTTAATTCAAAAAGCCTAATGTTACATATTAGTAATAATTTTCACATTGAATGCTGTGTACTGCTACACAAAGCTTCTGATTCAGTGTCAGTCTCAAATGTTTGTTTTGGTCACTCACGTTGGCAGTGTCCTCCTGGAGGACTGACTAAGACTTTCCAGTTCTAACACGTTTATGGTCATAAGACATGACGGTTAGTTCAACCATACCATAACCTCAGCATTTATGAAAGTGTTTGACCATTGTAATATACAGTTTCCTTTTTTTTTTCTCCCATTCCTGCAGTGCTGGTGTGGGCAGAACTGGAGTGTTTATCACACTGAGTATCGTCCTGGAAAGAATGCGTTACGAGGGTGTTGTAGATATTTTCCAGACAGTAAAGATGCTGCGAACACAACGACCTGCTATGGTGCAAACAGAGGTAAGGTGGAGTGGCAAACCCTTTCTCTGTCACAGTTCAGAGGACTTGAGTAGCAAGTCCTGGACCTTTGCAGACGAATTCCTCAGCTGTCCTGGCTGAGTGGAGCAGGCTTTTTGCCTTTCTAATCGCTAGCAAAATGTTACCTGAAGAGTAAGCAAGCCCAGGCTGCACTGCTGATTTTACTTTACTAATAAGAACAACAATGGTTTTTTTGTTCATTTGTTTGCTTTTTTAAGTTTCCTAAAGATTTCATCCCAGTTTGCTAGCCTTGATTCTTATCTCACCCTGCTCTGGGGTAAGGGGGACTCACCTTCCTCTAAAAACAGCGAACTGGCTGCAGAGACAGGAAGGTCAGTGGCAGGATGACTGCTATGAGATGCACAAACAATGAAAGGAAGGGATTTCCTTTCCCAGTAGTTCACAGCTCTTTGAGAACAAGCTGGAAATAAAGCTGGAAAGCAGGGCAGGGATCCTGAAGAGCTGTTTCAACCTCTGAAGCTGAAGCACTGGTTCTCTTTACTGTTTGCAGGATGAATACCAGTTCTGTTACCAGGCAGCTCTGGAATATCTGGGAAGTTTTGATCACTATGCAACATAAAAAGCCATCCGTTGTGCAGACTCTACCAACCACTTAAGTCCTGGAAGGCCTCTTTTGACCCAGGAGGAGCGCTTGAACTTACAAAACTGAATCAGAAGAAGTACCTTTTCATCCGGACAATGCATTGGGGAGCAGGGGGAAGGATTGAAAGGAACACCCCTTCAGGAACTCCATGTTGTAACCTGGACCATGAAGAGGCAGCTCAGGAGATTGCTGAAGGACTGCTTTAAGTGGTGAACTGCTCTTGTTACCTCAAGTGGTGTTCGCTGTGGAAGATGTATGGACATCGTGAAACAGATCCAAAAGCTAAAACACACCTTGCGAAACGTTACCGCTGGAGAAGGGAAGGAAACCGACTTTGGTTACATCATTAGAGTTCAGTTTATTTACTAATATAGTTGGCAGTCTTTAAAGGAAGTCACTTGCAGAATTGAAGGTGTTCTGTAAAAGATAAGAAGGAACTAAATCTCAACATTTAGACAAACTTAGGGTCAGGAGTTATTCTAGCTGGAGTCTTAATAACCTCAGTATCAACATTGGGATGATTCTGGGCTTACAGGCACCTTGCAAACAGCATTCACTGAATGCCCCTGCCACGCGAGAGGTTTTATAGCTCACACTTTGAATACTTGGAACATTCCTCATTTCTTCTAATTCCAAAATTTATTTTTTAGGATATCTAAAATTAGAGAGGGGGGGGAGAGAGAGAGAACCCAGACCTGGCTGTGTGGTGTGGCCCCCTCCCCTTGCACACAGGTGGGACAGGTAGAGGTGGCAGCTGCCCTGGGCTAGGTTCACTGACTGCTGGTTCTGTTCCCCCTTTTCAGCACATCCAGCTACGCTGAGGCATTAACTGGGCAGCAGTGGGACACCCCAGTACAGAAAGGCAGCCCCTTTCCCATTCTCTTTGCACATTCACACAACCCCATTTCTGCTGCAAGCAGCTGTGCCGCCCCACCAGTTCCTGCCACAGAAGGCCAAGAGCATCTCTCTGAAAGGAGCCTGAGAAGCATCCTTAAGAAACTTATTTCCAATAGCCAACTGCTTCTTGCTGCCAACCCCTCACCTCTGGACACAACGGCTCTCCGGGAGCAATGCAGAGATACTCCTCAGGACTGTCCCGGTACCACGTCACACCAAGCTCACTGGCACAGCTACGAACGTGCCCTAGCTGTATAAATAACTGGGAAAGATCAAGTAAGATGCATTCAATGGCATATACTGTGAGTGGCTTTCTTTAAAGTATCGATGTAACTGTAACAAGTGACATTACCTTTTTTTTTTTTAATAGTGTATTTTTTCCTTTTTTTAAAAAAAAAAAAGAATATCAGTCAATGAATTTAAAAGAAAAATTTGCTTATTTGTTCATATTATGTTCAAAGACAGTCTATTTTTTCACTGTAGAAATGTTACGTGTAATGGCTGTGATATATAAAAATGCAGTGCAAATTGCTACTTCTACATATTGCTTTTCTACCATTTAAAAGGTTTAACTTGCTCATGTAAGAACAAAAATGTCCTTTCTAGATTTTTTTTTTTTTGGGTTCTTTTGTTTAAAATCTCAGACATATCACATGTCTTTGGAAGGGTGCGAGATCAGCAGGCAGGCCTGGATGCAGTGGCAGTGCCAACCTCCTCCCCTTCAGCTGTGGCCATGCTGCTCGATCTTAACAGGGCCAGGGATGAATTGGGAGATTAAAAAATACCAGTGTCCTATGACTGAATACAAAAAGACAGCAGTGTCAGAGCCATGGCACCCATTGGCATGCACACAGTTTTTAAACATCAGTGGTATAATGTAGGTAACAGCCCAACTGTCTGTGCACTGGGTTGTAGATGTAATATGCTTGCAGGTGTGCATGACAAGGAGTTTTCTTGCAGAAGTGCACAGAGGACAACATGTCTTGGAAAAGATGCACTGCCCTGAACACTGCTTGCCTGGAACTTTTCCTTTTTTATTTTTCTAGAAGGGGTAATCATTGCCATCAAGTGCTACCCAGAAAACCCCACAACAATCCATTTCCTGTCTTTAACTGAAAAAAAAAAAAAAAAAAGACCGAAAGGCTTCTTCAAGATTTTACTTCTTATTTGTGTGAAAGTTGCCCAAATTTCTAAGTATGTTGCAGCAAAATCTTACTGGAAGACTTGGGGGCGGGGCGGGGGGGAGGTTTTTTTTCTTTGTATGAGAGCAAAGTGCTGTTGCTTTCACACTGTTATTTCAAACTGAAACAGTAAGTGGTTTTCATACCACTGTGTATGTAGATATATTGACTTTGTATTAAAGGAAGATTGTCTGAAAGGCCTGACTGCAAACCTGTTTGTTGTTAGGAGCGGGCAATGAACAAAGCAATTGCTCCATGTAATGCAGCAACGGCAAAACCATTTTTGCTGGTGCACACAGCCAGGTAGTAGGTTGCTCTCCCTCTGCTGCACTTATGCTCTTTCTAAAAATAGGCCACCTTTACAAGCCAAACACACAGTTGCAAAGAAACAACCTCAGTTGGAGAGCTTTTAGCCAAATAGCTGCAGTGACACAGGTATACAGTACCATTAGTTCAGCTGTAACAGTGTGGCACAAGTGTACCCAGGACCACAGCTCACCCAGGAAGCCAGAGGTGCATGGGCTATGCTGACCTTGGGGTTTAAACCCTTTGGTGGCCTCCATTTCTGCTGACTTGTTTGTGTAGCCCTTACATGGGGCAGTGGCACTGAAAGCAGCAGACCCTGTCCCCTTGCCTGCTCAATCTGGAGCCTGTGTGGGAAGGGGCTGCCAGCACTGCTCCCCTGGGCCAGGTGCCATCCTGGCTGTGGACTGTGGCACCAAGTATTGTTCAGTGAAGGTGCACACTTACTTACTCCGAGCAGAAGGCAGCTAAAGCCGAAGGTCACATCTGAAGCGTGTGGCCAGGGCAGATGGAGGTCTCCCTTGTTACACTCCCAGACAGTCCCATGTCTGCGTTGCGGGGAATAGTGCGGAAGAGAAAGCAGGTCACAGCTCCTCCACCATCCAGACAAGGCAGTGCCTCATGCTACCATGACCTGCAACACAAGGGGGTGAAAACACGACGTTGGAAGCACAGAAATTAGATGCCTTCTCAATGCCAACAGAAGCCATGCAAAAATATCTGTCCAGCTGAGCCAGATTTACTGCTAATAAGCTAAACCACAGTCTTGTACTGGGTCTGTGCTAACAGTGGCTGCTATGCTCAGGTAGGCTCGGTCTAGCCTGAGCTTCACACTTTTTGTTCCAAATTAAGCCAGAAAGGTGTTAAGTGGGGAAACACTGGAGAGCATGTAGGTTTTTGGAAGCTGCAGGATGATGAGAGTATTTCTGTACCCGTTTTCCCCCAGCCTTGCCTTTACAGCTGTGCCAGCACAAACCCTTCCGCCCAACTAGAACACCACCACTAGCATTTTGGCTCCCACTTAAAGAAAGAAAAAAAATAAAAAGGCTTAGCAAGTTAACACACTCCTGTGATCACACATTGAGCTGTGAACTCAGGGCATTGCATAACCTTCAAAATTTTGTTACGCCACATGACAGATGAAGCGGGGTGGGGGGGGGTCAACCAACATCAAACTGCAACAGCCCTGATGGCACAGGAAAAGATACATCCCTGTTTATAATCCTGTCTCATGTACATGAGTACCTGCAGGCAGTTATATGAATAGCAAAGGGTTTTTTTTTTTTTTTTTTAAAACTCTTAATAATCTCTTGGATTCAAAGATAATTGGTAGCACTGAACCCTACGAATTAGCAGTACAGCACAGCACAGATACCTTTCATCAACCTTGCCTCAATCAATGTGTTGATTTTGAATATTCCTTTATTCCATCATCGAAGAATAGAAAGGAAAAACTGATTTTCTTTCTGAGCACTCTGTTCATCAGCCCCTGTACCGCTATCACATGCCTACCTGGTCTCCTGCGATCAGCAATACTATTCTTGTCTCTCTGTGACGCTAATCATTTTCATTGCCGCTCTCCAGTCTCTATTTTTGTTCTATCCTTTTTTTGAGCTGGTGTGACCATCCCTCATGTTGAGATGCAAAACTCTTACTGAACAGAAATAAATACCACATGGAGTACAGGGAAGTGAGTGACAAAGAGAATTGGAACAACAGCTGGGAACTAAGTAAATCTTTCCAGAAAACAAACAAACAAACAAACAAACAAAACCAGTAGGAAGCCAGTTAGAGACGCAAATATAAAATAAAATCTTAGAGCAAGAGTAAGGCTTACAAAAGCTGCAAAGACTTCCAATGACATGGATTTCCCCCTTAACACCAGCAGTGGCGGTAGGCTTGCAACAGGCAACAGTCCTATGGTAGCCCCTTTTCTGAAACATCAAGAAACACAAGCATTACAACCAGGAAAAAAAAATCCCACTGACATCCTTGCCTTCTGATTTCCATTGCATCACAGCATGCAAAACTTAAAGTGCACAAGAAGGAACAAGCAGCATCTGTATTGGCAGGAAACAAACAGCTCCCACCTGCTCCTCACACCGCAAGCTCAGGAAGAGCCCGTGGGAGGAAAGAGGCACCGGATCCCTTCCTGGCAGAGCCCCCCCATCCCTAGCGGCAGGACAGACCCGGAGCCTCCAGAGGATGATCCTGGCACAGAAAAACCTTTCTGAGGTGTCCGCATTTGGACATCCAGAGAAACGCCACTGACGAGGACGGGAGCTGTGACAGCCATCGCCAGGAGCTACCTCCGTGACTCCCTGCAGCCACAAGAGGCAGGGACACCAGGTGTGGATGTACCACAGGTAAACAAAACAAGATACAGGGTGGTCTGCGAGAAAACACTGCTCGGGTCCAGGCAAGCACTGAGTCAGACTGTCAGAGCCAAACTGCCCCGGTCCTGGTGCACTTAGGGGTCTAAAACCTGCTCACAGCATAAAAGCCAAAAGGGACTGTGAGCAAAGAGCAGATACCACGTACAGGCTCCTAGGGGCAAAGAGGGGTAACGGGCCCTGCAGAGCACTGACCTGGGCTCCACATAAACCTCCTGGCTGGAACACTTCCTGCTTTGACTCAGCTCAGTATAATTGGTACTGATGCACACTGCAAAGCTTTTCACAGCTTCGTTTCATCGTACAGGATAACCAGCACGTTTTACGCGCTCTGCCTCTGCTTTGGGCCAGGATGTTCTCAGCCTCTGGGAAGCAGGGGCACCACGAACACATGCAAAAATCTGCACCTAGTAAGTGGTCCCATTGATGAGGCATTTTACCGGTGCTCGTAAGCTGCTGAAATCACATTCTAATTTGTGGTTTCTGAATGCTATAGACCGACGTGCTGGTGGTGTGATTAAGCATAAACTATTCTGGGCTACAGGATGTGCGCAGTACACTGGCTGCACCGTGGCGCCTGGCCGCGCTGCAACGAGCAAATGAAATTGGACTTCTTGCTACAAGCTCAGTCTTCCAGGGCTTGCTGTGCCAGACAGCACCAGCCTGAAACCTGGCACACGGTTAGCTGACTTTTTTTAATTAAACCCTAAATGATGGTCCATTAATGCCCATTTTCAGCAGGGCGGTAGGGAAGGTTCTTGTTTCTTATTGATTCAAAGATCCTTTTTTAATCTCTCTGCCTCCCTCTTTTTCTTTAACATGAACTCTGACAGATAGCTCTGACAGCATGTTTATGAGCTACGCTAGTACACGCTGGGAGGTGTAAATCATCGCAGGTAGTATTTTTACAGAAAAGGCCTGTCACAAGGCTCTGGATCTACACTGATACAATTCCTCACAGAGGATCAGGGTTAGAGCATAGATCATGGTTTTACAAGGGGATCTTGGTTGCAGAGCCCCTTTTATTAAGGCTGAAAGACCGACATCCAGAGCGGAGCCTAATCCATCCCCGCCGGTGCAGAGCGCACTGCACGTTGTCCTCATGGGGCTCTCCCCACGAGGGGAGGGCATATTTGGGCTCTTGCTCTGCGGGGCAATATCGCCCAGCGGCTGAGCCAGGCAGCAGCAGCAGCCGGCTCCCCGCTGCCCCAGCAGGGCTCGGAGCTGCCCCCAAGGCCCAGCCTGGCACTTGACACCCCCGGCGCAGGCGTTTCGGCACCAGCGTTGCCTCAGACATTGCTCGAGCACCGGCCCCTGGCTCCCACCCCTGCACAGCCCTCTCCAGAAGCCGGTGGATCTCAAGGCATCTTCTGAATTACTCTTCCCCTGCTCGAGCACAGCTGCTGGAAGGCCACCAGGCCCCGAGCCCCCTCCCCAGGGCCAGCTGCAGCCCCAGCCCGCGCTGCCGGGGCAGCCGACCACCTCGCCCCAGCCACCCTGGCGCTGCGGCGCGGAGCTGCAGCTCCCGCAGCGATGGGCCAGGGCTCCACTCAGAGCAGCCAGAGCTCGGCAGAAAGGAGCCCTTCCCTTCTCGGGGTTTAGCGGGGAGCAGGCTTGTCCCAGTTCTCATTTGCACCACACTGTGCAAAACCGTCTTGTACATCAATCTTAATTTGCATTGGCCTGGATGCTAAATCACCACGGGACTGACTTGCAAAAGCCCCTATGCCTCTGCACAAACCTAAACCAAGAGCCCCTTCAGTCCCCTGCAGCAGAACAAAGACTTTAAAGTAGATGTAACCGTAATTTACATTCCAGAGGAAAAGGAAAAGCCTTTCTCGGTTTACAGAATTACCCAAGTGGCAAACCAGTTCCCAGGCCAGGAGAAATTCTTCATGTTGCAATATGCTTTAATTATACCAGGAGAAGCAGTAACAGAATGAGAAATCAATTCTTTCTCCTAAATAAGATGGTTGCAAATTCCAAGTCAGTAACTGAACAGATGTAGAATTGAAATGGAAAAAGTAAATACCCTAGCAGGCGCTGAGAAAATTGTCTTATTATCTCAACAAGTTCATCCACTGGGAAAGGGACGTGGGGAGACTGTTCCCAAACCTCCTGATAAGGAAACCAGAACAAATGCAATCACGTACTGCGGCGTCACAGCAGGCACCTGAGTGGACATGCCACTGCCCCTTCCCTGCATCTGCAGCTACACGGAAACCACTCCTCCCCTTCCAGGAGCAAATCGCACATCTGCAGCCCCAGCCCTGTCGTAACCACCCCTTCCTCGCATCCACGCTTCAGTCGTTTCTGCAGGGTCTGACAAAGTCCTCCCACGGCCACCACCTTCTTGCCACCAACTGCTGTCATCCCCCCCTCTCTTGGCACTGCCCCCAGCTCTTCCAGCACCAGCTCTCGGCGCAACCAGCGCCATCCCAGACCCGTCAGGCAGCTGTTGCTCTCCCTGTGAAGCAGAACAACCTGTCAGCCTGGAGAGGAGCCTTGCTCGCCAGTGAAAATGCAGCTCTGTGAACATCCACTGTTCTGTGACCTGCGATCCCCCTCCTTGCACTGGCATGCCGACAGAACGCGCCCGGCACCTTGGCCTCCGCGGAATCCAGGGACCTCCGGCAGCCCTTGCGAGGCCGCTGGGCTGCTGCCCTAAGCAAGGTGCCCTCGAGGGTCCCTCCTGGGCCGGCGGGACAGTGCCGTGCTGGCCGAAACAGGCTGGGCTCGACAGGGCTGGGTCTGCAGCATGTGCCAGGTGCACAGCTCCGGGTACAACAGAATCTGATCATCGCATCTGTATGTACCAGGCCAGATACAAGTACTTAAAACAAGAAGGTGATTGCTTTAAACTTCACCCATGCATACAGCTGTGTCTGGCTCGCACTTGCATCACCTGCTCTCAATAAAAGCAAATTACTAGATTGTTTCAAAACTGGGAAGATGGCTGAAGCCTGACCAACTGTGAAACATTTCTATTTGTTAACAGTGCTCCCTCTCCAGCCATTTAACGTATTCATCCCAGTCCATCTTTAACCTGCCTATTTTTCTATTCTGTCTACTTATCTAACCATCCATCTATGCACTACAGCGGTAACTCTAGATCCCTTTGCAGTTTGTACAAAGATCAAACCCTGATGTTGCTATCTCATTGCACCTTTATCTCTTGAAAGACAGACACGCACAATTCCCTTCCAGTCATTAAAGAGACAGATTCCTGATTAACAGAGTTCGGTGCTCCATCCATCTGCGTACGTATACAGCGATGCATACATACAGGCACACATGTACATGCAGATGGCAGTCCTAGATTAATAGGTTACACAAGGGTTTTATCCCAGGCTTACTGAGGATAATAAACCCCTCTAAAAAAAAATTGTATCCAAATGATTAAAAATTCTTCTTTCTTTAAACACGTAACATCCTGCCTGAGCTGCATGTAAGGTGTTGTTCAGGAAATTGCTAAACATTCCTAGTTCAGATTCCACCTCCCATCTCTTTCTGGCTGGGAAAGCCAAGCACATCCCGGCAGAGCAACCAGCGGCCACGAACCTCCAGGCTCTGCTTTGAGGTTCTGCATTTCCAGCATCCACCATCAAAATAAGAAGACGGCCCACTTTTACAGACGGGGGTGGGCAAAGGGGAGCTGTGAGAAGTCCACTGTAGAGTTTATTTAACCAGTCACAAAGTGCTGCCAGCGAGCTCCTGGTTTGGTTTCAGCCGCTCTGCTCCCTCACGGCAGCGCCAGACCCAAACCAGAGCCGCTTCATTTTCCTTGTCCCAAACCCTGATGACAACAACCAGGGACAGACAAAGCAACCCAGTGGAAACGCGTACCTGTGGTTTCTGTTCTTAATTAAGTTCTTTACAGCAACCTAATTTGCTTCCATCAGACAGGAAACGGAGTTTTCTTAGTAAAACTTGACTATAGCTTTCCAACGCAAGTCGCGATGGCACGATTACAACCAATGCACCTCAACGAGGCCAGGTTTTCAAAACGCCCCTGTGCTTTCTGGATGTCACGCTTTTTCGAAGGCATCTCCACTAAGTTCCGAAAGTCACCAAGCTGCGATTCCAGGCAGGACAGCGCTGGCACCTCCAGCGTTCTGCCAGCACCTGGGGAAGCAGAAACACAAACCAATCACCTGAGTGCTCGCCAGCGACCAGCAGCTACAAGTATTCCGAAAGGGCACGGTAACAACACGTTAAACCGCAGCAGGCTGCTTGGCTTGTGAATCCATTCGATCATTCAAAAATACAGAGAACTGAAATATTTTCCATACTGCAACATTTAACAGACAGAAAAGCGGAGGCAGCAGGGATTTATACAGGTTCTCACTTCCAAGAAAGTGGAGGAGGAAGAAACACCAACATTTCACCGTAACAGGCAGCCACCTTCACTTCATTTGTACAAAAAAAAAAACCACCAAAACATTGCAGGGAAGCGCAGGGCACGGACTGTGTGCGGAGCGGGCTGTGTCCCCCCGCAGCCTGGTCTGGGGATGCTCGAGGCAGGCGGTGCCTCGCTGAACCGCAGCCAGAAATACAGCGCCAGTGACGAAACGTGCGAAGCATTAAACAACACCGCGGGTCCTGCAGAAATTACGCACAGGATATTTTTAGGGGCTGGGGAGGAGACTCCAGGCATCACCTGAAGAGAAGTGACCCCAGCTTTCGCTGGGCTGCAGGCAGCAGCTGGGTGAGCGGTGCCACGCTTCTCCCTCTCCCGGCATCTCCGTTTTTCCGGAGTTTGCCACGGGGTGTGCCGGAGGGACTCCCAGAAGTGCCTGGAGGCCACGGGGTGGGATTACTGCCCACCAACCGGCAGTGCCCGTGGCTGCCGATCCACCGCCTCCCGCAACGTGAACACGACTAACCTCCATCCGCACCGCCCGGCGTCCACCCGCAGGGAGAGCGAAGCTCCCGTGGAGCTGCCCCAGGAGATGTGTGGGGCTGAACCGCAGACTGACCAAAACCGGGACCCAGAGCCTCGCTAAGTGGCACCAGGTGCGTGAGCAAAGCAGCTGGGCACCGCAGACCGCCCCTTCCTGGCCGTGGCCAGGAGAATTAACCTTCTTCTCTGTTTCTTTATCTGAAAGAGCAGCAAAATCCGCTGCAGCTGTCACACAAAGCAAAGCACCTGACAAATGAACGGAGTCCCACAGCGCTTCCAATTTTAGGAACCCAATTCCCAGAAAACTTCCCTTCCAAAACTAAAAGAAAACCAGTTGCTGACCCTCGTGTTCTCAGCCTTGGAGGCGACTATATTCACAAAGTGCTGCTCAGACCCCAGGTACTTCTCATGGCACTTACAAAATTGTTTGCCCGGCAAGCGCGGGCATTCTGCTGTTTATGAGGAAAGGAGGGACGTCTGCCCTCTGAGGAGCAGTCCCGGTCTGTTGCTGCAAACCACGTTTGTAGCCAAGCCCAGAAAACATCAGAAGCGACCGAGACCGTCCCGGGGCTGGCGCGCGGCAGCTGCACGGGCCGCTCACTGGCTTCGGCTGCAAAGGGCATCGTAAAATCTGTGCCACAGGACGTGGGCCTTCGTGACTCATAAGATGAGGCGATACATGAGAAATTCCTTCTTAAATATAGTCTTGTACCAGCGAGGGGCCTTTGACCAAAACTCCACTCTAGGTTTCCATGCAGAACAGCTCTGCCCTGCTCCCTGCCCTTGCCCTTTCAAGCTAAGTCTCTGTAAAAGCCACGCAAAGCTGACAATTTGGTCTTTTTTTCAGTTACTAAGGATAGTTTAGCATTACTGTTATGAAGCAGCAAGGTCTAGAGGTCACCTTCATCTCACATGGAAGCTTATTCCACAGGTGAGACCCCTTTCTGCTCTCACTGTTTTCCACAGATTCTCCCTTCAGGCACCAATCTGATCTTAAATCACCCTGCGCAAGCGAGGTGGAAACAGGCTGCTGGTTGGCAAGCACAGCCTGTGCCGCCGTGAACTGGGCTGAGGTGAAACTGGGACAAGATGAGAGCTACCAGGCAATGATTGTCTAAGAGAGCACAGCTTCGAAAGCAGACTCAAGCAGGCGTTTAAACAAAGAAATCGCTAACAACTTGCTCACCTTTGGCATGCTTCCCTGCAGAGCGGAATGCCAGTTGGTGTACGGCTTTATGCATGTTTTTAATATTTATGTAACTACATTGAGATAGATATGTTCAAGCTCCCCAGTGATTATTTGCAAAAGCACACTGAGGATTCGCTTCATTTCCTCACAAAAGATCAGACAGGCAGAAACGAACCATCTACGGATCTAATTAGTATCGCAGATCAGTATCATCAGGGCAAGCATTCCACAGGTGTCACCCGCAAACACAAACTCCTCCTCTTTAAGCAGCAGCAAATGCTTTCACAATTTCTTGGCCTCACGTGTCCCAGTCCCCATCTCCCAGTGCCACCCTATCGCATCTAACAGCCCTCAGGGCCGTATTTTACGATCTCACCTCTTAGCTGCCTAACAGTTATGGAGGAAGTTTTTAGGTTGAAACCTAAAAATACATCAAAATAAATTACCATTCCACCTGGAAAAGCAGATTCAAATTGCTGCATAATTTTTTATCTAAATAATGTTTAAATTTTAAAAGGGTGTGGGGGTAACTAATTACATCTTTGTGTGGAAGATCATAAATCACATAATTACAATGGGAACCTCTGCATCTTTCCAACAGACTAAAAGCAGGCTACACAGTTCTTATCTCATTACAGTTTAATTAAGAATTATGTTTGAGCATCTTCTTTTTAATTATCACAGAGCCCAGATGACTTCTAATCTATTTTTTTTTTACCCAAAATGAGGGAGGGTGCGGTCCAGAACGGGCTCTAATGAATTTACAATTTGCTCTTTGGGGAACTTTAATAAAATCACTCCACACAGAAGATTAACACCGGTATAGTGAACTTCCAAAGAGAACATTTGGTTCCTTTCAATTAGCATCATACAGCTGTCAGGAGCTTATAAGGGGATGCTGAAGTGTTCCTTTTTGGGGCAAGGATGGGCGTTTCAAGGTAGGAGAGAAGAGGGCAAGGAGGTTTTGTGCTGTACCGCTGCTTCGCTCAGATGCGGAGCGGCACAAGCGGGATCTGCCTCTGCTTTGCACAGGGAGGAATCCAAACCCTCCCAGCGGTGCCTTCGGACTTGCTTCATCTCCATCCGCTTGGGGGATTGGAAACCAGTCACAGCCCCAGGCACAGACAAAGCCACCACCACAGCTGCATCGTGTGCTCCCAAGCAGGCTTCCACATGGGACAGAAGCAGCGGAGGGGAAATGGATTTCAGCCCTGTCCTCAGCTTCCAGGGGAAGTCAACACCGGCGCCTACAAATGGCCCCAGCCCTCGTAAGCCTGAAAGGCTTGTGAATGGCTTTTTGCCCATCAGATGAAAAAAATCAGACCCCACCACAATGCTTCATCCTTCATTGCCTGCAGAAGATCTGAAATTTAATCAACGTCTAAAGAGGAAATCTCAGGATACCTGTATTTATCTATTTATTGCTTTCTCTGGATAAAATCCACTTATTAGGTCTGCAGCTGCTTTACATCAACCTGTGCTGGCAGCGTTATTCACAGCGCTCTGCTGAGAGCCCCGCAAGCCACCCATCGGCCACCAAAGCCGGTTATCCTGCCCGGTTGTGGCATTTTGGCACAGACACGTGGGGCACGGGGAGCTGGCTGTTCCACGCGCCCCGCCACGAGGTGGTTCACCCGTGTTGTCCTCCGAGACACCTCTTGGAACGGCCGGCCGCCTCTAACACCTCTGCGGCCGTACGGCTGAAAGCTGCAGCCAGGCCCTTCTGCCCCAGATAAATCCCTAAACCTGGGCCCCTGGGACGCTGCCACAGCCAGAGGCAGTGGGATCCCTCCAGCCCTGAGATGCTCCATTTCCCTCCTTTTCACAGCACGGGAAAGCTTTCCCCATCAAACAGTTTGCCACCGAGACCCTGTTGACTCCATGCCACACTCAGCCCTGCTGACTGCCATCACCCGAGGTAATAAGTTGCAAAGAGCACACTTATTCTTTTTCTTTCCCTTTTTTTTTTTTTTAAACCCAGCACAAAGCAAACACCTTTTAATTCAATTGGTTGAATCGACACAGAAAGATTATTAGTTTTCAGTAAGATTTGATTCAATTAATTAGCTTGAAAATATCAGCACAGCCAGGCAAGTAAAGAAAAACAGAGATAAATCCCTTCCATAGCACTGCTTCATCTTTTAAAGGCAATTAATTCTTAGTTATTAGCTTTTAATTAGGGAATAATAATGACACCATTAATACAGTTTATTATACTTGTCAGCAGACAGCTGTTCCAAACAGATTTTATTATCAGATCTTGGCGGTTTTTGTCTGCTCCGCTCCCTCTCTTACCAGGGGAAGGCAGCAGCTCCTCGAGCCCCGCGGCCCCGGGGGGTCCTCCAGGACTGCACAGGAGTGGGTGCCTTGCGTAATTCTCACAGCTTTTATTTATTTATTTATTTTTCCTAACCCTTCTAAAATGGTTTCTGTCTTGGAGAATCCTGGTGGCAGCAGGATCCAGCCTTGACAGTGCATTTGATGTCTCTCTCACGGGTAATTCACATGCCTTTCTGTCTGTGTTTCCTGGGGGGGGATGCTGGATCTGCGCCAACGCTGGTTTCACACCTCAGCTCCTAACATCTGAGACAGCATCCAACTCGCAAAACATTTAAGATGCCAAAAAACTCACTGTTTTGTTTTCTTTTATTCCGAGCTTAGCCATCTCTTTGGAAGCACCATGTACATTTAGAACACAGTAGAGATGATTTGGAAGCAAATAATAATTTTAAATAAATCAAGCATTCCAAATAAGTTTACCCATTCTTAATCTCATTCCACCCCACTGCTGAGTGCATGTCACTACAAGAATGCAGCTGCAAAGGGTGGAAGAAATACCATGTAATATTCTTTTTTCTTGCCCCAAATTTACCCTGAAAGTGTAAATTTCAAATCCTTCTCTAAGGAGAACCTGTACCACATCAGCAGTAGCAAACTGCCTCAAGTTTTCATTGATGCCTTATTATTTCTTCGTCTACTGCGTCACTAAAATAAAATATACAGAAGGCTCGTAATTATGCATGCTGTCATACATACAGGAAAGCACGTTCCCATTATTTTCATCATCACCCTTTTTCACTGTGTCCTAGACAGAACTGCTGCATCTCCCTGACAGAGGCTGCAAACTATTCCCAGGGCACAGGCCTTTCTTAGCTGTGTTTCACTACTCCTATATCAGAGAGTCTCAAACCCAATCACGTACGCAGGATGCTACTGTAACACAAAAATGTAATGCCGTACATTTCCCTGATTTACTCTGGAGTTAATAAATCACAGAAACACTACACTGTAAAATATTATGTTGTGTTCCACTACCTTGACTTAAAAATTTTTTCCTTGCTCTGGACTGGAGGAAGCCCTAAGGGAAATTCCAGGTTGCCAGGAGCTTGGAGGCTCAGGTCAGCATGGAGACAACACGCTCCCCAGCACCAAAAGCCTGCTTGTGGCAGGCATCCTCCTCCTCACTCAACACAGTGCAGTCAAGTCCCAAGGAAGGAAATTAACCCGGTATAGGAAGAAAGCAGCTGGGAGAATCTATTTGCAATTTTCTACAGGAAAGCAGAGAGTTGTTAAATTGAAAGCAAGGCTGTTAAATAGAAGAAACCTCCCCTACCGAGAACTGACATAAAAATAAGAAGGAAAAGGATGGCAGAAAGGAAAGATTATAACCATTACCATTCAGATTTAGAAACCGAGGCTCAGATGAGCAAAGTGCTGTACTGAGCCAGGAGGCAGCGGCAGGACAAACATCGGCATCAGGAAACTCCGGTGGGACATGCTGGCTCTCAGCAGACAGCCCTGCTTGCTGCAGAGCTCGCTGCGCCTCCAAGGAGCTAATTTCGTGTTCTTTCCTCCCCCTGCACTGACAGAGGCTTCAGGTGCCAGGTGCTGTGCTGTAGGCGTTTTGCGCATTTGTATCTGCACGCAGTTTCCAAATCTTAGAGCTACGCTATGTGTTCTCACTGGTGACTAAGCCTGAATATTTTAGGAGAAACTGCTTTAGGGATCTTGGTGCAACTATAAAACCTTCTCAGCTGAGGGTTTGGTTTTTTTTTTTTATGATCAGCTGTATCTGGGCAGAAGTTGGGAGAGGAAAACCAACAGACAAATGGAATGTTGTCCAATTTTGTCTCCAAAATACATCACGCAGGACACTTCAACACTACTTTCCTAAGGTAGCAATAAAGAGTTTGAAGTAGAGGTTTGTAAGGGAAGTGTCTTCCCAACTATAATTAGCACTCTGGTAGCACTAGCACTACTGACAACCAGTGGCAATTCTCCTTTAATTTTGGTGCTGACATTTGGGATCACACATCCGCGCTGGGAGGGAAGAGCCTTAGCCCAAGTCCCCAGAGGAGGACAGATTTCCCCCGTTTCTCAGCAAGATACCTCAATGCAAACAAACCAGACATGACCCGAAGGCATCCCCCATGAGGCAGGATCAAGGTTTTGTGGCAGGAGTTAACTCACCTGCGACTGGGGTTTTGCAAGTGCTCCTTTGTAGGTCCAACCTCACCTTCCCTGCGGTCCCCAGCTTCGCCTGGAAGCCTCCCGCAGCGGGAACACAGCCATCGTGTCCTCGGCAGGCAGATCTGCGGAGGAGCAAAGGAGAGAAGGATTAAAGCTGTGCATTCCTTGACTCACACGGGACAACAGCTGGGGAGGCCAGGAGCAAAGGCTCCTCAGAGCCTCGGCCTCCGGCGTGGGGATGCAGCTGGAGCCCCGAGCCCCCGCCACCGTGCCGGTCTGGAGCCTGGGGATTCATTCCTGATTTTACTGCTGCTCTTCATCAGCGAGACAGCTCTGAAAGGCACAAATTTTCTACCCCACAATGGACCCGTCACAGTGACAATTATATCTAACAGTAGCAGTTCAGCCTTGCCTTTCAGGGGCGCTGATTACGGCAGTAAATAGAAGCAGGTTAGAGAGGTGACAAGACAGTGACAGGCTGCATTCGTACTGCGTCGGGGGGCTGCACGGGCCCAACCACGCCGTGGTCTTGACAAAAGAAACCCAAGGGGACGTTCCTTCTTACTGGGCTTTTGGGGACGAGGAGAGAGGCACAGAGGTTAAAAACACTCCCCAGTCTAAGACTAGAAGCAGCAAAGAGAGCACAGGCTGCAATGGAAACTGCGTAAGAAAAAAAACAGCGTGTCAGAGGAAAGACGGTGTTTCTTTCCCCATCTTTTCAGTCAATCACCTGCTGAGAGTGAAATATTGCTGTGATTCTGGCAGTGCTATAATTAGACGTGAAGTTTGGTCTTTGTGCTTTGAAAGTAAATCTTTTTGAGAGTAAAACATAAAAAGGGCATCCAAAATCAAGAGAAGTACCTACAAATGCAATCTGTGGTGGGGCAAGGAGGCTCGATGTTGGGGTTCCCTTCCCAGCTTTATCACACAACTGTTGGGATATCACTTGGCAATTCTCAAAAAAAAAAAAAAAAAAAGGAGCTTAAGTTTAGCCACTGCAATAGGTCAGTGTGACAGTGTGACACTCCTCACTGCAGAGCAATGTCGTGTCACCTGCAGGTACGTAGCCACCCTGAGAACAGGGTCACAGGAGCGGCTGGAGCGTGCATTTGAACACTTAATGTTAGGCTCTCAGGTCCAGCATGAACATCTCAAACCCAGGCAGAAAAAAATGGACACCTCTCACTACTGAGGAAAACTGCAGAGAATTTGGATAAAACAGACCATGCTCTTGATTTCAGAAAGTTACAGAAGTGAGGGTAATAATAGCATTTAATAAGCAGCCAATTTTCTATACTCAGAATTAGTCAAAAAATCTTGTGATGAACTATTTCTGTAAAGCAACCCCCTGAGCAGTGGGATCTCACAGAAACAGTTACACTCAGGCAGATTTTTCACTACACACTGACAAAAATCTCACACTAATCACCCAATGCAGGACACACAGCTACAGGATTGCAGCACCTATTCCGTGTTACAGCTGAATCCCTGATTAATCAGATGCACCACCTCCTCTGCCTAGATATCCTCTAGTGGTTCCAAGCTATTAAGATAACAAAAAGAAAGAAACCTCAGCTGTAAGCGGAGACACAAGGAAATCGGACCGGCACGACGGCCCTTCTCCCCCATCTCATTGCTTCTCCACACAGAAAATTGTCCAGTGACCCTTCTGTACCTACAACCAAGTCAGATTTGATCCTTCAGCCAGGGAGATGAATCTGTCCTATTCTAAACAGCAGCAGCAACTTGGCTCGCATCATGGGTTACTGACCAGTCACTCCTAATCAAAGAAAAATTGCTGTGTTTTCGAGGGATGGCTCCGTTAAATGAAGCAGATGAGCAGTGGATCTGTCCATTTATTTATTTTTAAACCGTGATCTGGGGCACAGGGGAGGGTATCACTTCTGTTACAGAGACAGTTTGGCTATGAGCTCATTTGCTGGAGGATATTAGCAGCTGGCATCTGAAATGGCAAGACTAGAGTACAGAGGTAAGCCAAAGTCAACTGTGCTGAAACACAGCCAAATTCTTATTTATTCCACAGGAAAAGTGGCTAAGCTGTCGTCGCTATGTAATTCCAAACAATATTTACACAGTGACCTTTCCATTTCCCCTCTTGGAAACAAAAAATTTAATTGTTTTGCTCTTCTAATGCAGAATAAATAACTCCCAGTAATTTCCTATTGGTGTGCAGATAAACCAAGTAGTTGTCTTTTTCTGCTATCAAAGCTGCCAAATCATTCCAGCTCACCATCTCCAACTTATTCCAGTCTTGGCACTTCGCCGAGGTTGGTTTGCTTCTTCACGCATGCCAGTACAGTAGTTGATGAGACGAGAACCCAGAGACAACCTGGACACAGGGCTGGAAATCAGGAACCCCCAGGTACTCATTTTGAGCGTTTCTCCTGGGGTCTTAAGAAGCTTGTTTAACCTTTCCTCCCATGAAATTCCTGTTGGCAAAGCAGGCACTACCGCCCGCTCGAGGAGCACCGGCAGGTATCGTCTGTACTAGATGCTCTGAAGCTGAGATGGTTTAAACTTCACAGGGTTAGACCCAGGTACAGGGTTTCCTCGTTAACCTGTAATGAGATAAAGGGACAAATTGTCCTTCTAACCCAGGAAACATGAAGCCAATGTCACAGGAAATAACATGGGCCACAAGAGGTACTTGTCACATGGTTCCTCACGCATCCCCCAGACAGACACACAGGCAAGCGCCCCGGGAAGTGGGATGAGCTGCACGCAGCAGTTATCACACCTGCCTGGGCGTGAGAGGGACTGCTCCGGCACTTGACAGGTTCCATGCAGCGTTCCTCCTTGCTTTAATCTGTCCAAGTATAATCACATGCCTGGAAAACCTAGTCTGCTACAAAGCTGCCCTCTTTCCAACTTGGTCTGTTTGCAGTTTAGCCTGAAAGGGGGCTTCTGACATTAGGATTGTTTAAATTCTTTTAAAAATGGTATAAAAAACTCATTAGACCATCTTTAGCTATATAAAATGTAGGGAAAAGAAGCCCAAACAAGAAAAGTAACAAGGACCGCCCACTGCAATAGTAGCAAAAAGACCTACTGCAGGAAAGTCGTCACTTTGTGCTGTGAAAAGATTCAAGCCCGAGGGAGAACTGACACAAGCAATGTGCTGATCTGTCACTGCCTTCCTTTTAGCCCTGAGTGGAAGGATGCCCACTACCACAGAAGACAAGCCCTCATAAGAAATTCCGCCAGTTCAACTCAAACTGCTTTTAAACCAAAACAGCACTCCCAGATTCACAGCAATGTCTAGTTTAAAACTGCTCCCAATTACTTTAAGCTAAAACTCCCCAAAGAAACCACTCCAACCAAAATAAGGGTATTCTTCCAGAAGAGAATTGCACCTGTTTAATGAGTAGTTTAATAAAACTAGTGCAATTTGTTCAAGCTGAAGAACTACTGATGAAGAACTAATATGAACAGCGAAGGAAGACGAACAGAGAATAATCCCCACAGAATAACCTTAAGAAACAGAAGCTCTGCAGAACTGGCCAAAGCACAGATGTCTGCAGCATGTGACAATGTTTTTCCATCGTGTGCTCTTTCCCTAAAATAAACAGTCACAAAAGCAAAGCAGAAAAGAAAGCAGCAAGTACATCAAAGAGGGAGTGCCTGCAAGCCCTCGATATCCTCCCATGCACCAGCAGCGAAGCTGGAAGCCAGGAGAGGCCGTCAATGAGAACGCCACAAAATACCACGTGTGAACGTGCTCACGCAGATCTGCACGCTGGAGATTTGTAGCAACACGTTTGCAAGAATTGTTTCAATAGGACTAGATGCCATCACAAAAAGTCTTCCAGAGTGACAGCACGATGACACAGCAAAGGACGAAGTGGTAAGCATGGAATGTAGCGTTTTTGGAAGTTAGGGCTGTCCACTCAGACCCAGCAGTAGCCAGGAGACAACACCTCACCCCAATCTACACTGTTATTTTTGCAGTCTACTAAATAACCCTGTCCTTTACGAAGAAAGAAATTATCTGCTCCATTTCTTCTTACCAAGCTAACGATCTTTCTTCATCCCAACAAGGAGTTAACAAATCTCTCTCCATCCACTGTTCCACTCACCAGGCATACGGCAAAAGCCTCTGCTGGCCTCACAGTGGGAATAAGCAGCCTGTTGATCCCCGTCTTTTCATTGCCGCCAGCAATTATCACAAAATGACTTCATTGTGCATGTGACAGTTGGTGACACTGACTCAGGGAGTTTTATCAGCTTCTGTGCTACAGGTTTCCGAACAGCTGTTTGTGGTGAGAACACCCTGCTGTTCACCAGCCCAAGAGAACCTGGACTTGTGCAAAGCAGTAAGAAGAAACTGCAGTCCTTTGCGCAAGAAAAAGCATCACATACGGGCGTCTTGTCCCCACCTTGGTGACCCAGGTGTGCTAATGGCTGAGTCCTCAGAAAAGCTCCCTGCAGGGCAGGACCGGAGGCAAGAGCCAGACAGGAGGGAACCGCAGGGCACAGAGCGGACACTGGCAGGACCTTCCGAGGATGGAGTTGACACAGATGGAGAAACTGGAAAAGCAAACGGAGGACTGAAACTTGCCTTAGTAAGAGAGGCAGCTCAACTGCATAGGTTTAAGATACACACAAAGTCATTCTCCAGAGACAAGAAAGATGTAGAGGTTAGAAGAAAAGGCTAATGAGTTGTGCTCATCTACGGTCTTTCATCCAGCCCCAAATGGTACTTAAGAGTAGACAGAGGAAAGCATAGGAAAGCAAAGCTCTTCACTACAGCAGCTGTAGTACTCATATCATCTCCCTGAGGACTCTCTGGGCATGTCATGACTTCCTATAACCCCACATCATTTATATTTTAGTGAGCACTCTCAGCCAGTAACAGAAAACCAGTGACTTAGGCAGGTTTGTGTGGCAATGCCTATTCCGCTCTGTGAGGCTGTGATAGAAGGTTTTGAACCTTGCCTTTTAATGAGTGATCCAGGCAGTTACTTGGAAGTACGTACTGTTTCTTACCGCATCTTTAAAATTATATTTGTTCTTACTACAGCAATATAGCAGACCTTAAATTCGAAGGTAAGCTTTGTGCAGGTGTAAATTCCAATGAACTTCGTATCAGCAGCTTCTTCCCACTAGTGATTCCTCAGATTATCTCAAGAAAAACTATTAAGCCACAAAGGACTGGAAGCTGAAGATTCCTCTTCTTTCACATGATCTGCAGCCTTAGCCTCATACTGCAACAATTTGAGAAGAATTTGTAGAAAAGTATTAGGGCTCAGAAAGGGGAATGAAAGTGTTTAAAGGAAGGCTCAGGAAGATGCTGTTTTAAGAGGCTCAATGTCAGCACGACCTCCAAGGGCTAGAAAGAAAGGCTACTGGAAGGCTATCGGGCAGACTCCCAAAAGGAATAGCAAACTGGTGATGTAAAGGATAAAGGATTTTAGAATCACCTCTGGCTATTTAGCAACCACTGTTCTTATGAGAAATCCAGCTAGAACAAATCTTGGACGTTGGACCAAAAATACATTGCAAGCTTGGTTCTTAATTCTGGGAAGGGGTGCAAAACCTCTTCTCCTGCAGAGAGAAAAGAAAAGACCATGTTCCTGTTTATCAGTCTTGGCTTCTCTTGCTCAGGTAATCAGCCATCATTACAAACCAGATCTGGGAGCTTTCTTCTCCTGCAGTACAAAAGACTTTAAACTTAGAAATGAAGAGACTTCAACCCCCCAAAAACTGTAATTCTGAAGTGCTCAACAGCCTTTAATTCATTATGAACCTAGAGGCAAAAAAAAAGAATAGGCAAAAAAAAATACATCACATCCTTAATCTAGGGGAAAAAAAAAATCAGTATTTTTATAGCACATAATCAGACACTTACAAATATATTTCACTGGAGGAAGGGGAGGGTAGCAGTGTGCATTTCCTATTTCCTTTTCAATAGTCTGATGCACAGAGGCCATCAACATGGTCATTATGGATAATCTGCACAAGTCATTCCTAAACCAAAGAGGGATTTAAGAATAAACAAAAAGGGAGAACCCCTGCAACAAGGAAGGGCATTCTACAGTTCCAGATTCATGTTTAAACATAACTCATCATCTGAATATGGGGTGAGGAAACACACTTTGTTTTTTACAATATAAATAGTATTTTAAAAAGGTACTACATATGAATACAGTAGTGGTGCTATTTCAGTCAGGACTCTAACATGCAGAGGAAATTCCCAGTCGCTCACAACCACTCATCCCATCCCCCCCTTTCCCTCCCCTCCAAAAAAAAATCCTCTGCTGTTTAAATTCTCTGTTTTAAATATTTCTCTGTGGCCTGGTAACATTCTTTTTCTTTTATACAAGCAAGCTTTCTACTAAATTATGTTTTAACTGACAGAAGACAGCTATGTAGGAGTAACAACTGATGCTTTTAAGAACCTTGCCAATTTTTAAAACTTTTATTAGTCTCAGTTTGATTTTATTCTTGGAGACATCCATTGAAAACGTCAAAATCTCAGAAATAAAAAACCCTGTTTCAAACTTCTTACAAACACGCACGCGTGCACACGCGCAGACGCACACACGAAGAAAATAACCCGTAGCAGAGGCAGTAAGAAATAAAGGGAAATCCAATCCTCGGAAGGGAGAGCAAAAAATAAAAAAAATAAAAAAAATTGCTTTATTCTATCTCCACTCTTTCACTAGGACAGTTTAATACCCATTGAGTCTTTTAAGATGCTAATCTACCATCTGCTAGCCCACAAATCCTTCCCACTTATTCCCTTAAAGATCCAACTATAGCGTTGTTTAAAAACCTCTCCACAGAACGACCACCTTGCAAAGGGNAAAAGACCCCCCTGGAAAGGGGGTTAAAAAAAAAAAAAAAAAAAAAAAGGATATTGTCTCTTTCTGCCCAGTAATTTCAGGGAATTAAGTGGAAAAGATTGCCGCAGAGCACTCCCGATAGCTCTACTATCTCACAGTGGCTTCTGCCCAGCCAAGACATCTGGGTGAGTGGCACGATGCACCCGTGCCCCCTTCATCCAGATTGCCTGGAAGCCAGGTCCCCTTCCCAACTCTGTACTAGGGCTGCATTTATCTTTCCTTCTGAATTGACAGAGGTCCTCCAAAGACAGTGGAAGACTTTCCAGTGACTTGAGTAGGGTTTTGGATCAGGTTCTTTTATAAAACACTGTTCCATAACAGGTCTTCGACCGGAGGTGATTTTTTTTTTTTTGAAAGTGTTCAAGTGGGAGCTGCCCACTCAATACTTGAGGATTTGTTTTTGCCTTTAATGCTAATTCAATTCTCAGTGAACTGAGTCCAATCAAATGAAGGGCTTGCGTTCCTCTTCCCAGGAGTATCTCAAAGGCTCCGTCTTTACTT
This sequence comes from Chauna torquata, assembly GCA_013399475.1. NCBI lineage: Eukaryota > Metazoa > Chordata > Aves > Anseriformes > Anhimidae > Chauna > Chauna torquata. Next base: position 109,534 of record VXAL01000192.1, on the reverse strand, counting down.
AAGTAAAGGACGTCACAACAATCAAAGATGTTTGGGGAATTTCTTCTTTAATAGGATAAAAGAAAAACATACAAACACCTCCCAGGCTTCTGTCATGGAATGATTCTCACAACTGTTAGGAGCACAACTCAAAAAAATGGAGACAAAGAAAAGAAAAAGGTTCCTATGGGAGACATGCCTACCAGAGAGCTAGAACAATCCCTTTATGCTCTAGTCTGCAGTGGGGAAGGGGATGGCTCTTAAAGGAACTAACACAAGAAGCAGCAACAGAACGCTTGCCAAAACTGAGTGGCGTATTGTAACTGAAAGCCATGCTGATTTTTTTTTTCTTTTTTCTTTTTTTTTTTAAACCTAGAAAGCAACTTAGATGGCAAAGATGGGGAAGGAAGATGACAAGAATGACCAGAACCTGGCCATCACTTCGCTAAGTCCCTTCCTTGTGACACGGCAGAAATGCACATATCTATCACATGTCTTCAAGAGAATTAACTGTAAGAAACATCCCAGCTATGAAACATTTCTTTCCCCATCTTCCCCAGATTACAAAGAAGATAGTGTTTCTTTACAAAAAAGAACCCAGAACTTTCCAGGACATCTGCTCTTGTTTTCTCTCTCCCCCTTGTAACATTAGTCACATTTCACTTGGGGATGAGAGGGGAGGATTTTATTTTCAGTTTTAAAGCCATAATCTAGAAAAATGTTTTGTGGAAACTTTTGTTTTCCTATTTTTGTTTGCTTTTTTTTTTTTAATAATGCTTATTTATAGAAAACTTCACAAAGGTGACTTCTATGTACAGAAAACACAATTCCAAAGGCTGCTTCAGTAGTCAATGTAATAGCACCTTTAAAGACGAAAGTTTGACATATTTTAAAAAGTCATTTTGTCAAATTTTAACCCTTTCCAAGCCTTATAAAAAGGAGCCAGTCACAAAGCTCTGTTAGGACAAACTCTTCCAGAGTCTCCACATGAAATGCTGTCTGAAGGCTTTTCAAGCTCCTGATTCTATCGGTCAGCAATGTCTGGCAAAGTAGAGGTAGCGTGCAGCCAGACAGGATTTTCTTGCAGTCCAAACCAGAAGAAGATGAAAGGAATTCACAGCAGACTATTGCACAACGCTGGTCTTCTATTCCACAGTTTCCGGGTTATTTTTCCGCAGGCTTGAAAAGGGTTAACTTTGTATTTAATTAATCCTGGTTAAAACATGTTGCTCTGAGTTCCAGGTTGGTACTGTGTCTGCAACAGGCTCTCCATAAAGGCCAAGTAATCTGGGTTTTGTCCATATTCTTCAGGATTTCTTGAATTCCCCAGCCGGGGGCGCTTGGCTGCTCTCACTTCATCTCCCGAAAATACATCTTCCTGAGGGGCCCCAGTGCTGAGGGACTGCAGGAGACATGAAAGTACAGTCATTAGAGGCACAGAAGGAAAACAGAGAGAGAGACGTGCACAAACTGTTGAGCACACCTGCACAACAAGGCAGCAGGGATAACAAGTGAGTGAACAATTTGGTACTGAGAAGCTCTGTAGAAAAAGTGAACTCCAAAACATGCAAAACACATGGCCGAAAGAAAAACTTCTGGGCTTCTGAAACCATATTGGAAGAGAAGCCCTCAAGTTGCCTTCCTTCTGTATCAGAGTATCTTTCACTTCAGTTCCTGCCTTGCCAATTCACTGTTTACTCCTATCCTCCTCTGTCTCTTCATGTTGTTCATTCCTAGTAGAACGCACACAGGAAACTGGGGCTTCCCTGATGTCTTTAAAAAAAAAAAAAAAAAGACCTAAAGAAAGCATTTGGGGTTAAGATGATTGAGATGATTGTACAAATGATTGCTTCTCTTTGTCCTCCTCTTACACTCTCAAAAGAGATGCATTTCTTGGTAGAAATTATCATCTCCTAGTGCTTTGTTCCTTTGTTCTGCTGTTCTACATTAAAGCACCGTGAGCATCACTTCCAGGGAGGATCGTCTAACGCTTCTGGCAGCAGAAAGTACACGAGAAAAATCTTAGCTTTTCAACTTGAAACTTTTTATTCACTTTCCAGCCTGCATTCTTTTCCCTGGAACTGATATAAAGCCTGATGGTCTCCACTGCAGAGAGTATGTTGGTTTCCAAATACTGTATTTCACAGTTCCAATGCACTGTCTTTATTACTAGACAAGCTTAAATAAGCCAAAATATTGTGCACATCCTAGAAATAAATTCTAGGATGCAATTCTAGGATGCTTCTTTGCCACCAAAAATCTTTCAAGGATAACAAGGTAAACTATAATTAAATTAAATGTAAATGTAAAATTTATGCCATGAGGTCTTATTGAGATAAACAACCTCGAAGAAGATGGAGAAGACATACAGAGCTACATTACAGAAAGTATTTTAAAGATTTTTGGGGGGGTAAAACCCTTTCATGCATAAGCAAAGGTTTCCTCCAAACTCACATGAGTTTTTCCACATAATTGCCTGTTACTAGGCCATGTTTGACAATGTGCCTCTCATGCTTCTGCTGGTGGCCACAGACTCACAGGTTCAGAGAACCACTGGTTCAACTTGTCATAGCAGTTCATGTATTCTTACGGGATGGTTGGATCACCCTCTTTTTGTCTCTTGAGAGAGAGAGATGCCCACAACCTATCACAGATTAACTTTGTGGATCTGTCCCTGTCACGCAGTAGCTAATATGACAGACATTTAGAATGAAGAGGAAAACTGTATATTCCCCACTGGCATAGAATCCGGTCTCATTATTTGTTTAAATGAGATGACTTTAAAGATCAAAGCACCAGGTTTGAAATGATCCAGCAAGTCTGGAACCAAACAAGCTTCGAAATAAATCCCTTATTTTCTAGGCTGAATATTTCAGCTGCATGCAGTTAAAGGCATGCTGATCTTTTAGATAAGAGCTTTGTAGGTAAGAACTACGTTCTACATCTCCTGCTTGGTAAGAAACAGGGGTTTGGTCCCATGTCACTAGTCAGTTCTCCAGAACCCACTTTGCTGTAGGCCAAGCCATGTGACTTATGATGAAAGGCAGTATTCAGACAGAATGGCAGTCTGTATAACTAAATTTATACACTACATGGTGTAAAATGATATGAACATAATCTTTTAACCAGAGAACATAAAAATCAGGTCTAAACATGTAAAAGGGAACATCATTTAAATGCTCCTCAAGCATTTCCATCAAGAATTTCTTCAACTCTACATATTTTGCAAATGACCTGGGATTTTACAGCCACAGAAAGTGGAAGCTGCATTCACCTGATGTCTAAACAATATGTTAAGAAAATGTGAATGCATACTGCAAGCCACAGCCATTTTACTGTATCTTTTACTTTGATACCCACCAGGCGAGACTTCACTCTCTTCGGAAGCTCTTCCTCCAAGGTATAAATATCACCACGCTTTACCATTAGTTGGGAACCATCTTCAAACTCGACCTGCAGAGTAGGCAGAAGATGAAACAAGAACATTTGGCCTCTAGATTTACAGTACCTGAGCAGTTCATTCCCAGATTATGCCAAGCATGGTCCCTTCATGGGAATATCAAGGAAGCATCAGAGGCCAGCTCCCATGGATGGTTCCCTGTTCTTGGCTCTGCATCTCTCTAGGATTTCTGCAGCCTTTTGTCAATGTCTTAGCTTTGTTATGGAACCCAAGAAGTGCTAGGTTTCAGTGCTGCTCAGGCATCCATCTTATCTGGCCCAAGCAGTTTCATTCAGTGCTCCTGCAAATTAAAATGGCTATACTACAGCACTTCTGCTCCCCCCTCCCAGCCAGACCACTAGAGATTTCCACTGTTTTTTTAATTCAAATCCTGAAAAAAGAAGCTTTTCACTTATAATAAAAGGCAGCCCTGTATTCAGGCAAATATGGTAATAAGAATTTCTTTCATTTTAAACAAAGCATATTTACATGTCAGGAGGAAACAACTCCGGCCACTAAAATACATTTGTATTTTAACAAGCAGAAATAATCAGCCAGGTACAAGAAATGGTGGTAAGTCCTCATGTCAAATCTTTTTCACTAAGCACTGATTATATCATGAATTATGCATCAGTTGTTACAGGAACATTTATTCATGAAAACGTGCATATAAAAATGTTAAAACTATTAAATGTTTTTAAGAGATTATCATTTCTTTTGCTGAAGACTTATTATACTTTTCTGGATAATGCAGAAAGACATACAATGCAGTTAATATGGGATGTCAGGTACAGACTGGACACATTCAGAAGGAAGCAAGCATCTGTGTTCTGAACTCCTCCTCTTCTGCTGCCCAGATCTTACAACTCATCAGTTACGCAAGACCTGTGATGCCTGCTGAGGTCCCTTAACTGAGCAGCATACATCAGCTGTAATAACTCTGCAGGTAGGAGAACAGCCTTTGACAGACGAGCTCTGCTGAGCCCTACTGAGGTTGTTTAAGATGCTACTGGTCCCATTTACTCTCTGGTTTTACAAATCACCACTAGCATACAGAGTCAGAAGGGAAAATAAATTCACAATTTTAACAGCCAAGCCACAAGCAGGGTCCTGTCTGCCGTTTCCGCTACATGTGCTAGCCTCCAGCAGAAAGGCAGGACTGGCAAAGGATGGCAGCGACATCTTAAACCATCTCAAACTGAGCGGCTGGATTTTGTTTATTAAAGTTACAAATTACTGATAAGATTTAAGGAGGCCCTGTTATGAACACACATTAGCATACATTAAAAGTTGTTCGGACTAATTTTTTTTAAACATTTACACATCTAGTCTTAGCACACACAGTATAGGCTTAGAGATGTGAACTGGAAAACTACTGCAAAATAAGACAAATTTAAAATGCAGAAGCTAATCCACGCCGCCTTCCTGTGAAAACACTTATTTCATAACAAAACTGTCCCTGTGTTGTTAAATACAATCCTATTCCAAACCAGACAATAGAGATGCACAGTAACTACTGAAAAAAGTATCTACACAGGGAACCGATATAGAAAGCTATTCAGGCTATTTTCCCCATGGAGACGAGCTTTACCTGTAGGTAAATGCATGATTTGAAAAACACAGACTCACGCATATTTTTCTGTCATCCGGCACTATCAGTGGAATAGCCTATTTCAAATTATTTTACCTTTGAGAAATCAATGACAATTTCCTATACTGTGATTAAACTGGAAAGCATGCATAAAAATAGATCTTTATGGAACTACGTATTGTACTTATTCATAACCAGGGTCACCTCAGATCACATCTTCTCTGAAGCACTTACCTTCCATTATACACACGAAAAAGACCGTTAACTGACAAGGTGGACTATTGTGCTTTTTGCACACAGATATGAAACACTGTGTGTGCAGAAAGGATAGAAACCAGAACCCAATTTCAAACAAATGCAAGATTTGGGACTTCCTTTGCCTTTCACAATTGTCTAGGGGCATCAACCTCTTTAAACTAACAATTCTTTGCAAATTCCAGCATGTATTTTTCAAAAGGATGTGCACAAAGTACACCTTCCTTTACAAATCACTATAATTTTCAACTTCTTGGTACCATTTAAAACAGATTTAATCAAATGAACACACTGCATCTTATAAAACCTTCTGTGCTGAAATGCTAACACTGTGTACCACATTAAATCTTCCTTCACTCGCTATTACAACCTTCCAGAAACAAAAATCCTGTATGTGCAACAGACTCAAAGACAAAAAAACTGGTTGCTGTTTTCCTCATGTTAAAAATGGAGGTAGCGAGAGTGTATGAGACTATTATTCCCACACGCTGCTATTGCTCTGCAAAGTACCTTCCCATGACCAGAGGATTATTCCCCTCCTTGAAGTGGTCTCCTGACCCATCATTTCCCTTACTTTCTCTTGAATTGTCAAGGAAAGTTTTAATTATGTAAATACTCACTCATGGGGAACTGCAGGTCATGAGCTCAGTTAGCACAAGCCATCAGATAGCCATCAGAGAGTAGTAAGAGCAGGTCACTTTTGACCTGAGTCAGATCTGAGCTGTTTTTCTGTATTTCACTAACAAATCTGAGCCATCAGCCGTTAAACTATTCCCACAATGGAGGTGAACGGCTTCTCCTCCACATGCCCTCTGTTACGGAAGGTTCCTATGTAGAAGCTTCCTTATGCTCGTAAATGCTTAGGGAGGGAACAATTGCTATGGGTCAAAGGGAAGGAACAGCTTCTGGAGACCAACGTATCTTTAAGCGTTGCTTCTTTGTCCAAGGAAAGAGCAAAGACATTTACTTTCAAGAGGAAAGCTACTTCATGCTAAACAATCCTGTATTGACTTTAACAAATCCTTTTAGTTTACTAACCCTTTTTTCCTTCTCTCCAGCTGTAAAAACTGCACAACAAAAAGTTGCACGTTTTTCCCACTGTAAGAAAAATCACAAATCTATTTCATATTTTAAAAGCACAGTCTAGACATACATCTATCCATATATCCACATTCTGCCACAGAAAACCTTTACCCTGATCCTATTTTAACACTACACTTCTCTTTAGACTACCAGCAGTATTAACTTCAGAAGGCAAATTATCTCTTCACAACCAGAGCAAGCATTAAACATTAATGACCTATACAATTTGGGCAACAATCAGATATGTTGATAGGAAGTATGTGGGTACTCTTCCGTATTTACCTGATAAATCTGACTGATCTGGGCTGCAATAAACTTGGCCTTATAGATGATTCCATCTGTCCACTGCAGTTGAACCATCTCACCCTCTGGAGGGGGTCCCATTTGGATGCAGTCTCTGCTCTGAGGACATAGAGGCAAAGAGGTCAGACAGCCAACACAGACAAAGCTCAATGACTAGTGGAAGAGGTGTGTTAAAATCACTACTCCGGGAAGTTGCTACATAACACTATAGTTAAGCATAAGAAAGTTTCTAGACTTGTGATTAATTGCACTAATCTCAAACAAACCATTAAACACTGAAAGAACAGAAATAAACCCTTGCACCTCCTTCTGGTGACAGTACTCAGTTCCAGAAAATTTCTCATTACAAATCCCAAAACATCAAATTGCCTATATCAACAAAAACAAGTGGGGGGACCTGCTCTGTTTCACATGGTGAATCAATGGCACAATCAAGAAGAGAACGCATGAGTTGACAAGTCAGCCTTTTCTATACATTCCCTCTGTTAAGTGCATTTCCTGTTTTGAACCAGAAGTGCTTACAATCTGCTTCCCCCATGAATCACACTTGTCAGTTGAAAAATAAGAGATTATTCAACCACATAACAAATAGGACACAACTTAAAACAAACACTGAGTTCTGTTAAGATATATGTGTACAGCAAAATCACATCTTTGTAAAGGAACACAAAAATGAAATGAGATAATGTCATAAACAGGAAGGACAGCAGTGAAGAACAGTACGAGCTTTTCTATGCAAGTAGCAACCTTTTTTTTTTTTTTTTTTTTAAAAGAATTATGTTGTTGTTCTGCCCCGAAGCGCACAGAAGGAATGCACACATTACACTTTACACTCATCTCTAACTGTAATAGTCTCCATAGTGAGCTGCTTACAATAATGCTTTCTGGGTAAACGTTGTCACTGTATGAACCATCATCAAAGTTTACTTCATAGAAAGTCTGTGTTGTCGTGCCAATCACTTTACATCTGTAGTAGAGTCCATTCCGGTTCTTTGTGATCACAGTCTGTCCAAGGGTCACTTCCCTTCGAAACTGAATCTGTGTTGTAGAGAAAAGGGAGAAATTTGCAATCAGAAAAGCTGTGTTAAAAATACAGGTGCAGAGAAACTGTTCTACAAAAATAGCAAAAAATAAAAATAATAATAATAAAAAAAAAACAACCAAGAAACTTACATTCTGGTTAGCTGCTTTATGTTTGAAGCAAGTGATGGACACGACATAGGGCCAGTCATCTGGCTCCATGGGTACGCCGGCAGCATGTGCACAGGTCACATGGAAGGAAGTGGAGCAGTGCTCATAGGAGCACTGGATGCAGGCACCAGACACTTTCTTCATCCGCTTCCGACAGTACACGCATTTCTGAAAAGAAACACAAGTTAGCATTATGCAGGCAGTCAGCAGCAGCTTTAATGTAACGTACTGGCATCCTGATAACTGACAGGGTCAAAAATTTCTTGTCATTAGTGTCTACAGCACAGAAGCCACAACCAAAAACAGTGGTGTTTCATGCTATGAGGTCAAGTCTAATACCGGACAGTGAAGCCGACTAAAATCCCATTTAAGACTATGTTCACCGGAAGACTGAGAGAAAGGGAGGACATAACAGGCAAACACACATCAGTATTATTAAAGAAGTGATACAATTTAACACTCATCCTCCTTAGATATATAAAATATACCTATGTTATTTCAAACAGCAGCTAGATCTTCACAGAAACACTGCAGGAAAATAATGTTTTCATTTTTGGAAAGAACAGAATGCAGGATAACTGCGTAATAATTTGTTCTATTTAATGGAACATTAAACCTATCGGATCTAACTGAATATCGTTTCATGTAACGGAACAAAATATTGTGTGTGGTTTTTTGGTTTCTTTTTTTGTTTGTTTTGGTTTGTTTGTTTTACACACAAACATCTCAACTCTACCAATAAATGTTTTATTGGTATCCATGTCAGATTAGATACTGCAGATAACTCAGAAGAAATTAAAACATTGTACCAAATATCAGAATTACAGGGGGAAAAAAAAAGGTATGCAATCTTTTGGTATTTTAGAACATTTTCTGCAAAGCAGATTCATTTTTTAGACTAATCTAATTAGACAACACTTGGGGGGGACACGTAAGCAACTTAAGACATGTGACTGCATTAAAAAGAAATCTAAAAAAGTTTTTCAAAGACTTGGAATCAACCATTAGGTGTCAGTGGGAAATGAGATCAATCTCCTCATTCCCTAACATCACCAAATTCTTGTTTCCAGCCCCTCAGAAATACAGAAGATGAGATTTTGGTAATCCCAGTCTAAAGGAATTTATGTTGGACACTTGGTAATATTTCCAAGCAACTATTTGGAAACACCATTCTTAGGCTTTTAACATCTTAAGTCCAGAGAATCTGTCACCAATTGATAAAAGCTCCTTTACCTTAGCTGAGGCTTTTTAGACAAGGCAAATCAAGGAAAATTTAATATCACACATGAGATAATCATGCATTTTACTTGTTAAAATGAATTGCACTACTTAAAACAGCTCATATAGATAAAATCCTCAGAGATATTATATGCCCATGAATCTGACTATACAGCCACGTAATTTATTTGCTACAGAGAAATAATTTCCATATACAAGGAGGAACAGAGGAAAGCAATAATTTTTAGTGCCCATTTCCAGATGACTGTCTCCGAAGCACACTACACTGGCTTGTGCCAGCCACTACCCCCCAAGTTTGACTGACTGCCTCCCTCCCAACTCATCCGCTCACCTAAATATAAATGTCCTGTAAACATATCATGATACTACACATGACTGTCTTTCTCTCTCCGCAGTGTCTGATATTTAACAGGGCCTTTCTTTCCCTCTTTAAATCTTCATGGCCTCTCGTTTACCTCACTCCCATTAAAGCAGTGCTCAAAGTATGCAACACTACAGAACTCATGACCTAAATCGTAAGATCCGTATTAATTACTACGTCCCATGGGATTAGCAATGCAATGTAAGCTGCCTGAGATCACACAATAAGCCTACACAACCCCTAGAAGTACAAATTCACTCTGCTTCTAGATCTAACTGAAAAGCATATCCTCAAAAAATACGAGGAGTAATACTGCATTATAAACTATCCTGTACATGCAAAATAAGAATCGCCAAATTTCAATGTTATATTTGTGTTATCACAGTATTTGGAGCCTAGCTGAGAGCCCCACTGTGCTACAACACACTGCCAAGGCAAATAAAAGACCATTCCTTCTCCAAGGAGTATTTCTCTTTCCCTTCAAAGCAAAACATACAAAAGAAAGGGAGATGCCATCTTCCTTACTTCTCTGCAACCTAACCACTCTCCAACTGGGACCTATCCCACATGTATATGAAATCAGTCAAATTCACTTCCTGTGAATTAAATTAAGCCAGTATGTTTACACCAAAGATTAATTTTGCCTTTTTACTTAAACTAACAAAAGCCAGGAAATTCAAAGTCAGGGCCTTAGTGTTGCCAGAATGTGTTTTTTCGTATTTAATAACCTATGCCTTTATCGCTCTGTAAACCACGTTCAGAAGCCAGATAAGCACCCCAGCAAAGTGCACAGCAGGAACACAGCACTGAAAGCAAGTCAATAGCAATGAGATCTCATTATTAAACTGTCAATACCTAATTCTCTCACCAGCAGGGACAACTGCTGATATATAGTGTGCTCAATACTGCCTCTCAAGGGAGTATTAACCCCCAAGTATCAGGAATCTGCCTTTATTGATGCGAACAGGATTCTTCCAAGCCAGAAGGATTAGCATGCATCTAATGACACCCCAGTGGCAGACAAATTCCTTATGACAGGCAAAAGGGCTACACAAGTGGAATATTGAGAGCAAATATGATCAGAAAATAAAGAAAAACGAGAGCTACCCTAAGACTGAAATGTATAAGACAGTGGAAGGAGTAAAAATGTTGAAGATCTGGAAGTGTGGGAGACGAGAAGAACAGAAGCACCAGTGCTACGTGCTATAGTGAAGCAGCACATGCAAGATTAAAGACATTTTCTGGGGGAGGGGAGATGTGAGAAGGTCTAAAGCACAGGAGAAAAATCTTCAGAATAAATGCACACCAGAGAGTTGGGTCATAGCCCAGAGTAAGGAATAGGCTGTCTCCTGCTTGATGAACACTGCAATTCATTTGCTCCACTGAGGAATGACAGCTAATTATTCCAAATTTCCACGTCATAAATAATTTACGCACACAGGCCCATAATACACCATTAATCAGGAAGCATGCAAGCTGCATTCTTTGAATGATGCAATACCCACAAATGAACTGAGAAGTCTGTGCTGCAAAGGGGAGGTCTGGTGTACGCTTGAAGAACAGGAGATACTCTTTAAACAAGTCACTGCATCTCTGTGACACACCAGCACTCTCACAGTAACTTAAAACCAACAAACAAACAACTTAAAAATTAATCACAGATAACCTTCATCTATTCATTTCAACTACTCACAACCTTCGCATCATTTCTTCTACCCTTTTCCATCTTTTTCAGCAAGAAAGGCCACCTCTCAAATTTTATCTAGCACTGCATCAACTCCATCAACGCCAAATCATCAGATCCAACACCACGGCCTTTTAGCCACCCTCAGTTTGTCTTCCTAAATACAGCTGCACCTCTCCAAAAAATACAAACAAACAAAAACCAGTGACATGCCCCTTCAAAATCCTCTGCAGACTCCCTCGTGTGCTCCATGGATTACCTGCAAAATCCTTACTATTAAGAATGCTAAAACTCTTCACGATGGCTCATGAATGTGTTTCTTCACACACTTCTCCAATTTAAATTTCCTCTGTACTTCTTCACACACTACACCAATGCTGCTGGTAGAAGCACCACTGCCTTTATATTTTGCCATCCAAATTATTAATTTTTTAATCTTTACCTAGTTCATAACTCTAAAACTCATTTCAAGTTTTAGCTCAAGACAATTTATTCACTTTCCTTCCTGCAGCAAATGACACTCAAAGTCACGTTATACATGGTGGCAACACCAACAAACTATTTTCAACAGACATCGATAGTGCACACATACATACCGTAAAGGCATTCACAAATATGACCAATAGAGCAGAATGGTTTTTGTAATCAGTAATTAGGCTAGAAGTCTACTTCTCTACATCCTAACAGTTGGGCTAGCTGTACAGGGGCACCAGACATTTTACCCAGGGATCAGCCCAGCATGCTGACACAAACTCAAGACCAAGAGCTGCAACTGTGTCCAGAGACACGTGGAGTAGCCAACACTCCCTGCTGGCTGAGTAATGACAGGTCCTGGCATCAATTAAACACAAGTTTAGCATTACACCTCTACGAGTGAAGAGGAAAAGTTACCCTGATTATGATGAAGCAGTGTGCAGCAGCACCCATGCTAACATTTTCCGAGTGAGGTGCTTAAAGCCAAGCTTTTGCAAGAACTGAGAACTTACTGCTCTAGCAAACCTCAGTGTAAGGAACAGATTCCTATGAACCACAACACTAGACTGTGTGAGTCAAGGTACTTCATAGAAAAATGCTCTGCCTTTCCTGAGATACGAAGAAAACATGAGGTGTAAATGGAATACAACACTGATGAAATCAAAACTATGAAGCTTTAATTCAGGAACAGAAAGACGTGTATGTAGTAGGTCTGTATAGAGGCTTTGGATGGAATAGTCGATGCTTCAGAACAGAATGAAGCAACAAAGTTTTAGCTTAGTTTAGCCAGTACGTTAATACTGCCCTGGCTCTCTAGGACTGTAAGGTAGCCACAGAAGAGTTAAAGAATTAAGTCATAATGTTTCCTTGTGAGGCTCCATTAGGCAATACAAGTAAGCCTTGTATAAAAGGATTTTTAGTTCATCGTTACAAGTGCTAGTAGCGAAGAGGATGCATGCTGGAAACGTCAGATGATCCATAAAGACCCAGTGCTGTAAGATTTATCACTCTCACATCACGCCGCTCCATCACTCTACCTGAATAATGAATGCTTTTTACATTCACATTTGTGTACAAAACCCATTTGCACAACAGAGAAATAACTCTGGAAGCAGACAGAGATTCTTCCTAATCTCTCACCCAGGCCGTGGTTGGGCTGCCTGCACTAAATAGCTGCGCAGTTAACAAATACATCAGTCCTAACCAATGCATCACTGCTAACATCACCTTCCCCCATACCACACTCCCAACTGTCATCCAGCTGACTTCTGCACAAAAAAAGCAGCAAAAGCACAATTTATTTTGCAATAACACACTATAGTGATGGAGCATTAACTAATATAAAGATTAATTGCTCTGAGCTAATGAATCATCCATTACTAATCCCTCAGATGAAGCTATCTGCAGCTAAATAACACGTTATAGCTGGACTTCTATTAAGATCTTTGCAGAGTCTCGCCTCGCGGTCATGGTCACAAAGAAATATTTATTAATTTCTGCAATAAATTTCTTGACGGACAAAGAGAAATACTGTAAGGAAAATCAAATCAAATTACAGATGAACAAGTCAGCATATGTCAGCTTCTTTCCAGTTACCATCTCTCATCACACTCCTGCCATGCAGTACTTTCAGTAAAGGAAGGTTTCAGGTAGTTTAGCTCCATTTGTGAGACGGGTAAATGTCTCAGGCTCTGCCTAGCTTAAGAGCACGTGCCTAGAGAGTAAAGGTGGATCAAGTACTAATCACACCTTGGTTGTGCGTCAAAGCACAAAGACAGCACCTTAGGAAGATGTCCAAACAATACAGCTTCCTGGTGCGTTTGTGGGAAATAAGAGTGAGAACATCAGCATCAAAAGACACCTACCAGTTTCCATCTCTGCTCTGGAATAGCACTGATATCCACAGGATGACGCTCTATTACATTGAGAAAACGGGCCTCAGGGACAGCAATAGCACAGATTATATGGATCCACCTGGAAAAAAAGGTTGAGAAAAAACAAAGTATACTATTATTTGAATTAAACACTCAAGAAGGCAGTTAACATATCTGACTCCCTCATCTCACATATCAAGGCATGTTTATGGTGGTTGGCAGCCTTAGCAACAATACCAACTGATCTGTTAATCGCAGTTATGCAAAGTAAAGGTCTCTGGAACAACAGGGCTCAACCTTCCTATGCATTTGATCTTACATGATGCTAACCATTTTCCGAAAAGACTTTCCACTGAGAATGAACCAAATTTAAGAGTGCTCAGAGCCACAAAACCCTGCTATTGAAAAGTATGGTGCAGAGTGTAGGACAGCAGTTATTTAAGCTCACACCCTGCCAACTTGGTGAGTAGCACTTACCCCCATAATGCCAAAACTAGCTGTTACACCAGGCATCAAGACCGAACTCACAATACTAGAACATGAGATGCAATATGGAAGGACAAAAATATTTAAAAACGTTACTTACCGCCCATCAGTGGTCATCTGAAGAGCTCCTCCCCTGAGATTACACAGGCAGCATTCCTGTAGTAACAAAACTACTTCAGAGCAGGACTGAAAAGGTCTGCCAGACCTTTCACAAAAAGCTGACTACATCTGGGATGCAAACTGTATCCTCCCACCACCCATCGCTGTGGAAGTATCTGATCAACTCGCACAGTAAGTTTTCTTCTGTATCCAGAAGAGGAGATGCTTACCGCTGCCCATGCATTGGCTGAGCACCGTGAGCAAGACCAGCTTTCATTCACCAAATCTGGACGTATTCCATAACAGCCTGAAAGAAATGAAGTTATACCCATCAGAGTTCTGCTAATATTTCTGTAGCACTGACTTGTTGACTGTTCAATTCACAAGCATCTTTGAAATCAGGCGTAGCATTTGATTAACTATAAGGAAAATCATTCTTGGGAGGGAGAGAGGTGGAGGGAAGCAGATAGAATTTGGACTTGCAGGTCTAAAAACAAAAAGCAAACAAAACCAAGGACACACAGAGGAAAACCCTCAGCATATTTTTTTTTTCCTTTTTGTAAGGACTACAGTAGCAGTACTTCGATCCTTCAGGAAAGGACTGGGGTCAAAAGCAATGCTACTACTGCTGAAATTCACTTGCACATCAAAACAGTTAAGACCACTGAATCTTAGCATGATTGAAGCAGTCATCTCTGCTAGGCGTATTATGAGGGAGAACAAATCTGGTAATATTGCAACAAAATTAAAAACATGCATTTCACATATTTAACAGTATTTAATACTAGTTTCTGGTGTTAGAAGCACCTGACTTTACAGGGCATCTACTACTGTAATATGCAAGCACCAAATTCTCCTACATACTTCTCTGTAGCACCAAAATAGGAAAGTGCCATTATACCTACTATAAACAAAGGGATTTAAGACACGAAAGTCCTTAAAATTCTGTAAAATGTACAGAGGTTTGCCACTGAAGACAATGGCAAAAGACTCATAAATACTTTAAACAGTGGATCCATGTGATTCTACCAAGCTTGCAAAGAAAGCCCATACTGTAGCAGAAAATTAAACATATTGCAAATTGCTGGCCAGCATCCTAGCTAACACAAAGTTCAGTCCAAGGCCTTTACCTGTCCTAACAGAACTGAATATAAAATTTCACCTGGAAAGGACAGTCTCAAATTACTGAATTAAACTTAGAAGAAGTTATTCAGAAAGCACTGAGATTGCCAAAATAACCTGATTTATAAAAATCACCCACTTAACCACACAAACATTTTGTCAAAAAAAGTCAATAACATAAATCCATAGCTGTCTTCCATATCTGAAGTCTCTTTTCATCACAAGGCAAACCAACAGAGCAGATTCAACCCAATCCTAGAAAACGGGCAGGGGTGGTGAACCTTAAAAAACTAATCTGGAAACTAAGCTGAAAGAGAAGCAGACACCTTTAACTGAAATACTTCTGGAGCTCAAAAAGGTGTAGAACAGGCTGGAATTTAAGCATTGATTTCTTGCTTCAAGTCCACAAGCAGCTGGACTAAGGGATCTGAGGGGAGAAATAGCGACTTATTGAACCCCAGATTCTCCCTTAACAATGACCCTAAAGGGACAAGAAAAGTGTGCTCTTTTTATGGATTTTGTCAGCACCTTAAAAACCTAGAAACCTTTGCAAAAGCTTTCTTCTCTGTTTGTCCTTGCTGTTGTCACCTATCGCAACTGGGTGAGGGCACTTCTCAATAACGAGCAGATTGCCAACTGGTTTTACAGCATGCTGCCAGATAAACCAAAATACAACTGAACACTGCGATCCTGTAATAAAAGCAAATGGATTCTCTGCAGCAAAGTCAAAGGGATATCACAGTCTTGCAGTACAAACAGTGACAAGGAAACAAGAAGATGCTTGAGACACATGAAACTAGAACGCAGAAGTTAAATCCTATTCCCAAGGGTAAGGCACAGCTAAACCAAAAAGCTGAATTTCTCTATACCCTGCGACTGCAGATTAACATCACTTTACCCACATCACTCTGTCCCTAAAGCAGAGTTTGGCCACTGAAACCACTTTGATAGACTAGTCTACTGAAGACATATGGATGTACAAGACGCAGCATCTCTGTTCTGGTCACTACAGAGACCACAATTTGTGAAGAAAGAAAACAGTCTTTATGCTCACACTCACTCTGCATCATAGGCTCTTATTAGCCAGAAGTAACCATCACCACAGATGCAGTATGGAAACAGAAGTTGTACTTTAGTTCTCCACGAGAGACAGTCAAGCTGAGCTGCGTGGTGACATGTGGACTACAAAATTGGAACAACAAAAGTAATTCCAGCTGATGCAAGTCAAATAAGATTTCCCATCTGTCAAGATCAAACAGCTGAACAGGAATTTGTCACATCTCCTAGTACGAGTGCAAATGTTAACTAGATGTCATACAATCCACAATGAAGGTACACTCTACCAGGATTAATCAGATCTTCTTTTAGACATAACTACCAGGGAAACAAACAAACAGACATATGTTCCTTTTTGTAATCAAGCGCCATTCCTACAAACAGTAACACAGAGACTAATAAAAATATATCTCAGAAACCACTCCATAATCTCTGACGTACGCAAGAACAATACAACCTAACCAACCTTACCTCACCCTAAGCCGATACTTGAACAAGCGAAAAGAGTGCAATCAGCCTTGTGATTTCTGCTTTATTGCAAAAAATAAAAGGTAACAAAATGAAGGATCTTTTATGTGAGGCATAGAAGAATCAGCCAACAAAACAAATAGTAAAAAGTGAACTGGTGTATATTTTAAGAACAGTTACTGCCAAGATGGACTTGAATATACACACACACACACGAACCAGAAAAGGAAGAAGTGGGAGTGACAGGAATAGCAAGCATGCCTAGGAGGAATTCAAATAATAGGCAACATAAAAAGAAACTTGTGAGTTTCTGAATACCCAGAACACTTTGGTGAAGAAGGAAACACTCACTAGCATGAACCTGCAGGCAGCATTTGGCACAGGATATCAAGGGACTGGTTCCATCTTCTCCAATACACGAATTTGAAGGAAGGGGCTCTGTGTTTTCTCCACTTGAGGTAAAGCACATCTCTGGGATCAGAGGCTTGGTCTTTTGTCCGCACTTAGAAAGGTGGACGAAAGAGGTGGTTTCCCCTACAGAGACTGGGACAGCCTCTTTATCCATCTGTAAAGACTTAAAGAGAAAATCATATCATAAGAATCTCCTCTTTCCTGATCAAAGTCAAAGCACTTCCCTTGCAAACAAAGTCATCCCCTCCTGTCATCCAACACCTGACACCATGCAGCATAAACAAGGAACTTCAAGCCATAACTTCTCATGCACATCTCCACCCCCGCCTTTTGCTCCTCTCTCCTCCTTAGGCCCGTACTGGGATTCACAATTTATTTTGAAAGCTCCAGGAAACGTTAGAATAATGAGAAGCTTTCCCTACTTTTCTTCTATAAAAATCTAAATTCCTATACTGCAGCTAAAAACACCAAGGGGAAAAAAGACGTGTATTAATAAAAGTAAGACCTACCCTCCCCCCTCCCAACACTCTCATCCTTTTGGCATCCTTCCCTATTCTTTCTGCAAGAATTTCTCCAGAAGACCACTTCAAGGTTTCTGGTAGCAGACCAGAGTTAAAAACAATGGATTAAAACAGCCCAGCTGTACTTACAACCGTTAAACAACAACATTCAGCAATCCTGAATAGACATTTTATTTTGGTCTGTATAATAAATTAAAAGATTTGACTGGATGGTGAGGCAGGTTCTGCTTTTCTCAGAGAAGGCTTCCAACACATATACGTGCATGTAATGCATGTACTCCTATTGGATACACCTAGCCAGATTGGCTCTATAAGCACACAAGAAAGAATCAATACACAACTGGGCAAATAAATAATCCACCTGACAAATTTTGTCTTTCTGCTCATAACATATCCCAAAGCATATTGGTAGTTTCCAAAAAATGATGTATATGCTTACTGAGTAAATTTTTATCTTGCTGCTTGTTTGCACTCAAAAGTCCAGGCACATATCTAAACAAGAGTGATCACAGGCCAATATGGCACTGTTTCTCTGCATGAAATAGTGTTTGCAGTGCAAAGCTCTGTATGTGATTTAAATAATGAAAGCTGAGAACGCCAGAGAAGCCAAGAGAGATAATAAAAAAGGCTAGACCCACTGCCTCTGCCAAATCCAAACACACTTCTTTGACACACAGACTTGTATGAGGCTTCCCATTTTATTAAAAAGGTCTGCACCATAACTTGCACAGCAGCCACCATTCAGCACCCAGCACTGACACATCCATCTGAGCAGTCTCAGGAATTACCTGGTTATAGGGGTAAAAGAGAGTACAGACAGCACAGTATGGCTCACTCAGGGCTGCAGCTGCATTGAATTTTCTTTCAGCTGGGAAATTGTGTGCTTTATTCTTCCACTGAAGGGAAAGTAAAGATTTCAAAGCCTCTGGGTCACTCATATCTTCCTCCCCAGAAAATGGAAACGTTTCTAGAAAGAAAAAATCCCAAAACGATGGATAGTCTTTGGAAAGGCAAAATGTAGCAAGGTAGGGTTAAACAGCTTATGTTTCAACAACACAAGTTGAATAACTAAGAACATTCAACTCATCCACGGTTCTTCACATGTCTCAAATACTTCCTTAACAGGATATAATCTCCACTTTATGGGTTGGATAGACAAGGCAGAGACACTGATGACCTGATGAAATCATCCACGAGGAAGAAGAAAGAGAATCTATATTTATTGCCTTCACAACTCTCTCTACTTCTCTAGCCCTGGAAATCTACAACATCCTTTTAATGAGGCCAAGTTCAAAACACATGATGCAAGCGCAAGGAAATCCCCCTTTCTGTTCTCCAACAGGGAGCTGTGTTCTCTGACAGACGTGCATGCAGTTCATGCTGGCTTGGTTGGGCTAACTCCCAATTCCCATCTGTCAGCAGCAAGTCTGTTTCAACCTTGACGAAGTGCATCCTGTCCCTGTCCCTACAAACACAAATGCTGGCCACGAGACACATGCAGTTCAAGTTTTCATTTTACTTTTCTGCAGCTGCTTCACAGGTACTTCCATCAAGTGCATGCCACTAAGCCTTCAATTTACATTCATCACCACCTTTTCTTCTGCCAGAGCTCAGATAGGTACTGCTTGTACTAATTAGTTTGCTAATTCTTTGTTTCTACAAAACCTTTAAAAGCCCTTATGATTAAACCACCACAGAATCCATTCATGTCAGTTTGGGGGTCCAAGTTTCTTACCATTCATTATTAAGGAGTTTTGAGTCACTACAAGCATTAAAGAAATTTTCCATGCAAGACTAAGTGTAAGCTGCTCACTGCATCATCAGTCTGCAAAACACCCAAAAGAACAACTTCGGTCAGGGGAACTCAAAAACATCTTAGTGGAGCATTATCCCCAGAGCCACACGAAACCACATTGTTCACTGCTTCACTGTTAATTACTGGAACTACGCAGTTAATGTTCTCCTCTCAAAAAGTCTAAGCCTCCTCTCCATTCCTACCTCCCTTTTAACATTTTCAAATTCTTATGCTGCTGGAAAAGATAAGAGGAACTTTCAGGAAAACACAGCTAAGTTTACATCTGAGATTTTGAATGCTCTTTCCAAATACCCTGAAAAATATTTGTCAGACAACGTGGGAAATTTTATTGTGTTTAATCAATCCCTTTTTGAGATTACGAACACTGTTTATCTTTGTAACTTAAAATAAGGGTTACTTTCTAAAATGCATTTGCTTTCTTACTACATTTTTATTTTTATGTTGGACTAAAACCGGTATCCATCAGCTAACAAAAATTGCCTTTTCCACAACACTGCATAGCATTCTGGTGGAGAGAGAGACAAACAGAAACAGCCTTGCAGTGGCTGAGTCAGGCATTCCTCCCTAGCAGAAATAATGCTTTTACCATGAGCTGACTGCCAGTTCACCTAGTACCAGACCACAGCTGGCCCTATAACAGAACAGATTTAAAAGGACGCGTTCTACAGTGGTAACTTCAGCTAAACACATTAACAAGTCCACATCCTGTGTAGGGTACAGCTAAAATTAAAAATATCAGTGACCTTGGGTATACAGACATACTCCCAACATGTCTTACTTTCAAAGCACAGCTCAACACTTACCTCTTCAAGAAACCAACCACCTTTAACAAATTTTTGAGACATGAGCCAAAACCGAACCATATGTTTCTCCAAATTTTAATCAAAGTGTATCAGGAGAAAGGGAAGGATTTACGATACCAGTGAAATCAATGAAAGCTGATTGGAAACCAGCATCATAATCCATACTGACAGGGTAAGAGAAAAAAGGAAATTACTCTTGTATGTGATCACTGCCTTCGCTCATCCCAGGATGAATTCTAGGTGAGCCATAGCATTCAGGACGGCTCCTGTGTCTCAAAAGCAAGTTACGCACAGGGAGAAAAGGCTAGCAGTTTGTCTCAATTGAATGTTAGTGTGGAATATTGTGTTCCCTTAATTTATATGCTCACTTTTCCTCACTGCAGCCTCCAGATCATCCTTATACATTAGCCCTGAAAAAGTCAGGAGTGCAGAGAGCTGCTTCTGTTCCCTGGCAGGGAAGAGAAGAATCTGTCTGATCAGATTTTGCCTAGCAGTGCTGTAAATCAGTCCCCAAGAAATGCCAGCTTTCACAGAAAGTTGCTCCTGAGTCAGCCAGCAAAGTCCCCATACACCATCCAACAAGTCAAAACAGTGAAAAGAATCTGTCTAATGAGGATCCTTCAGCACTAAGTTTGTTGCAAGGTCTTCACACCAAAACAAGATAACTAGCCTCAACTGCTTTTCTACATTTCACTCCACATTACACATATGCAGGATATCAAATGCATCATCCCTAGAAAGGAGATGGAGGTATGCATGTACAGCACACCCCACTGCCACACAGCAAGTTTCTCTAAAATCAATGGATATGTTCTCTGAAAAGGGAAAGAACAGCAAAGACACTGTCCTGTGTCCTTTTGAATGCAAAGGTTTAAGTTCCTTGAAAGCTGGGACTGGCACCTACACCTTCAAGTACCTGCCCAGTGTGAAAAAGCTTACTATGGAGTTTTCTATATTCTGAGTACTTTATAATGTAGACAAGACCCAGAAGTGGTAAATTACACCACACTACAACAGAAGTGAGAGGTAAGAGCCCTCTATTTTTCTTTTTCTTTTTGCCCAGATGTTATGGCATTTACAGCGACTGGAACGTGAGAAAAGAAAAATCAGTGTATAGTCAAGCACAGAGACTTTCTAAATCTCATTTCTGGATCTGTTATGAAAAGTTGGACCCCAACATTGACATGAATCAAAAAGCCAACCAAAAAGTTGAATTTATCTTCCCTATACTCATAACAGCAGACCTAATATCCACCTCCCTCTGAAGTGATCTCATTTTAATGCAATATCTAAGAAGAAGCTTTTACTTTGTTATCTTCTGTGAACTCTTATTTCCCTTTGCTCAAAATGTTGCTTCATTCTGCATCCAGCAAAATATTTTTCTTGATAGAAAAAAGAGTGGGAGGTGAGAAGGGACACCTCCCACAGATGTATTTTGCGTCTAGCTGGGTTATCAAACTGGGAACATGCTGCATTTTCTACCAGTTAAGTATAACACAAGAACTTTCAGGCCATCCGATGTTGTTAACTGGCCTCAGCAATTTTTCACATTAGACAAGACATACAAGCATTCTTCATGCTAGTGCACTCACCCTCATCACTCGAAGTCTCCTGTTTAACCACCGACAACGGGGAGCGGGTTGGTGGTTTGCCTAGCGGATGACGACGACTTTTCTTTATCTCCATCTTCATTTTTGAAAAAGCAGCAGTCTGTAACAAACCAGAACAAGCTAGATGGGAACCCCAAAATATCTTGGCAAGCAAATGAGAGTACAGGACAAGAGAAGTAGAATCCTTGTCGTAAAGAGTTGTTGAATTTACACGGCCAATTTTTCATTGCCTTTTGGCTGGAATCAGTAAAGCCTCCCAAGCCAATTACTGTCATAGATAAAGCCAATGCTGTCTCCTAAGATGTCAGGTAAAGGTAAACTGCAGTGTTTTCTTAAAACCAGAACAGCCTCACAGCAGCTTCAAATCTGCCAGTTCCATTGGCTTATGAAAAGTCTGGTCAACCACGTAAACAGCTAGAAAATCTAGCATGAAAATTACGTACAGGGCGTGTAGGACCAGAAACGTTTTACTAGAGCATTACAGTGCCTTTTACGGCAAATGCATTTATATCGTACTGTACCCACTGCCCTGTGCACCAGCCAACACTGTAAATACTGCATGAACGCTAATCGTAGTGGCTCACAGTCCTCTTTGGTGAAAGGCACTGAACACGTTACAGGTAAGCTACTTTGTTCTAGAAATCAACAGTACCATACGCTTTTTTTCACAGACATGAAGACAAGCAGCAGTGTTATAGCATTAAGAATGAAATCCAAGTACACTCCATGGCACACAGGAGTAAGCAGAGATGAAGGTATGTATGGCAGCCCATCACAGCCACAGCATTTTAGATAGTGTTTTTCCTCTCTAATCTGCAGCCATTCTGTCTTAGAAACATTTATATGAAAGGTATTCTCATTGTGCCATGCCGGTATGACAACACACATTTCCCTGTACCCTGTGACATTCCCTCTGCTCTTTCAGCACCATCATGCAGGAAAATAGAGCTACATCATATTCCTCCGACTTGCTGCTAATTCCAGAACATTTCCTCCTTCCTCTTTTTAAAACTGTCCTCAGGAAAGCACTCACTAAGGGAAAAAGATGCCTGCAATAGATTATATGTCATGAACTATATTGTCCATGAAAAAGTTACGTCTGCCAACTTTTCCAGCTCTAGGTCTCATTATGGAAAAGATCCCAAGGCAACGCTATAGCAGGCCAATACCTGGAAGCATAAAGCACATGCTATCAGCTGGAAAAGTCAGAAACAAGGGAGAAGAATTACAGAAATGTTGGTGCAATCCAAGTTCCCCTGGGTATTGCTTGGTTTTACCACTCCCAAAATAGTTGCTCTGCAGCAGCCACTTACTTGTGCAGGGTCTTCCTTGTCTAGCGTTTGGGATGATCATTCCACTAATAACTGTATTATTAGTAGCAGGAAAAGAGATTCTCTATTTTATCTTTTGCAGACAATAACGAGTTTGACTAATCAGCTAATGTCAATGCAATGACTTACAATACACTGAACCATGAGAAAATAATCTCTCTCTTCCTATAAAAGCACTCTATGGCCCCTCAACACGGCACTATTCCACTAGAGGCTCAGGCATAATTTAGGACTCCTGTTACTCCAACTCTGGTCCTCAACTTGTTGCTCACAACTAGCAATCTTACAGTCGCCTCTTTGGTCATGCATACCTGTAAATCACTGACCTCTGCAGTAATCTCTTTATTTCCTGCTTCTGCATTCTCCTCCTCCTTCACAGGGATTTCCAAAGGGACCGTCTGTTCCCGCCAACCTGGGCTTTTTTGTGTCGCAAACTGCTCAAACGCCTGCTGGCAGGACATGCGCTCCTTGTCAAACACCACCTTTTTGGTCCGTGGAACCACATAAAGCATGGGAATGATCGGCCGAGGCTTAAAGTCATCTTCCTCAACTGGTGCCTCTGAAGGCTGGATAATGTTCAGGGGAGCCGGGGGCAAGCTCTTTTCTGCTGTGGACGACGCGGGCACTGCTGCGGGTACTGGTGGCCGTGCTGCTGGCGCCACTTCCTCTGCCAGCTGCTGCTGCGGTGCCGCTGGCAGTGGTGGCTGCTGCTGCTGCAGCGGAGGCTGAGGTGTTTGCAGATGGTGCTGGTGCTGATGGAAAAGGTGCTTCTTCTTCCTCTCACCTTTTACTTTCGGAGGACGAGCCTTTACTTTGCAGTCACCTGTTCCAAGAAATAGGCAACGTTCAGCCTCATATGGCAAGACTGCTGGGCACTTATTTCCACTTTCACCAAAAAGCTCCATGCTGGGCTGACATATTACATTACAGTATTATTCTTCCCTTCAGGCAGCCAGACTGAAGGCTGTAGATACAGTCAGCTGTACCTCATCACTGACTTGGAGAAGCCCACTTTAGAAATAAAAGACTTGTGTCATTCCTATGGACTATTTAAATTTTGACTGGACCAGAAAGGCTGACAAAATGAATGGTGCCTGGAGGGAAAACGTCTTGCCCCCTAGAAACTGGACAGTGTGCCAAAAAAACATGCAATATATTACATTAGCCCTGACTTTCTATTTCAAATTTTCTGTATCAGTGGTCTTCAAAATGAGGTGCACAAAACCTTCCATTGGGGCGCAGGAAGAAAATATTTTTTGGTACCATAAATGCATAAAACAAAATATCTTTAAAATAGTGCTTATTTTTCTTTATCTCATCCTTTTTTAATTTCTATTTTTGTGTATGGTTTCTAATACACACATTAGTGTAGTAAAATACATGTATACATATTTACTGATTTATAAAATCTATATGGGGGGGTGTGTGCTCAAAATTTTTTTGCTGATAGTCCCGTGTGATCAAAACAAGTTCAGAGACTACTGCGCTGTAACACTAGTTTGCCCTAACCCCTCGACCACCCCATTTACTGCTCGCTCTATGTGCGAGCATAGCTCTTATCTGAGTATTACCGTGTGTCAGTGCATTCAACAGCCCTGGGAAACACACCCCAGACTGGTTGAGGTTGGCAGGGACCTCTGGGTCCCTCTGGTCCAACCCCTGCTCAAGCAGGGCCAACCAGAGCAGCTTGCCCAGGACCATGTCCAGGCGGCTTCTGAGGACCTCCAGGTAGGGAGACTCCACAACCTCTCTGGGTAACCTGTGGTGGTGCTCAGTCGAGAAGAATTGAACAAAGACACCTGAATCATTATTACTAAAGATTTCTACTGTAAGATCTTTTTAAAAAGACGCTTTTAAAGCATGAATCAAGTACAGCATTGAACTACGCCTGTTACAGACACCATGCCGGTACTGGTTACTGAGACATCCTTGCTCCATTTGTCCTCACTTCTCCAAGCTTACTGTCACTCATCTTATCTGCATGGTGTTACAGAGCTCGTACACGGCTGTCACAACAAAAACACTTTTTGAACATATAGACATCTCAACAGTTTTACCGCAGAGGCAGAAACGACCCACAGATGTCTTCCCTACTTATCTTCGCAATACAACTCTTTTAAAGGATCCATGTAGTCTAATTTTACAGCGGTGATTAAAATTTCTACTGTCCTGTGTGAGTGTCTCCAGGTTAGGACCGGAGGCACCTTCAGAGCTTGCGTTGCTCCATTTAAAATGATGCATGTTCCCTTTGCCCAACTCTTCCCCCACTTCATGAATAAAGTTATCAGTTCACTGAAAGGAAAGTAAATAATAGATGTTCCACTGACAGACGCCAGAGCTCAATTTGTTTCATAAGAGATTGTTTTTCACCTGCAGATGCTATGACTAGATGACTCTACTGCAAAAGGTCACTTCCCCACTAATAAGATGAGGAGGAGGGCTGATGACAACAAAAGACAGAGAAAGCCTATTCACTCCAATAATGAAGCTTTACCAATCCCAACCTATTCAGACTCCTGCATTAAGGACTAAACCAAAGCCTACCAGCCAAACCTAGTAAACCGAAAATCAGACAAGCCATCACATAATAACGCGTGGAGGAAGGGTTTGAAAATAGAAGGTGAATAATCCCACAGTAAGATGAAGTGCCAAAATCCCTGCTGAAATCTTCTAGTGGATACCTGAATCTGGACATTTCCCAGAAGTCTAGTCTGATGACTTCATTTACACTAATTTAAAAAAAAAAAAAAAAAAGGCAACAAGTCCAGCCCAAATAGTTATAGTTGTACTTCTGTAGGCAGTCTCTCAGATAAACTGGTTTGTTCCATCACAGAGAAAGGAATATCGAATTTCCTTAGAGAAACAAACATATGGAATGAAAGTCAAATTGGATTTTTCCCCAGTTGCACAAAACCAGATCATATTTACGCCTTATATACTCAGCAAACTCTCTACCCAGCAACAAAACAAATGCCATTCACCAGCTTTATTGACTTCTAAATGGGTAATTGGACAGCAGCTGCCATGCAGAACTTTGTTTAAAAGTTCCTGCATTAAGATGAACAAACTAGTTTGCAAGTGAATCTATAAAATCAGATGACAGAAAAAAGTGATGTAAAATTCAAAGGCCCTATCTGGCTATCACGAATACTTCTAGAAAGTAAAGGGACCTTTATGGACAAATCAGTACGGTAGGCTAGCAGAGGAATCCCTATCAGCTGGTCTTCCACTGCAGGAGAAAGGCACAAGCAGCAGAGCAAGTACATGTGGAAAACAGGAGCATGATGAAGTTGTTTCTTGGTGGAAAAACTCACTTGTCTGAAGATAATTTGAAACACTACACTGAGTTCACTAAAGTTGCAGGCATCCAATGCCTTTGAGGGGAACGGGTGTTGATGGGAAAATCAAACCACTTACGCCAGAGCTCACACTATACCTTTGAGCAATGAGATTATCAAAAGCTGCCATCAAGAGTGTGGACTTCATCTGTTAAAGCGATATCCGCTGGTATCGGGCAAGGCAATTACAGATGGACTACAGCATCAGTAATTAAGCCACAACTTAAATTAAATTATTTGTACTGTCAACAGCTCAAAAAGCAACTGTAAAATAGACTCATTAACCTAGCAGAAGCACAAGCACAGAGTTAAGATGAAACTGAGCATGGGAGAAAGCAGAATTCTTCCAGTACATCCCTCTAATGCAGCACTGCATCCTTCAAGATGTTGTCTGTGTTTGTATAATAGTTGCACTCAAGGGGTTTTCTTCAATCCATGTGGAAGACTGTGCTGTAGGTAAAGAAATCACAAAGACTATTCCACTATTCCAGAGTTCCTCCTAAACACTGAGTTCACGTTTTCGCTTTCAACAGCATTCCTTACTTCTAGGAAGAGAATATTACCCTGAAGCAACTCCTACACACCTAACGTTTATATCCAATACATCACCTGTGCTAACGTGACCAATATAAGAGTAGAAAGCAAAAACGGTAGGTACAAAAATGCCTTCTACTTGCTTCTAGGAGCTGTGTCTGTTCAATCCTCACATAGCAAACGGTCATCTAAAAAAAAATCAGTTATGCACCGATTTGCCATTACATACATATTAACAGCAGAAAGGTTTTCACTTCTGGTTTACTGGCATCTTGATCACAGTACTACTTCATGTAATTACATACTTAGTTTACAATTGCAACACTCGGAGTATATGTGGGAATGCCGCTTAATGAAACATGATAGAAAATAACACGTAACTACTACTTTGCAACTAAGCATCTCATTGCTTCTTTTCACATATATAGAAAAAAAAAAAAGAATTCTCTTGTAAGATATATGGATTTGTAGCCCAACTCTGCAGGACTCTCAGCACACACAACATAGCAGATAACACCTGCTGACTCACAGAATGCGTTTATGGTGCTTAGCACACCCAGAGATGAGCAGAGCTCAAAGACTCTCCTCCCTTTTTAATTTCAAGTCCCTAGACAACCTGCTAAGAATTCTAAATGCATTAATAGCAGTGTAATAAATTATGAATATCAAGCTGAGTCATAAAGACAAAAAGAAAACACTTTAAGGTATCTGGGTGAGAAATCCTGAAAACCTCAATTTATTAATACTCAGCTAGTCCAAATAACCAACATGAAGTGTTAAGACCTACCTTGAAACTAACAATGATTACTTTGAAATCTCATTCTTCTTCCTTCTCAAGCTCATCTCTTTTGATGTAAGTAGGAAATCAAACCAAATTAAAGCCAGAGCAACAGAAAAAGGGGTGAAGGAGAGGAAAAAGGTAAATTGCCATATTAGGGCCACTGAAAAAGATGCTGTTTTCAATACGAAACTGTAAGACACTTGTAAGAGGTAATGGAGACAGTAGGATGTAGGAAAGTAGAGGATTCAGTGGTATCTAATTGCTGTATTGCATTCAGAAACTTGTATGTTACTTGTATATTTGCTAACAGCCACAGCAAGCACTAGACCCCTCAGAAACTGCAGTGCAAACAGTCTAGTTACAATGACACTTTCTGCAATGGTCCTGAAAATAAGTTTGTCCCTCCTGTGCTACAGTTAAAGAGCTCTTAACATGTAGCCCAAGCGTATGATTTAGAACCTCTTCAGCTAGAACAGAGTTTTTGTTGTTTCTCTGCTATTCTAAGGATCTCAGATCTGTCCTTGTCACTTATCTCATCTCTCAAGGGATATCAGCATTTTCAGGCCATTTATTACAAGTATTAACTATTAAACTTGTGTAAGAGCTAAGGGCATACAATTTAACACACTGCTGCCATTTTCAAGCTAGGGCAACAGAAATTAACAATTCTCACTGTGCTACTCCTGCTCTGCATGACCATGATCTTTAAACTCCTTATCTCCCATGAAAAAAGAAAGTACACTGCCTAGCTAAAAGACCATGGAACTGAAAGGCCACCCCAGTTCTTCACCCACAGCTTCCACAGGTTTCCTTTAAGATCATCATCAAGGTTCAAGAAGTAGTTTGCAGCATCAGCTTTTTCCAAATGCAAAACACATAATGAATATCTAATACATGAAAATGAATTCACTAATGTTTATGAAAAGCTTGAGAGTGCCTCAATACGAGAAATATCAACCACTTATCATTGCTTCTTTTCACATAAAAGAAAAAAAAGGAAAAAGAAAAAAGAAAAAAAAAAGAAAAAAGGCCAAAAAAAGCAGTTTAGTCCCAGTAAGAACTGCAACCTTTCATACACAGCCAAGAAAAAAAATTATCACAAAAAGAGCTTCCAGCAAGATGGCTGAGGTCAGGCTTTTGGACTAAACATACACATTAGGAATATGTTACACACAAAACACAAACCAAGATATTCTCTGGTTTTGCAACAGGCCTTCACTCATAATTTGCCTTAAGTCGTGCTGTATTCCAACAAACAGCTTCAAAGAATTTTACAGACGTTGTTTGCTACAAGAGGACCATAATATTAAGAAATATTATGTCCACTCTATACATACGTCAATGAGCAGGGAAAGGTTAAGTGCAACCTTATCAAAGGTTGCACATAAATTCAGCCATGGATTTGTGGAAAACAGCTCTGTCGTTGTATCAGCTTCTATTCCTTTCTGCCTTCTTCTCAACAGTTTGAAACTTGTGCTTTTATGCACAAGAAATCAAAAAGGACTGGGAGTTGTCATGGACAGCTATTAGCTTCAGCCATGCAAAGAAAGCTGAAAACCTTCCCTCCTACAGCTAGACTTGGAGAAAACCAAACCTGCTACTGGTATCATGCAGCAGCTGTGGATCCCACACAACCTAATGCTGACTTTATTCACAGGCTGTAAGAAATGGAGAGGAAGGGAGGGAAAGGAGAAAAGATTAATTGCAAGAGGGAGTGCACAAATCTTTTCTTTTCAGAGTAGGATGCAAAATATATTTATCTGTTTCTTTATGAAGTATTTAACAATATTCCTCCCCTAAAATATATTTTTACAAACCTGTAATAGTTTTGGCAGAACTTTCAAGCTCTGCCAAGAAACCTATTTGGACTGAATCCTTAAACAGAGGGAAAAAATCAATTGCTGCTGTAAATGATGGTGTATTTCAGCGAACGAAGATTTAATTCTGGGAAAGCCTCCACTGATATTTCAACAGAAATAAACAAGAGCAGACAAGTTATTTACAAATGTGTTTTAGAGAGACAGCTTGCCCTAGTTCTTCACTGAGGTGATCTGCCATCAGTGAGCAGGGCCCTCACCTTCTCCCTCGACCACTTTGCTTCTCTCCTCTTCCTCTAGATCTGGCCCTCTTTTCAGTTCCTCTTTTACTTTCACATCTTCCAAGACAGTTTCAATAGCCATGACATCCCCAAGAGACTTCTGATCCTCTGTTTTATGTCTTCTGGGTTGACTTCTTTTTCTGTGAGACCTAGAAGTACAGAAGTGTGACTTGACATAAAAGAACAGCCTTCAATATATAAAACAATCACCATCTTAAACAGCTGAATACAAAACAAAAGGATCTTCTTTGGAGAGAAAACACAAGGTAGCTAACAATAGCTGCAGGGCAAAACACATATCTGAAAGGAAACAGATGAACCTTACATAACACAACATTTAAGATCCATTCAGCAGCCATTAATTGTTCTGGTTTCTTAAAGAGCTTTTTCCACCCTTGCTAATATAAGCTCACAAGCTGCTGTTAAAATGGTTTTAATTGTATTTTAAATCTATTTTGCTTGTATTTCAAAAAATAGATGAAAACTTGTTATAAATCTTTCTTTCGTCCTCTGTCTCTGTTCCATCATTTATTTTCATTCTGTACAAGCTTCCCTTTGGCAAACTGCTGGAAGTCTGCAAGCATCATCTTCCAGCTCTCAAACCTATCCCAGCACCGCCAGTTTCTCAAAACACCATATAATGAATGCTGATAGCATAATCAATAGACAACCTATGATTTTTCAGGAGAATAATTCACAGGGTCCAAGGCCTAAGCAGTCTAACCGAAAAAAGTGCATATTAATATGATCAGACTAATACTAACAAGCTAACAGTAACGGTGTCCTTTCTTAAGAGTCAACGTCACTAAGACGAAAAGATTACAGCAGGCACATTGAGAAGGCAAATGCAGAACTGGAAGCCAGGATAACGCCTTTTGGTTAGGACCCATGCTGAGAGCCAAGCACCCACACGGCTACTTCCTTGCTCCCCAGCAGGACACAGGGAGCAAATAGGAAGAACAAAAGCAAGAAAACTTGTAGGTCTGGACACAGACACTTTAATAGGTGAAGGAAAGAGGAAGAAAAGAAACAAGAAAAAGGAAAAAAGAAAAGAAAAAAGCAAAGCAAAGGAAATCACTTACCACCTCCCACTAGCAGGCCGATGCCCAGCCAGTCTCTGAGCAACAGAGACCTTGGAAAACAAACCCACCCGCTCTTCTTCTTCCTCCACCCCAGTTTTTACTGCTGAGCACGACATTACATGGCATGGAATATCCCTTCGGCCAGTTTGGGCCAGTTGTCCCGGCCTCAGCCTCTTGCCCACTCCCAGCCTGCTCACTGGCCTGGGGGCAGAGTGGGAAAAGAGAAAGCCTTGACGCTGCACAAGCACTGCTCAGCAACAGCCAAAACACTGGTGCTATCAGCACTGTTTTAGCCACAAATCCAAAACACGGCCGCATATGGGCTGCTATGAAGAAAGTTAACTCCATCCCAGCCAGACCCAGTACAGACTTCTTTTTAAAGCATCTGTCAAATAGCTCCTTTAGTGCTGGGTGCAAGCCTACCAAGCTCTGTTTTTCAAAGGAGACTAATTCAGAAACCTGCAATTTTTACACCAACTTTCTTAGCATGTAGAGATTTAAAAAAAAAAAGAAAAAAACCAGGATCTTCCGTATGGCCTCCTTGTTCCAGGCCCTTGCATCTATCATCATGTAAGGAACTAAAACACACCGACACTCCTTTCCCATCCATCGTCCCAAAACTCTAGAAAAGCTGAAATTCAGCTTCACATCCCCAGAAACTCAGCTGCTAATTAGATCTGGAGTACTACAAAGCTAAGAGTCCTTAATCAGGCAACCAACAAAGAAAGAAGAAAAAAATTCAACCTGAGAAGAATGATTAATAGAAAAGAAAGTTGATCCATATGCACAGTAATTTATAATTGCTAGACTCTAACCATATGGTAGCACTCCAAGTATAGATGTTAACTTTGCACCTGCAAGACATTCATTAGCAGGAACCCACAGCTGAACCCAGAAGGATCAACTTTTCTCTTCACCAATACTCTAAGTACACACCACCTTCTCTGTGCGGGGGAAAATCAAGGTGGGAGAAGATAAACCTGCAATGTTTTTCTGTTACAGCTGGAACTTTCCATAGCTGGTAAGGAAAGCACTGGAGTGGAGTCAAGCCATTTTACGTTAAAGTGTATGTTTTATTGCCATTGTGTAGAAATGCCAGGCAAAAATTAAGTCACACAACTTTATACTCACAGTAGATAAAAAAGATCTTTTTACAGTGCTCTTTTGACTCTGAAGTTGTGGAAAAATGAACAGAGGAAGAAAGAGCACAACCATTTAAAGAAACTATGCTTCCAGAACTATGAGTTGAAGGCTGTACGTTTCCAGAAGTGAAGATATTCTGTATCTGACATAATTCGCATACCAGAAATGGGCTTTTTGTGGACTAGACTAAAACAGTCTCTTGCTGAAGCCATAAAGTAAACAAAGTAGGTTTTTTCAAGGTAACCAAGTATGAATGACCTTAGAGAAGAAATAGCATATCTCTCTGCAGAGTTTAAAAGCTACAGTTTCCAAGAGAGATGGCAAAAAAGCAGCTTTGTACTCTTTGAAGTACAGACCACAAAGTGACTTAAATTAAACAGATATAACTGTGAAAGAGGTTTGCGCAGAGGTGAATCCCATTCTTTCAGTGAAGTCCATCCTGCTGAGAAAAGTCAGTCTTCAAGTAAATTATGTCTTTCCAAGACATAAGTATAGGAGAGAGACTGCTGATAAGCAGTATTCAACAGCTTGAAACCTGCTCCAGTATAATACTGAAAAAATCTAGGAAACAATGAATAGATATGAAAAAAGTAGCTGGATGTTTTACAATAGCTCAGATTGAAAAAGAGGGGCTTCTCTGCTAAGCAATAGGCTCAAACAGGGAAAATAATCCTTGATGTTACATGTGCAAGCATTAAATATATCTGTTACCCCCAAATATCCATAGGAAGTATTCCCATAAAGAGACTCCCAATTTCCAGACACAGAAGATTAAGGGACCCACTGGAATTCGGACAGTCATAGCCCAAAGAGCATAAATCACACCTGCTGACTCTCAGCCCACCCTGCTTTACCTGAAGCTCACTATAGAAGGAAGAACTGAAAGCATTTTAGGAAAATAACCTCTGGAGTGAAGCAACATTGCAAGTCAGTCATCTGTCAAAATACCCCACTTACTATATCTTTAAGAGCATGTCTTTAGTGGACAACACACTTTCCCTGTTCAGCATTTGCAAAATAAGGGGCTAATCATTTCATGTAGACAAGGCAAGGCACAGGACCACCAGGGCAAAGCAAAACCAGGTGACTGAATACTCCTAGAGGACAACAAAGACAAATGCTAGAGAAAGAGACACACTCTTCTTGGTATATCTTTTTGCTTTGATATAACTGCTGAATGCATCCAGTATCATCAAATTATTAGGTCTGTAATTTTAAAAATCAAAGTCACTCAAAGTCCCTATCAAAGATAGCCTCAGAAACCTGAAGACTAATTAAAGCCTTTATCCTGGATTTCAAGGAAGTGGTATTTGAACTGAAATTACAAGCAGAACATTACTTTTAGATGAAGCAGTACAATTTCCAGAAATTGCCAACACTCACATCTGAAATTCAACAAACAGTAGATGAGATTAGAAAGAAATAAGCTGTGTGTGCTACAGAGTAAGTATTTTGGGTAATAGGCAGACTAGGAATGAGAATGATATCCAAAAAAATTAAAGAGAGAAGAAGGGTAAGGGAGCATACGGAAGAACACCCACTTTACATCTCTCTGAGTACATTAAAGCCTTACGATAATTCAGTTTCCTGCAACAGAGGCTCACTCTTCAAGCAAGCATGACAAGGAAGGTAAGTTCTCCCATTGGCAGCCCATTTCTAAAACACTAGTCCAATTCCACTTTCCGAGGCAGCAACAGCATTTTGTTAACTATCTGCTTTGGTGACCAGTTAGCTTTATCCATAACCAGTTAATTGTTGGACAAATATTGCATCGCTAGCCTGGGTTTATATGGGACATTAGCTGCATACTCAAGAATGGAAAACCAGAACAGGCAGCTGAGGTCCGCTAACAGGACACAAGAGGAGATCTCGGAAAACTACACAAATACAAGATGAAGTCTGAGAAACCTTGATGCCCAAAGATTTTCTTTGTCCTTTCAAGGAAGCAGACATGAAAAAACTAATTGAACCAGAAAAACACTTTAGGAGTTACTGTTTTAAGAAACTTGGCAGGAAAAAGAACAAAGTCATTGAAGTTGATGAGGGAAGTCACATACCGGTGTTTGTTGTCCTCTTCCTCATCTCCTATCCTATAAAGCAAGATTCCAACAGTAAAAGGTTAGCATGCCAAAATTTTCAATTCAAGCATGCTGTAACACATATTAAAACATGATGAACTTGCAGAAAATTAATACAGAGATCAAAGGAAGCACAAAAAGGCATGCATAAAATCCCTTTTGCAATTGACAATTCTTTCCTCCTGCCTTCTGATGAGTGAAGCTATAAATGTTTACTATAGATTTTTTGACTTCCAGGATAAAAGATGGGATGAGAGGGGGCACACAGTGTCCTACTTTCAAAAAACATGTGCTTCTATAATATTCAGAAGAAACAGAAAAATGAGGGAGCGTATTACCCAGGAAAAATTAGAAGACCAAGTGTAAAAATAACGAGTTTGAACTATCCCAAACGGAGAATTATAGAGTTTAAAAGCTTAGCAATTAAAATCAAACACAATGCTTAGACACAACTTTTTTTGTTGTTGCTGTTGTCAGGGTTGGGTTTTTTTTGTTTTTGTTTTACCTGCGAAGCAATTTGGCCTTCAACTCTGCCTTCGTCTCATTCCAGGCATCTAGTTCTGGGCTAGTCAGAGCTGTGGGTTTCATATGGTCCAGGACAGCAATGTCTTTTCCTTGTTTCCATAAATCGTAACGTTCTGGTTGCAGAACCCTCACAAAGACATCCATGGAAATCTTCACCATGTCTTTGCGGCAAGTACACTGCAAGAGATTTCCAGACACCAACACCATGTCAGATCAGAGGAACTTGTTCTTTTCTCATCAGCTGAGTTTGCCTTTCTCCAGAAGCAAACCAGCACTCTGCAGATTTTGTCTAAGGCCTACAGTGGGTTACACTAGGAATTGCACTGATGCATACGTGGGTATTTCAACTTGATGAAAAGCATTGCCTCCATCTGCCCTTGGCAAAACCAGAGACAGCACAAGCTGCCGTACTCTCCAAGGGAAGTTGAAGACTCTGTTCCCCAAAGTCTTCCGCTCTAAGCCCACCAACCAAGTTAGAACTTTCTGGTGGATGACACACAGCGCTCATCTACTATCTTACAGTCATTAGACAGTAATAACTTTGGTCAATACAGACCAGAGGTCTGAGTTTGATCTCAAACCTCCATTCCCCCTCTTAGCCAGTCTCTTCTGGAGTTTCTCAGGCTGAAAAGAGATTAGTAATACCACTTCATAATGAAAAAGCCTTAAAGGAACAAAAGCCTAACCTAGTGACCAAGGCAGTGCAACAAGATGTGACATAAATCCTTCACAAGCCAGTAAACTGCAAAACCAAAAAGAACTTTTTGCTGCCAGCAAAGCAAGATTGTTTGAACATAAGGTCTGTTCAGCTGTGTCCAGCTACCAAAAATTAACTGGTTACTTAGCAAAAGATAGTAAAAATAGGGGAGTGGTGGACAGAGGTGGGGGAAGCAAAAGCAAAAGC
This sequence comes from Chauna torquata, assembly GCA_013399475.1. Classification (NCBI taxonomy): domain Eukaryota; kingdom Metazoa; phylum Chordata; class Aves; order Anseriformes; family Anhimidae; genus Chauna; species Chauna torquata. The sequence continues at coordinate 73,855 of VXAL01000192.1, read as the reverse complement.
AAAAGCAGGAACATACCGATGCCGTTAGATGCAGGTAATAGCCAAGACACCGGCTTGGCAACAGCATTACTCAGGAAGCTGAGCCCACGCAAAAATGGAGTAGAATAAAAATACAGATGTGCGCCATGGAAAGCAAGCAGCCAGCCACCCGGCAGCAGGAACCCTGGCTGCTCTCCATTTTCTGAGTTGGTAACACTGCAACTAACAACAGCTACCTGTGCATTGAGCACGCTTAAAAATCAGGAGAGAAACACTGGTGTTTTACAACTAAAAAATTACCACAACTTGACTCTCCAGTGCCTTGATAGAAGAGTTAAGGCAGCAAAAGAAAATCAATGCAACATTCTGGCACTGTTTGTAAAATACCTCCAACAATTAACACACGAAGCCCCAGCCTCAAAAAATTACCTCTGCTCCTGCACTTCAGGAGCCTAACACGAAAGGGTATGTAGAGAAATGAAAAGCAACAACAATCTGCATCTAACCCAAATACACCTAAGCCAAAGGAAACATCTTTCATTTCAACCAGCACATGCTCATTAAAATTAACCTCTGGAATTACACCCTTGCCGTAGTTACACAAATTTCTACTTGGATATCTGTTTGCTGTGATGAAGCTCAGAATTAACGGACTGAGTCTTTCCTGCAAGGAGACTCTCACCCAGGACACTGACACCAGACTGAATGAGCATCTGCTCTTGACAAACTTCTAACTCAAAGGAAGGTACGGGATTGAAAGGGCCACAGCAAGACACCAACAGCTGCTTGTCTCACGGGGGCTGCAACCACAGCTTTGCTGTTGGGTGTGAGAAGTCAGACCTCTTTTTAGTTCTGCTGTAAGGTTCAAAGCACTGCTTGGCAGGCACTTGCTCTAAATCGCCTTTCAGCTTTGAGCTGAGGATGAGGTAATTATGGCCACTTTGCAGGACTATTTTTTTAAAACCATTTCACCCTCCCTCCACACCTTTTCAAAACTATTCTATCCTTTTTCTTAGCAGAAACGCATGAAATTAAACTCACTTGTCTCCTTTCTTCTTTCATTTTTCACTACCATTATTAAAAGTCTTATGTCTGTAGTTAAGAAGCCACTGAGAGAGAGAAGAAAGATTCTTTCTGTACGGTTCTCGGCTATCCCACTTCCCTCCCGGCTCCTGTTTCTCATTTGGGCTAGTTTCTGCTCTGCTACAACTTGGAGAGCAGCAATAACTGACAGCGTCGAGTGGGAAGAAGTATTTATGGCCAGGCAGCTTCAGGAAAACTCAATTCATTTAATGAAAAATAGCGCAGGAAAGAAAGGCTGGAAATGCAATTTGGCCAAAGAACGGCAGGAACACAGATGGTACCCATGTTTCAAATTCCTGTCCAGGCAGAAGCTTCTCACCAGCACCTCCACAAATGCAGGCTTAAGAGATTTGTATTGAGCACATTTTCAATCACTTTTCCTTAAGAAATTTTAAAAGCACCTGTGTACTGCTACAGAGAGGAATACATCCCGCAGCATACACCATCAGTGAGCTTCGGAGACTGACCTCGTCTGCCTTTACAAAGCATGAAAAATGGTTTAAAAGAGGAACTGTTCACTTTCTGATCCTAACCTGGAACCAAGATGCTGCAGCACATAGATGACAATTCCTTCAAATCAAGTGGAGCAGCTCCTGAGTCAGACAGGTCTAAAGGTCTCAAGTACAGCCTCCAACACCAGAGAACCACTGTCAGCCGAAGAGTCTCACAACAATGTAAAGTGTACACAGATCGTCGAGAGGCCCCTCTGAGCCACCTGGATGCTGCTCACACTGCTGTTCAGAGGTATGACATCTCCAGCAGACCGCAACACCAGAAGCCTGCAGTAGCCAAGTTCCTTTCTTCATACACAAATCTAATAGGATGTATGTTTATATTTCAATTTTAATTTAATTTTATTGCTTTCACAGTAGCAAGCATGAATAATTTACAAAGCCTCTTTCCTCTGGGGCTTCTTCCGGACCATGCAGTTATGTTTCCTCAGCTGCTGCAGTTCTGTCGCATTCATGTTCCCAGAATGGTCAGGGTATTTTTCCATACCCTTCCCTCAGACACAGCAGCAAGACTCTGATAATACAGCAGACATTTGCAATACAACTGCAAAAGGGAACGTGCATGTGTGCATTAGGGGTGGGAGAGGGAGGAGAAGGGGCAGATCAGAGAAGGAGGCTGCGGGTAAAGAGGGGCAAGAAGATTCCTTTGCAACCAATTACCTGCTCTACTCTACTAGAACAGGGCAAAAAGAGCGAGTGTGTGTTTCCCTGTCACTGACAGCCATTTCCACGTACTCCCCCCGCTTCCACATACATAGTCATATTTCTTCCAAATGTTCTAAGCATGTAATTGTGGTCACAAACACAAAAGTTTCCTAAAACATATTATGCCTATACCACCCCCCCAGTCTCTCCCCCATCCCAATTTCACCAGAATGTACCTTCCACATTCTATTTTTCCCCCTCAAATTCTAACACTTTAATATTCCAGTATTATTAAACTTTGTAGAAGCAACAATATGCAATGAACACAACCACTAAGGAAAGGTAAGAAACCTTGCTTTTTCAGTGTGAGCGAAAACTGAACCACAAAGCCCCCATTCAGGTGTTACAGAAATTCCTACTACAGATCTCCTTCCTTTTTTTTGTCAGCATAACACATACTAGTTGTAGACCTCTGAAAGATTTAAGAGGGATATGGTCACCCAAAGCACAGACCATAACTAAAAGGCAACGTGAAGGATATGCTTGTCATGTCAAACTGACAGGTGAGAAATTTAAGGAACTTGGCGATCCAATCAAACATCTTCGTGTCTCTTCTCTGCCTTTCCCCACCCGGTAGCCAGACTGCCACACCGAATTGCTCAGTCTGTAGGAAGCTGTAGGAGTGACAGATCGAACAACAGAATATTTGTAATCAAGGAAGATTCATCTCCAGGGACCAACTGCACATTCTGAGGAAAGTGACGGGAAAAAAATAAAAATAAAACAGTTTTAGGGTTAGTTCTTTGCCTTCAGTTACACGGTATCTGAGACCCAAAACAGCAACAAGACAAGAAGCGCTTCCATATTCGTCAAGTCTACAGGAACTTGTTTGTTTGTTTGTTTGTTTTTTAGTAAGTTAATGACTTTGCTACCCATAAGGGATAAGCAATTTGCAAACAAAACACATACAAAAATACTATAAGGAAATGCAAGGGTGAAACATTTTTCAAACACAGAAAAACAATGTTCTTCCCCTACTTATTATTTTATTATCTGTTACTCAAAGTTGGAGACTGTGGTGAAATATCCGACCACACCAAGAACTCTGTCTCATTGATTGTAATTCACAGTGATAGGGGGAAAATTTGTGACTACTGAATGTCTAACTGTTATCTTATTTGCCTTTTTTTTTTTTTTAAAATAAAAACACTAACAAGCCTATATAAAATAACAGTCAAATAAAAAGACTGTCTCCTTAAAGTAATAAAATGAAATGATCTATGGAAAAATGCAGCCTCATTCAACCTCAACCTTCAGCCTCATTTTTGTAGGGATTCTTTCCCTCACTTCCCAGCTATTAACACTAAACTGAACTCCATGTGTTCCGTAACATATAAAAAGTTAATGTAAAATAACTCTTCTCCTTATGTACAAATAGTCACAAAAACGATATACTTAAATTGGCACATCTGGTTCTCATGGAAAAAAAACTCACATTTAGATGAAGTCAGGGCCTGTTGCAAGCACAGTTGTTTAAGATTCAACTAGCCTCCCACTTTGCCTTAATGGAAGTTTAAACAGAAGAAAATCCAATATACTCAAAGTTCCTTCAGCTATTATGCTATCATTAAATGATAAAAAGACCAAAATCTTTGCTTAAAGTTTTTGTATCTGCTTCTCCATAACAATGAAGCCTAAAAGCAAGTTACTGGGAAAGAAATGATGGTTACTTCCAAAATGTGTCTAAGAAAATTCTTACCGTATATTATAGGAATACATATTGCTCATACGCAGAACACTCCTAAACTCTCCGTAAATTGCCAGGACAAGGTATAAAGCTTCAGCTTTTGGGAGAAACACAAAGTCCTCCCAGTACAATACCCTTAAACAGCTATCCAATGTGTTATCCAATTACAGATGTGTTCCTTGAGATCTGGTCAGTACTCACCCGCTATGGCACAAGAAACTAGTCTGGGCTCCGGTTTATTTCCCTTCCATTCAGCCCAAAGTTGCACCTCCACTCAGACCCTATACAGCAACACTCTCGTAGACACCCAAGTTTTCAAACGAGACAAAGCCATACAAATTGCAGGTAGGTGTCTGAAACATGAGTGGCAGGTATTATGCAGGTCACTGAGGAGTTAAACTTTGAGAAGAAGAGGAGAAAAACCTAAAATGCATAGTTTGTGTGCTTAATGGTTGGTACTTGAAAGCTTGTGGGAAGGAAGATGAGTCTTGACCCCCTGTTTCTACTGTAATTACAAGCATTGCTGTAAGTCTCAACAACAAACCAGTTCATTAGGAAACCCACTGGAAATCGTCCACAGAGTTTCATAAACAAAACAATTAGGGAAAGATTTCAAGGACTCCCCCTGGTCCCTGGCTGCAGGGCATGTTTTCTCCTTGCTTGCTTCCTTAACTTGCTGCTATAATGTTCCATGCCCATTTTTGTGTGTAGAAGAGTTGGGCAAATGGCAACTGGTGTTAACTGGGGAGTCAGATTTACCCCACTTCACTGAAACCTTCAAAACAAGAGGATTCTGGTTTAAGAAACAGTATAAAATGTTATGTGACATGCTTCATATTAGGCAAATAAAATAACACTCCATCCCAACTGGCATCAAGTTTCTGCTGATACGTTATGTGGAGAATTCGTCCCCCCCACACCTCCTCCCCAACAAATCTACTTCACAGCTTCTGCCAGAATCGCTTTTTTTTCCTCTTCTGTTATTCTGTAGACTACACCTGTACGGTTGCCAGCTACTCCTGAATCTCTAATACATACAATCATCATTCCTGTGAGACGGACACAACCCCAGCGAGTGGGGGTCCTGCATTGTCTCTGATAAGGCTGAAAGGACCAAGAAAGAAATTCAGTGCTCTCAGCAACACTACAAAAAAGGGATTCAGCAAAATACCAGTTCCTCTCTGTTTTGACAGATTCATTCCAGTACAAGGGATAAACAAAATAAGACTAAATCATAACCACAGGATAAAAGTCTACAGTGAACATCATTCTGAGGTTATCTCAAGCTATTATTTCTTCCACATCATAAGACTCGCAGTTGGTGAAGTCTACAACCGACCACTTTCACTGGCAGAAAGCACGTCATTTCAGCAGGTCAGCACTGTGTTCACGCATTAAGGAAGCAGCTACCGTGAACTGCCATGGCTTAGCGAAGTTCTACAGCTCTGAAGTGACAGATGTGCTAGACAATTCTTGCTAAGTGAGTAAAGTTATCCTTTTATCCTCTTGTTTGATCATCTGTTTTTTATTCATTTCCTTTAAAAAGAAAGCCAAATGCTGTGATGGTTTATAGGCATGTAATATAGCAGATGAAGCAGTAAAATCCACCATTTTCTATACCATGTACAACTAGAAAAATCTACAAGCAGTTTGCAGAAACACGAGTAATTTTGTTCGGTGGATGAGTATTCTTCAGTAACACCTTTCAAACGGTAAGGAAGCTGCAATTTGTTTGTTGCATCTCCAAATGATATAAATTAGAATCAAGTGAGGGTTGATGTATAAATAAAGCAGGCAGGAGGCTGTCTATCCATCCTTGAAGAAACAGCAATCAAGAACCCTCTGAAAACCACACACCAAACAAAGCACTTCTATCTCTTTCCAGTAATAATCTAGATCCACCTGCACGAATTTTTGAAGCAGCTGGAGAGTCTGGTGAGTTACAGAGCACAGGCAAGATCTGAATCCCAACGACTGAGGTTAAAAAGCATCCACAAAGACCCTGCAACAGAACCTGCTGACTGCCAGTAGGGAACCAAGCTGGAAGAAAATTAGGAGCTTGGCTGTCAGGAAAGACAAATAATTAAGCCAAATGGAGTTTAAAAAAATTAAAGGAGGCTGTTCATAAGCAATCTATTCTAACCACGCTATAATAAAAAGTGTTTTAAAGTGTTCTTCCTGCACAAAGTGAAGAGACAGAAGGTTAACAAATGTTGCCTTTAAGTGCACTGAAGGAATTACTGGAGAGGACAACAAAAAGAAAAGATACCTGATGAGAAAGCGTGATGTGAATTCATAGCTACTTTACACTTTCAGAATTCTAACATCATCATTTCTGCAACTCCTGAGCAGAATGTACTATTAATTTATTTATTCTTAGGTGGAACGTAAGACTGCTCTTCTTCCTTATCTAAGCCCACATACGTCACCCGTGGAGCAATTTCAGTGGAGCAACACCAACTGCACAGGAAAGCACAATGGTAAGGCAGCTTTTAAAAGGCATTTTTGATGGCCTTGCAATACTACTATCCCCAAAGCCAGATGACCCCAAAGCCCCAGCTCTGACACATGAATGATTGGGGCTGGTAGACTTTACCAGGGACTCCCATGAACAGGGAAGCTGAGCAAATAAGCTGCAGGGAGCACATTCTTCACATAGCTATTTACTTGCAGCCACAAAGCACACAGCCACCTCCGCACTATAAATCACAGGGTTAGTGAGGCAGAGAGAGAATGGGAGGCTGTGTCAGCCCAGCCACATCAGGACCCAACGGGGTCAGGGCAGCTTCCATGGCAGGCTCCTGGAGAGTCACCCTCAGCTGGCAAAGTCATTACCAAGCAGCATCCAAAAAGTCAAGAACAGCATGCTTTACACCTTACAGTAATTAAGCTAAATCAGGCTGAGTAGTATAAATAGGCCTAGTCTTGTAAAACAGATCCTTGCCAGTTCGGTGCTCCAAGGGTGAGGACGAAGGGTGAGCAGAGAGCAGGAAAGCTGCCTGAAGTCATTACTGCCCCCAGTTGCCTGCCCCAGGGTATAAAACACCCCATTTGCTGTGAATCGGGTCCTGAACAGCTCACAGTTACCTTCTGGACTGGCACTGCCGTTGCTCACGTGCCCCCTTCTCCGGGGCAGCACACCCCGACGGGCAAGGCCGGCCGCCCGCCTGGCGCCCAGCCAGCCCCCGCAGTCAGCCCAGTGGCCACCAGGCATCCTCAGGCTGAAACCCTGAAAACCTCAAGGGCCTAATTTTTTATTGATTACAAAACAGTAAAGCGTTCTTCCTTCATTAACTAAAATGATGACAATCAACCTCCCAGTCAGTACTTCAGAAGGAGATATCAGATGAGAGCTGATGAAATGAAGCTCCAAGAAAATTTCAGAAAAATAATGGTCTCCTTTCCACCTTAACATGAAAAGCACTGTAAAAATTCCTCTTTATTGCAAAGAATCAGCGCTTTGTGGAGAGTAAAGCGTTAGGAATGTTTACAAATAACACAAGAAAATAAGTACAAAAAAGGGGAAAGATTTTATCTGACGGCAATTTATGAATTTGTCTTACAAAAAGAAACCACGGAAATGCTATTCCATACTATAATATTTATTTTTAGTATTCTAAGCTTAAAAGGTCCAATTAGAGTCAGTTAAGGTATACATACAAAGCAGTGCACAAATACAATTCTTATTTCCCCTACTTCAGAGACCAATTTTGCAGTACTACCAAGCAGTTTCTGCAAAAACCACAGAAATTTTATTTCTTGGGAAATAAGGACATCTTTTAAGAGAAAACTTACTAGCATATGAATAGTAAGGAGAAGCAAGCTTCAATTTTACAACAAAAATTATATGCCAGACAACTTCAAATCACAAACACTCCAAAAGTAAATTTGACATCTGTTATTCCAGTATTATTCAAAACAAAACAAAGAAAAAAAAAACCTTAAAAAAACCATGGCAGCAGATAGCTCAGAAACAGCAAGCCATGCAGAAGACCACAGTCTAAGATCCAAAAGGCACCTCTCTTGAAGATGCCTTTACATATCAGTAAAATGCAAACAGAAGAGTCTTACTCGTCTTCCCCTTCTCCCCAGAGAAATGACCAAGCAGCAGAGCAGGACTGAGCTGCGTCAGAGCGGAGGTCTGGATTGGAACACTGCGCAGGATGGGATGAAGGCTACTTATTTCAGGACATAAAATGTAGGATTTGGGAAGGAAGGGCAAGTTGACCCCATTTTATACTGACAGAGATAATTCCAGCACTATCTCTGGAGTAAATAAGAGATAAAATGAAGGTATGAAAATGTCAACCGATAGTAACACAGATGCTATCATCCAGGAGTGTCTGCTATTAATATAAAGGAAAGTGCAAGAAATTGTTCCCCTCCCATCCACTTATTTCCAGTCTAGTTTGCAAAAGAAATAGAAAAGAAGACCTATGAGGTACACTTGAATTTCCTATAAAATTGTACACTCTGAATGTGTCTTTTCGAACACGAGGAGACATATGCCACCTCGAATTCAAGAAGGACGCTTTACTAAGCCATTTGACTATGAAAGGGTTGTTTACTCAAATACACAGCTAGGACCACCATCAGTTTCTTGATGGTTGCATCCATGAGTTTTCAGAAAAAGTGAACCAAAAAAGCAATGCAGAAAGCAACTGCAGGCTCATATTAAAAAAAAAAAAATACAACAACAAAAGACACACCGAACAAACCCAAACCTAATGGTAGGGAATAAACTTATCATTCACTGCCTTTGATTCATCAGGTCTTTTTCAAAAACCAAACAGAAAAAAAACATGACAAAAAATTAATGGAAGACAAATGACTGAAGAGCTCCAACTACTGAGTACAAAGAAAGTACTTCTCCGTAATTTTCTAGGCTCTGCCTATGCAGGTAAACATTAACTACAGCATATGAAAACAAAACCATCCCTGTTCAACTGTATTATTTTATCAGTAATGTTAAGGTCCAAGCAGAGCATTCAGATTACAGCTGACTCCCAATGTTGTGCCACTACCTCCAACTCTTTGAAAAATCCTTTAGCTCATTTCTGGAGCTCTTTTTTACTTCACACATTATAACAGACTGATGCTCATGTTAGTAAGATAGGACTGTACCTTAAAAAGAGCATTTCCTGCCAGAGTTTGATCTCCCCATTTAGCATAGCAAAGAACGCTGAAGTGAATTACCATTAAATATTTGGAAAGAGCTAGTGACTGCACTCCAGGATTACCTATGGGAGCTCCAAGATTAATGGAAGGTCTCTCTCCCACCCATAGAAAAGTAGCTGACAGATGTGCTATTCAGCTGCTGCTTTTTGGACAGATTGTGGAATAGGTAAACTGTGGTTGGTTTTACAGTCACCTTGACTGGAAAGAAATCAGCTGCACCACAAGGTTCCTTGAGATCTGATGGGAGATATTTACATTGACAATAAATGGGGTAACAGTTAAAGAGCTGTTAATTCTTATACTTCTGGGCACAATGTCCAGCTGTACACAAGACATCTATTTCTGGTGGTACACCACCATATAATTAGAGACATGAGGTAAAGGAGAATGTTAAACCCTTCCTCTGAATCTAAAGAGACTGACATTTTCTAAGAACAGAGGAGAGCAACCAGTCTTGAGGATTTATACACATCATGAGCGATGACAGGAATTTTGTCCATCACATACCAGCACTGAGGCTAGAGAAGCACTTACCAGACAGATCAGCAAATCAGAGTTCAGAGGCAAGCATCTGCTATAACTAAAAAGCTGAAACAAAACCAGGGCAAGGAAAGAAACCAGGGAATTCTACTGAACGCTTGTGGTAACTTATGTGCCAAAAGCCATCAGCTCTCAGATTTCCCACCTGAGCCTGGGATAGGCTAAACTTACAGGAGACATCCGATAGATGAGGACATAAATTTATCACTGCATATTGGCTCTGTGTTTAGTTAGTAAAGATTTTTTGCTCAGTATTTTTATATGGTAACAGACTACTTGTCAGAGATGGTTACAACTTGCATCCAAAGACGTGAAGCCCAGCAGCACATCACCCTTACCGTTATACACGGCCTCATACCCTTCCAGTTCCTTTATATTAGCTTCTCCTACGCACTTCTGAAAGGGACTCCAAAACCTCTCCACCAGGTTCTCAAAAACCTCTGAATCAGACAGCTAGTTTATTCACTTGGGGGTTCACTGAGCCAGTTTCCAATTGCATTTTTAAGCATCCATTCACCTTGGTTACGAGTTTACACAAACACAAGTACATTTACCCACTAGCAGTTTCCTGCACAACTCTGCAGCCATTGCATTTCTTGCTAATGCCGATGCTTGTTCTACAATTAGAGCAGAACCAGTGGCTCAGAAGCTGATCTTTGAACTTCACTCCAGTTATCACACATTTTTACAGCCTAGGCAGATTCCACTGTGGTTAGCAGAACATTTTGTCTGTTTGGCAGGCAATTATCATTGTTCTATCTATGTTTTTCGGAGGTAAGCCATTACCTTCCTATGTGAGCTTTCTCTCACTCTATGCCATTGACATGTATCATTCTATTCACAGCTCTGAGAAGAGCAGAATTCAAATTTAATCCCCAGGATGATGTCCAGGAAAACATCAAAACCGGCTAATTTTGAACCTTACCTTGTCACCAATCTCATGAGTACTGGTAGGACAAGGAAAGAAGAAGAATCACTTTACAGCCAACTGGTTTCAGTGCAGTAACAACACATACCTATGGAGTGCCACTCAGTCAAGAGTTTCCAAGAACTTTAAAAATGAGCATACGACATGGAAAAAAAACTGCCCTGATGTAGGCAAGTATAATGTAATTGTGCCTGACAGCACTGAAATCAATATTGCCATTTTTTAAATTTAGGAAACCTGCAGTAGTTAACTGAAAAAAATCACACACTCCTGGATGTCTCTCTCCACGAATTCTCTCTGCTTAAATATGCAGGCAGGTCGGGAGTACGGAGTCAGCTGATGTTCCATTAAAGTTCCTGTTTAACTTAAAATGGGAATTAAATAAACCTTTTGCCCTTACTGTGTAACAGCATTCACACCTCATCTGGAGCCTGACAGTAAGGTATCAAAGGGTTAATTAACATGTATGCAATTTGCGGTTTAGGTAATATTAAATGGAAATCTCGGAACAGACAAGTGTCAGCAAGTGCAATGGCAATAAATTGGGCATCTCCTTCCACACTTCAACTTTCTCTCCCTAGATTTGCTCAGAGCTCTCTATGCTGCTTGTTCAGTAATTTCACGCTACGCTGCTTAACAATGTAAGCATGGAGGCTCAATCTAAAACTGCACTTCCCAAATGTCACTTGTTTGTGAACACATGGCTGAACCCAAAATTGCTTTTAATATTAGAGTGGTGCCTGCTGGCACTGCTGTAGTTAAGGGTCTGTCAGAACTTCCACGATAAACCCCATTTTCTGGGGTGTATAACCACGACCATTTGCTACAGACAAATCTGGTATACAAGGTCACGGCAGCCAAACTTGGTTTCTAAAATTTTCAAACCTAGTTTGTTCAGCCATTTTTGAGTGTAAGGCACTTAACACTGATTTGAGGCCTCTTACCGTTCAAGGTTTATCTTACCATCTCTTTAGCTCCAGAACAAATTCAAAGGTACAACTCCCACTCCACCCTCCACACAGCCTTGGAGCCTATGGCTACTGCCACATGGTCTGGTCTACCACCTTGATGGATTACGAAAAGATCACAAACACCAACGCTGGATTCGCATACTTGAACATTGGCAGGGGACAGAGAGGACAAATATATGACTTTTCAGCATGGGAATTTTTTTGTTATGAGCATCATTTCAGTTGCCATCACTAGCAATTTAGAGGTGTTACCTGACCGGCACAGTGAATATGTGCATTTTATACTTCACGGCACAGCCACTAGCATGCCTAACATAAGATGCTTTTACACCACTGTAGTTTCAGAAATGAAATAATAAAATCTATTTGTTTATTTTAGAAAAGGAGAAAGCTCAGAAGCCAAATTTGTTGGCTAACAGCAGACTCCTTGAAGCTACAGGCTGAATATTACTGAAAAAATAAACAATACAGACACTTCATCTTTTAGTAACCTAAAGGGCTAAACCTGCTTTCTGTCGAATGAGCTTCTTGGACACTGAGTGTTGACACTTGATAGCCAAGGACTGCCTGCCTGCAGTTGCTGAGGCAGGATATAAATACCAAGAGAGGAAAGGCAGGGGAAAAAAAAGGCTCCTTTAGGGTAACAACCATCTTTCCCTTTCAAGCTGCGTTAACGATGCTTACATATTAAAAAGGAAAATTGGGAAGAAACAGCATGGGTTTTTTTCATGACTCTACAAGATTCCTCACTGTCTGCAGTGCCGGACACAGCAATAGCTTCCAGAAGCAGGAAGGACTGACTGGCATTACTTCTGAATATAATTCTGTGTAGAAAGTTTCAGCTTGGGTCAAATGTGGCTGAAGGCATTACAGCAAGAAGGTGGAGGGTTAAAGGCGGCACTGTCACTGACCCTAGGATCCCAAAGTGGAGAAGAGAATAACTAAATTCAGTAATCATCTACCTTTCTTAGAGTATAAACCCTGGTAAAGTAAAAATGGACATCATTACTTTGTTCCACAGACTGAGGCACAGATGCACTTGCAGTCCATTTTCAGCAGAGTTGGTTTTGCCCAGAACAAAGCATTAGGATGCATTATGAAAGTTGCAGAGTCAAGTCGAGTTGATAGAAGAAAAATAAGTGAAGATGATGATATAAATGCTATTCTAGAGTGAAAACTAAGTCTGTCTTTCTGGAAAGGAACATCTGAGGCAATTTTAAAACTGCTACCCCATGGCAATCCCTTATCCTTTCCCCAAAGACTGTGTGGAACTGATCCTCAATTTAAAAATTCACAGATTTTATTGAACCAGTTATGCTGCACTGCATCACATGTAATGTACCAAAGACATCAATACATTAAAAACAACCTATTTAAGGCAGACTTTCAATAAATAAATAAATAAATAAAAGCATTAATCAGTTTGAAATATATGCCCATAGCTGCTAATACTTCACATTTAAAAACTAGAGAATGCAGTATGCATGCTGGCATGAAAAACTGTCAGTGTCTTCAGAACTGTCAAAAGTAACAAAAACATACAAGAAATTTGCCTAATGAAATAGCCACACAGAGCCATTCCAGCATGATTCTCCTCCTCAGCCATGACTCAGGCCTTCAGTACCATGCGTATGTTAGAGAAATTCAAATATTTTCAGAAGGTTATCAGTATACTCCTATGAAAGTTTAAGGTGTCTCCAGCTTCTTTCTTCTCCTTCAACGTGTACCTAATGAATTGTATTCAGTTACATCAGTCACCTTATTCAGTGTGAAATACAGTTTGGATGCTTCAGAAAACTAATCCAAACTTATTAGTTTCAAAACAACCTCAAGGTGTATGTACATTCAGCATTGGAGAAAGTCATTACTATGCCCTCAAAATGACAAGAATTATCAACAGGAATAAAACAATAACAGGGAACAATGAAAGAGCACATTCTCAAAAAAATGACATTTTCAGTTTTGTTCAAAAGGGCAAGTCCCGCACTCTATCATTTTTATTTCATGAGCTGGTGGTCTTAAGTAATCCCTCATCCAAACAGACACCTACTTGGGTTGCCATTTTTCCATAGTCAATCCATCGCAAAGTGGCAAAGTTGGTAGACTCAGCACAGTTGAAGCCATGATTGAAGCCAGCATGGTAACCATAAGGAAATGTAATCATAAACTCTCCTGCTTCCTGGGTGATCTGAAAAACAAAAATAAAAGCAAGACATACCCCACAGATCAGCTGAAATAGCAGTTTGAAAACAGAGGTAAATCTCTCTGGTTAAATCTCTCTCTCATCTGGAGGGTTCTTGGCTAAACCTAGTACAATTTCTCGTTAACTGCAGAAATACTGAAGTAATTCTACTAATGAAAAAAGACAGTACAAAGGATGGAAATCGTCACAAGATCTGAACTCTTTTAAGTCAAAGGCTACACTTAAAAAAGGGTCCCAGGCTGCAGCATTCCAGAAGATCAACAAATCTTTAGATTGTCATCACTTCAGCTCATGTTAAGTCCAAACCTACACTCACACACCCTGCTAGTGAAGCCAAGTAAACTAGATTTCCCACCTAAACATGCACTCCGTGTTGCAGTGTCCTACTGAAATTCATGCTATCTTTCACTGTATTTATTTCCTTACTCACATTTATCCATCTTCTTCCCATTTGTTCACCCATAAGTCAAACAAGCTAAAAATTACAGCCCATGATTTGTCTATTCAAGTAAAATTAAAACAACAATAAGCAACAGGATTGAAAACTGTAGATTACAGCTGTAATCAGAGGCCAATCAATTCCCAGCGCTTCTAGAAAATCACCTTTTAAAAACCTACGAAGAGAAGACATTGGGGAAGAAAGGAATGTAATTGTCAAGTACCAGCACACACCGTAAAAAGAACTGGCAGCAATCCCTCCAGGCCAGCTTGCTAGCTTACCAAAACATATGACAGCATCTCCCTTCGACAGATCAGAAAAGAGGCAAAATCTGACCTTCCCCCATCTTTCTAAACCAGAAGTGCAGACAAAGCTTTCGTAACAGTCACATGACACCTCCGGATTATTTCCCACCAGCAGTAACTCACAACAGACAATTCAGAGCCTACAGAGGTTTTGAAGAACCTAGACCTATAAACACAAGGATGGGTCCACACAGAATATGTAAACAGAAGTTAAAACATTTACCCACTAGACTGGGCTAACGACTAAATTTGCTAATGTTCTGAACATCAGCAGAACACAAAAAGAGAAAATAAAAGCTTGTATGATAATACAAGAAGCTTCTGGGTGAGAGGTGCTGAAGTCCGGCCCGTAGCCAGCTTCACGGCGTGTTCCCCATCCAGCCCCCTCCATAAATCAAAGCAGAGTGGTAGATGGCTAACTTCAAAAGACGGAAAGATTATGTTTCTGTCACGAAATCTACATCCTGGTGTCTTCATTTCAAGCCCACAGTGTATGTCCTCCATGTCACTGCTGTCAACGTTATCCCTACAATAAATTAGAAAGCACTCGAGATGATGGATAGGCCATGCAGAAAAGTAATAACTATTGAAAGAAAGCCAGCACAAACTGCCACTCATAGAGAAAGCCCTAAATTTACTGACTTCTGCAAGGTCCTGAAGAATAAATTGAGAAATCAATAGAAGATTACAGAAATACACATTTTTAATTATTAAAAAGCCCTAGTATTGATCTGCTTCTTTTTTTTCCAGAAGTAAATACCATTATAGAGATTTATAAATGTGTGCTTATTCACTTCATTGAGATCTGCCAAGAATTTTGATGAAGGGATCCTATCTCTGTTTCTAAAGAAAAATGGCACACATTCCCTGTTTCTGAATAATAGTGATCCTCCTTCAAAAGCTACTATTTCAGGACAGGGGTTATTCAGATATAGGCTGCTCTGACTAAAGAGATCTCCTCCTCCTCCTCTTCACATTTAAAAACACCCTTCCAGTGAGTGCCATAGAGAAGAGAGAATCTATCACAAAAAAACACATTTTCGCCCTGAATTCTGTAAATCAGGATTAGGACTTATACTTCTTTAAGTAAGATGTTAATAATCCCCCTTCCATTAAAAAGTAAAGCTTGGTTTTGACAGTAATATTGTTCTCTATGTATGCACTGGCCTCTCCTAGTGTTTGGAGGGGGAGGGAGGGAAGGGGAGAGAGAGAGAGAATCGGTTTCTTAGCATTCAGGTAGCATGTACTTTAAAGGTTCTACATATACTTAGTATGAAGGAGACACCAGACTTGAATCTGTAAAAAAACCTTCACGTCACAAATCACAAGATTCATAGCAGGAAGCCTAGCTATGTGGGAAAAGTCTCTTTACCAAGCAAGAAATTAGAAACTCCCTTATTTAAAGCACTTCATACCCCGTACGTATCACCACATATAGATCACTAAAGCTGACCTGGGATAAGCTTGGAAGGAAGGCTTTCCTCCACTGCCTTTTTCGCAAACTCTTTTGCTCCTCTTGCTTGGTTATTGATCAGAAATGACTTAGTATATAATTACTGGTCAATGCCACTTTGCACAGATACAGGGAAAAGCAAACACATAACAATGTATCACTCCGGAGAAAAATATGCCTACCTACAACCTTCAAACATTTGAAGTGTGGCAAGAACTGCCATCATGTTCCAACCTCCCGCAGACACAAGAGCACTGCCCGAACATGGTGCTTGAATGAAATGGCAGAAATTGATTCCCACTTCCTATTCTCTTCCATTCCACAGGTGAACGGGATGCCAGGAGGGGACTGCATAACAAACTTCACTTACAATGCCTAGCATGTACCAACAGGTACTACTACTACTACTACTACTAATTATTATTATTATCAGCAGCAACATCTTTAGATAAGCAGTGACCTCTTATTAGGCTAGCAGAGACCCCTTTTAGGCTCTGTTCAGCCCGTTACTGCATCACTTACGGTTTCTGGTTAAAACAGCTTCATAAGAAAAACACCACAAGTAGTAGTAAGACACAGCATTCAACTGATACTGCAGCAGAAAGAAGCATAAGAAAAAATCCTTAAATTTTACGGTTTAAGTGCCATTTAGGCCAGTAAAGATAAAGTCAGACAGACTTTTCATAAGATCACTCTGGCTACAGATTTCGCACTCTTCTGTGAGTATGGCTGAAATAGAAAACATCTTTGACCTTCTATGAAGTCATTTTTCAGATGGGCATCTGTGCATTAAATTGAGATGCCATCCATATTCCAATCCACCCATCTACACTCCTGAAATTCGTAAAATTAAAATCCTTACCAAAAAAAAAAGATCAGATCCCACAATTAGATATTTTCATTATTATTTTCAACCATGTGTAGGAGATATCCATGTTTCCACTTTTGGGATTTAGATTTCACAGACAGAATTACAAGAAAAATGGTTTGTTGATCTCTAAGAACAATTTAATATCGACCATCATGTGCAAACTAGGCCAAGTCTAGCCACTGATATTGAACCATAAGCACCACACATTACTTCATGCAAGTCTCCCCACACTGACAGCAAGCTCATCTGGCAAGCCAGATGATCACACTTCAAATTTCATTCATCACAGCCTTCCACCAGGAAAAATGAAAGAGTCTCTGGAGCAATAAATTGAATGAATTCATGGTTTTTGTGCTATAAAAGAGCCAAGATCTTTCACCTCCATCTCAAAGAATCACTAGACTCATCAAATAGGTGTTATACTTTGTTTCAGGTGGACTAACTCTAGCTAAACCATGCTTAAAAAAATCATCAGAACTCAAGAGTTCTTACTTAGAAAAAGAAGGTCATAATATCTAGAGCTGATGATGCACGGAGGGTGAGGAAGGATGAAATCAGTTTGAATCAGGAATTTCTTGACACTTCCTACCGGAGTTAGAGTCGCAGTGCCTCTAACTTGATTCCCCTTCCCGCACCCAGACAGCATCATACCCTCAAACGTTGTCCTTCCGGGAGGGTTAAGGACAAGAGCTCTGTATGCTGCTAACACATACAAGCAGTAGCTGCTAGATTGATTCTGCACAGATACAAAATCCGTGGTAAGCATGTTCGGCTGAGGAGATTTACTTCTTGCCCAAAGACTTTGAGAATAAGCATATTAAAACGATCATACCAAATAAACATGACCCCTCATTTCAAATAAGAGGACTTAAGAGATACGTGGATTCTTACTGGCCCTGTGTAGATAGAATGCTTGTACAACAGAGAACTGGTATGTCTAACTCCAGTTTTTGGTTCATACTGGATCCAGGAGAAAAAAAACTTAAGCCTCTGTTCATGAATTACCTGGGAGTTACACTGCCTATTGATAAGCCATAGCACCTGTATTACAGTTACCCCTGTCTACCAGAGAGGCTCCCTAAGTGACAAAGTTACAACGCTTAAGTCAGTTCTAGTGAAAGGTTTTATGAATATAGGTACTTCACAAAACATGTCCTAGCCAAACCACAAATCCTCATTTCCGGGCAGCCACCTGGTTTAAACTGATACGATACGTTTAGCATAACAATGCATTTAGAAATTAAGCAAATTGCTCCCCAGTGGCCTGGAATGAATAGTTTCCTTAAAAGAGGGGAGTTGTGGTTTGTGCATCTCAACAACTTGCCAGCATCTTCACAGCATCTTTTGTACATACCCGGTCAAAAGGAATGCCATACTTCTTCAAGATCGAGGGTGAAATGAGGGTCATCTTGTGACGGAGGAAAGCATCGCATCCCTGAGAGCTTCCAGGAAAAAATCCTGTGGAGACATTACAGA
The DNA here is from genome assembly GCA_013399475.1 of Chauna torquata. Classification (NCBI taxonomy): domain Eukaryota; kingdom Metazoa; phylum Chordata; class Aves; order Anseriformes; family Anhimidae; genus Chauna; species Chauna torquata. The sequence continues at coordinate 55,525 of VXAL01000192.1, read as the reverse complement.
GAGGACTATCACTTCAGGAGTATTATATCCAGTCATTATTTAATCAGAGACAAGATGACAAAATGAAAACCTGCCTAATAGTTAGATCTTTAGATAGATCAAAACAATAAGCATACTACTAAAGATGTCAGCACATGCCTCATTGTTTAAAATACAACATAAACTTTGTTGAAAAAAACTTGCATGTTGAGACACATAAGTGTAAATTCCATTCAAGTTAAGAGTTAGCGCCTAAATCTTACATATTTGGGCATAAGCAACTTGGCCAGAATTTCAGTAAAATCCTAACAAATGAAAAAACAGAACCTGGCTGTCTCAAATTTTGGCTAGACTCTGAGCCACCCTTTTTCTGAATATGGACAAGGAAAAATTGACAAGCATGCATCATCTACTCCATACTGATATGTCCTTTTTATACCTTCTCTGATGGGCAGCTATATTGTTCCTGGGAAAGTAACACAACTGTTATCATACAATTCCAGAACGATCTGCCCTACATACCAGCCTAAAGAAAAAAAAAAACAAAACCATGCAGATGTTAATATTCAGTCAAAAGAAAGAAATGAAACAAAACATATCCACTACAATGTAGTGGAAGGAGGGACGCTCATTCAGTGGCCACAGTGGTCACTCCAAAGTCTGGAATAAACAGTAAGATCTGACTCAGGACCTCAACAGTATGAAGCGCAAGTTCAACCACAGCTACAAGATCCACACTGAGTCATTAAAACAAATCATAACTAATTAAAATTGGGGTAAAACTGAACAAACCTCTTGATGTCAGCACTTCTTTCCCAAAAACACCAGCTAGACCAATGTAAGAGCATTGTGTTCAAGACCATGTGTTCCACTCCAGGCAGGTGATTCATTCAACAAATTGTGTGTTTACAGGGATTAAAAAACACCACCATTGGGCAGGGGGGGAAGCAGCCAAGCTCTAGAAGCAAAACTAATTGATGGGACATAATGGAAGAGGTTTCAGAAAGTGAAAAGGATTGCTGGATTCCAGGTTTTCTTATATTTTTGTACTAAAAGCATTTCAATTACAGTTACAACTGTCTGCTACCCAGTCTGTCATCCCTCTCTGCACTTCCTCTTTTTAATGCACAGTTTAAGTAGCTCTCATTAAAGCTACTAATAAAGAAGCACATTTTAAGTGATTAGCACCAATAACATTGCAACACATTAACATTCTCTCCATGGGCTCCACAACTCTCCCAGTGAGGCCATTTACAGCTCAGCTATTCATTTTCTATATTAATTGCACACTCATTTCTCCATAGTGAACTTCTTCATAGTATAGACCACCGATGCATAGGACAGGGAGGATGCCCAAGCAATAACACTGCTTCTTTGTAGTTTTAAAACATTACTCATCCCAACTTCCAAAAGGAAACAACCGCCTCAAAATAAATCACTGATAATTTGTGTCCGGTTTATACACTGCCAACCATCGCTGTGCTTCAAAAATTGATCATCAGTAAAAATAAGTTAGGAACAGCAGGAGACTTAATATTACTTATGTCAGACTTTGGTGTGATATTTCAGATTCTACAGAACACAAGTCATCTAGATTTATTAACTTTTTCATAGATGAAACTAACTTTAATAAAACCTGACAAATGATTAAATAGAACTGTACAGACCTGAAGACCTTTGAAATGTAACATTTCTGAGCAACAATTTTTAATACTATTAGTATTTAGGGATATCGGCTCTTAATGCAGAGGAAAACAATACTACCATGCCCTAGGAAGTTTATACCCATTTATTCTATATTTATCCTACACAACCAATTGATCCCTTCAACACTCTCCCCTTTTTTATTCAAGTATGAAACAGTCATTAGAATGTCAGACTGCCAGCAAGAAATGTCATTGCTATGAATACTATGAATACCTACTTTTTTTTTAATTATTATTTTGCATCAGAATACAGATTTCCAGATCTTCCTGCCTTAGTGCAGCAGCGCTTTTGCTGTATTAACTTCAACAACAGCTTTAAATCATTAAAGTACGCCTCACTGAAGATGAAACATAGATTTTGAGTTAATTATTCTGGGACAGGAGCTTTTTTTAGCTGGGCAGCACTGAGAACATTTGCAAGTACACAAAAATAGCAACAAAGCACAAACAGAACATCAACAAATAAAAATATATATATTTCTGCAGTCAATCATCTTTCCTGAAGCTTTCACCATTACTGACCAGAAATCAGAAGTGCCAAAGAGAGAGCACTGATGTCCGTGCTCGCTGCTCGCACCAAGGGCGGGCAGCAGCTTGCAGGGTGACCTTGGCAGGTACTCAGGCAAGAACATGTACACAAGGTTCTCGGCAGCTGAGGCTGGCACTTTGTAAGACTAAAAATTACAGACAGCCTGGTGAGAGGTGGAAGTTTATCACAGCTCGAGCTAGCGCTGCTTTCTGAGATGGACTTTATTGTACTGAAAAGATGAAGAGGCTGGAATAAAAGAAAAGCCACCAAACACACGTGCGCCATCATACAGGGAAGTGAGAACTCCACTAGCTGTTCTCCATGAATGTTGTTGCTGAATTTGTAGGCACTTGCCCGGTTAAGATCAAAAGTAACCAATGCCAATACTGTATATGTAACATAGCATAGGAAGAAAGAATGGTTTCTACCACACATTTTCCCAGCAGAACTTGTGTTTGGGGGGAAATCATCACAAAGACCCCACAGACAACACCCCACAGAACTGGAGCAACAGAGTTCTCAACTCACTGCCAGCAACTCATGTTATCCATGGAGATGCCCGATGGGTCTCTCATTAAATCTGTTTCCCACACGTGGTCTCAATGCCTCAAAAATCAAGTTTTTTCCATCAATTTTAGTTAGGGCCATGGTGTGTCAGAAAACAGAGGCTTTGAGCAAACAGTTGCACTAGTAGGAACTGCTCACAGCACTTCTGACCAAATGACAAGGTTTCTGCCTCTGAAGCTGTTACACCAGTGCGGTTTCATCAAGCAGCTCTTGCAATAGTAGATTACAGTAGTCAGTTCAAAACCAATTCTTTACAAATTCATTTAAAAATTAAGGGTAGGAATCTCCTCTGGGATGCTTTAGTTTTCACTAGGAACATACTCATGTGTTTGTTCCTATAACAGCACTATAGGAACAGCATTAATATGGGAAGAAGCAAAGCTTACCTTTCGCCAGGCGTTCCAATCTCTTGCCATGTTCTGGAGGTATGGCATACCTAGGAGAAAGTTAACAGAGAAGAAAAAAAAATCATACCACAACCTAAAAACAGTGAAAGAAAAAAAGGGCTAAAACCAACTGTGGTAGTAACTGTTAGCACAGCATACTTGCAATTAACGTCTGGAAATATAACCAAAAATTTAGTGGTCTGGAAGGTATCAATAACGTATAACTGCAATACAAGGAGGAAAGCCAGTATTTCAGTCAAAGCCCTTAGACATGTTACACAATGTGCGGTATTTTCCTGCAATTTTTTAAAACACCATCACAGGACTTTGTAAGGTAGAAGGAGAACTGAGGTGACAAAGTGATGATACACCAGAAATAAATCAACATAGGGAATAGCAGGCTTGTTTTCCACAGGAAAGACAGCTGCAAAATAAAATCATGAGGCTATGCTAAAGATTAACATGTAAGAGATCTCAGACAGACTGAGAAGGTGTGAAGGAGGGTCTGTGTGCACTGGTGTATCTACAGGGAATGAAGATCAACATTTTTTAAAGAAAACCGTGCAAATCTTTTTGGTTTTATTCAAAAGAGTAAGTACTCTTCATAACAGCAGTCAATCCTTGTATATGTGCTGGGTTGTATTGTCTGATGGAAAATGAACAGAATTAAACTATTCGGTAATTTTCTTAAAGAGGTGAATGGAAAAAGCAGGGTCCTCTGAGGAAAACAGCATTAAAGAATATAGGGAACAAATGCTATACTTTTAAAGACAGTTTTGTATGATTGGGGTGAAGAGAACGCAAAAGAATTTGATTGAAATGACAGGGGTTTTGTTTGTTTGTTTTTACTGGTGCAAAGTATTGGATATAATTCTGGAAAAACACTTAACTGCCTAAAGTCACACACAATCCTAATTGAGATATTCTCCTGCAATCATTGGAAAACTGCAGCTGAGTTCTGCTTCTGAAACTGTTTTGCCATGTGAAGAGATAATACACTAGGTTATGGAAAACAAGGACCTTTCATTTCTACCCTTCAGAAGTCTTCCGCTCAGCTCACCTCTGCGTGTAACAGCTCATGACTGCTGCATGTTTGTTCAGTCAGCTTCAGGAAGTTAGGGACAAGAAATTTCTGTTTTCTTACACGTCATTTAGACATTGTATTAAATTTGCTTTATTTTCAACAAAGACATTAGAAACAACTTGGGGGAAAAAAAAATCACAAAAAAGCTTCTAGTAGTTATGGAAACAGTCCTCTGTCTGCTGATTGTTTATAAAAAAGAAAATCAGGAAAGTTTCAGATGTGTTCCCCCCCCGCCCACCCCCAAAAAAGTTATTAGTTACATTACTGCTTTGAAGTTATACTACCTCAGTACTCACAGAAGCAAAAATCAGGTATCAAGATTTTATACATTCAGGTTATGAGGTAACTGAATACCATGAATACTTAAACATGTTTAAAAAGATGACAAAAATAATAACGTCAATGGAATTTTTGAATTGTTGTTTACATGCTGCATTAAGTGTGGCTCTCATTTCTGTAGCAGTAAGAGAATTTTGAAAATTTATCCTTGTGAGAATTACATTTATTATCAGCTATATTTTTTGTTATTCACATTGTTCAAAAGTTGAGTTATTTTTGCTGTTTTCAATACAGTTGTCAAAACCATCATGTCTCATTATAACAAGCTGAAAACAGGATATTGTAAGCAGGCAACTGCACGATCTCAGCAACAGGTAAAGAGTATTGCTCTACTTATGATAGGACCTCTCAAAATACATCTGGTTTTAGAGGACTTTCAGCCAGTCCCCTTGCTCAGCTTCTCCATTTTCAACTCAAAAGTTTATCTACAATGTAAGGAGAAATAGACAGAAGTCATGTCCCATATTGCTTTTGTACATAAACAAAAATTTACCTTTTGTGATTTGGCAAGTTAGAAAGGATAACAAAGGAAAGAAATCATACATAGGATGCTTCAGGATTTAGACATTAAGCCGATTTAAACTGATGGCTTAAAAAAAAATCTAAGGGAAAACACTATGTAGCACCTAATCTTATAAAATAATAAATACAGCAATGGGCTCCCAACATCCTCTGACCAAAGTTTGACAGTGCCTTAAATTGCATAATTATCAAACAATTCAATTTCATTTGTCTGGGACAAAGCTAGTAGCTTTCATTTTACAAAGACGATTCATCACTTACATAAATGTGGTAAAACTAATCCCGATCCAAAGCTCCTTTGTGGGATTAATGTCCCTTAAAACAGGGAAATGAGACATTCCATTCCTTCTGGGAAAAATGCTGAAGGATTGGGAAAGAACTAATTTATGGCTATAAGGCTGATGATGATTAATGTAATATCGCCAGTCTACAATGCAACCTCCACTTAATTAGTGTCTGTAATTGGGAGTTGTAAAGATAAGATTAATTGAATCTTGAGGATGTTAAAAGTTTAATACATTGGAACACGGTTATTGTGCTATCTGAAACTGCAGACTGCAAAAAGCCAAGCTGAGCTTCGGAGAACAGTCCATGGAGAGACAAAGAAAAAGGACTTGCTTAGACAGAAACCAGCAAGAGAGGAAGAATTTCCACTTATAAACAAGAACTGTATGTAATAACATACAAATCAGAATACCCTACCACAGAACAGCCTCTCGGTAATAGCTGACACCAATTTTATAAATTAACTTCTTTGTTTGGACCAACTCTTTTAGCAAGCAGAGTCTATACATTCTTATAAATTTATTCTTAGAAATTCACAAAGTTAACTGCAGAAGAGAATTAAGAGTAGGTCAAATTCTGCTTTAAGTTACACTCACAAATCTGACTGATTTACATAAAGATAGGCAATAAGGAAAGAATTTGGGCTGCTATTTAAAACCAGTAATAGAAAAAGAAGGCTTCTGCAAGTATTGCACAGATTGAGCTAGCTAGCTGTGTACGATCAGACATAACATGATTGATTACAACGTAGAATAACAATGGAGGTGACATGGAAAGATTAGAAATTGCTGCAATCAAAGGAGTACTGTAATTGAGCATATAAGCATCCACGAGGGGCTGGCTTCTGTGTACGACCTTATGGTAGCATCCTCCTGCTTTCAGTATGAAAAACAGCCAGGCACTTATTAGGAACAAAATCCTTGATAGAGGGAACTGACAAAGCACTGCCATTCAATACGATTTGTTACCATCCCTCTTGCACCCACAGGTTGGGGCTCAGATCAACAGCAAAATATCTTTAATTCCAGAGACAGCTGCCAAGATTATGCATAGTAAAGCATATCCAATAATTTCCTTTTCTATAGGCATCACTTCAAACACTTCAAGATTTTTTTTTCCACCAAATAGTAGGGTTCTTTTTCCTTTAGTACCCCAGCTCCAATACTAAAAGTAGGTTTCCTCTAGATAAATACCAAAAACAAAAGCCATCCTATCAAAATCTTAAAAAGCAAAAACACATGTAAAGCTACTTCTCTTCTCCATCCCACTCAGACCATAGCATAAACGCATGACACAAAGACATGGAAAGACAAGAAAAAGCACCTTGGAACAAGAAAAATACCACTGGGACTTTTACATCAATTGGACAAAATAGACCATGGTATCCACTAAAGATCTCGAACTGGGCTGTGTCTAGCGTATCAGACTGACAACCACCCGATGCTTCACCACTGCTGACAGAAGCAGTTGCATGACATCCATCGGCCTGGGTAAAACTGAATTAGGAGTATAGCAGACCTAATTTTGATCCAGCTTTCAGCAGACACTTCTTTTTAACCACAGCAAAGATGGAGCAAGGATTTTCTGTTGTCCCAAAAAGCCACAAAATTAAAGAGAAGTGATGGTGGCAGCATAAATATTTTAACAGCCTTTATTAATAACTATCTTTTTATAGACTACTTCTACTTCAGAGAAAACATCTGCAACAGCCAACAAAACACACAACAGTGCCAAAAATGCTGACCTTGAGTCACTGCTTCAAGGGCAGTATTTGTCCCTTCTGGTTCAGCTAGATTCCCCAGTAAAAGTTAAGTCTACATAAACAGTGCTAAACCAGCAACTGTTTGGTGTATCAAACTTCTGAGAAACAGCTTGCAACAAACCAAAAGACTATGCCTTAAGTACACACTTCCAAGGGTCAGGTCAGCCTTCCCTTGGTTGACTGGGACAAAAGGCCAAGCTTAACCTGAAAACCTGCCACGCAGCAGTTTGTCGGATCACAGCATGAATAACGTCTTGCTGCTTTGCCAGGGAACACAAGATTCACAGAACAGGGGGAAAAAAAAAAATAAAAAAATCTCAAGATACAAAAAGTTATATCTATATGACTCAAACGTCATCCTACCCTGAAGTCAACAATCCAAAAGTAATACACTGATTCTTCTAAATTACCTTTTCCTACTCTTTCTACTAAAACAAGAGCAGATCCCTGAAATAGATTAAGTATCACTTCTACAAAAACGGAACTTACTGTTCTACATGAAAGATTTTCAGCTTCCAAACTTGTTTCACAAAACCTAATTCCAGCATATCTGATTTCTATTTCTGTGTAATTTTCTGAGTTCTCAACTGTCTGCAAACCTGATTCTGATGGTAATTACCAGACTTCAGGAACATGGGTCTAGAAGGTACCTGCCCCAAAGCTACAAATGTGCGAGATAATCATTTCCATACAGCGGCAGTTTGCTTTTGTTAACAAGTAATAAGTTTAACTGGACGGTCCCCTTTTTATCCTTAATACAAAACATCCTTCCTATTTGCCATAAAGGATGTCATTAACGGTGTAATTTTCTTGGTGTTTTGTTTATTCCCCTGGAATGGCTTGATGGATGTGGATAATTATCAGACTATAAAAGCCAGCAAATGTGCTATTTTCTATTGCTCTAAATCATCAAACAAATAAAGTGTGAAACAGCATTTTTGAATACAATTTTCCCCTCTAATGGCTTCAAATTATTATCAGGAACAATGAAAATAAATAAGCAAATGTCTTGTAAGTTAAGAATTAAACAAGTGTGTCAGTAAAGAAGAGTACACCAACCATCCTGGGATACAACGGCTGGTTCAGAAGCCATTAAAAGATGACATAATAAGGAATTCACTACTGCAATGACACTGTTTTCCAGCATCAGATGTTCTGCAGGGATGTTCCAGGCTAGCTCAGATTCTGACCTCAAGGCTGCCTCCTCAAAGTGGGGGGTGAGAATGGTTCGATTTTGTCTTAAAAGCCGTTAAAAATTTTATCCATAACAAAGCACTGCTGCCTCAGGCAATCCTCAGCCCTCTGACACCCTCCCCACCAGTTTCTCCAGGTTTAAGAGGCTCTGTTCTCACCTGAAGCTATCGTTAGCTTCGGCAGAGCACCAGAGCACCCCATCCCTTAGTTCAAGCTTCCCTCAAAGCTTCTAAGACCTTTTCTTGCTACAGTTGTGACACATACACAGATTTTCAGAGTTACAACGCCTTGCCTCCCCACCTTACACATCAGCAACCTGGCCTCTCCTTCACCAAAACAGAACAATTAAGCACTGACTGGATTACTACACCTCACGCACCCACTCGCTACTACAGATTGGGCACCATGGGCAGGAGGTTCAGCTGCAAGGCTTCAGAAATGTCACTTCAATCCGATTCATGTTAGAAAGTAAGAAAGTTAATTTCACAGTGTCTGCACAAGGTCTGGCCAAACAGGGCCCACACAGTTTAACATGCTATAATTACTGAAATAAGGAATAGAAACAAAAAGTGAACAGCACATTTAAAATGCCTAAGACCACGTGTCAAGCTGGGGGTTAGTTATCTGTCTTCAAAGCAGATTTAGTTGTGCCAAAAATACTGACCCTTTGAAGATGCAAATGCCAATCTACTCTCAGTGGTGACAGGCAGAATAAAAAGTTATTATTTCAATCCCTGTAAGACAAAGTGTGTCCATAAATGCGTAATCTGAACCCTAACCTTCAACATCTTTAGCCTCCATGACAGCAGCAATGCTTCCAAAAAAAAAAAAAAAACACCCTCAGTCTATCAAGAATATTTATCACTCAACAGAAGCCATTAAGAGCCACCACTCCATACAGGGGAGTCCCTCATCTCCAAAGTTCATATCCTGTTTCTAAGACCTATTTTTCCTACAAGGTAAAGTATTTATAATACAACATCTCCTAGCAGTGTCAAAGTAAAGCTCAGAGCAGTAACCAGAGTTTTTTCTGCACTATTCTTCAAGATGGTTTTGCAGCCTGTCTGAAAAAAGGCATTTCAACAACAAGAATGGATTGCTCCTTCGTCGCTAGCACTGTCAGCTCCCTACCCTTCACAGTCAGCTCTCTTTTTCTCATCTTTACTGTCCTCCATGTTTAGCAGCCCTTCATCCCTTTCTCCCTCCCAATTTGTTTAAAGACAGCAATCGATGCTCCTTCTTCTTCTCCTCATCAGTATCTGAGGTTATCTGACAGTAAATTTGCTTTAAGTATCCAGTTTCACTTTTCACAATCACCATTTGGAAAGGAAAAAATCTCTGGCCTCCCTCATCTGTCCCCTTCTGTTGTGGCTCCTCTGCATCAAGAATGCAAACGCGCTCTGGAGATAAGACCGCACACGGATCACAGAGCTCCTCGTTCCTAGGAAAAAACCTTTATCGAGTGTCTGCAGTTTTATCTTTAATGGATCATTTTACAGGACAATAGATGATAGAATTCAGTATCTTTAACCAGCAGTGTCAATGATTTCAAATAATGACATTTTTATTGAAATACACATAGGAAGAAAGATAAACACAGAGGCTTGGGAGTATCTGCTCAAAAAGCCATAATAAGGAGTAAATAGGTAATGACAGAACAAGATTACAACCACACAAGCACACCAAATCAACCTGTCTTCTAAAGCTCCGAGAAAAATGAGCTCTGAAGACAGCTGCTCAAATGCAACCCTTTGGAAACCAGCACAGGAAGAAAATCAGGATAAAACCTGCTCAGAAAGGTAACAGTAAGCATTCTCAGCACTTGTACCATGGAGGCTATTTCACATGATAAGATCCCTTTTCCATTAACATAGCTGTCTAATTATCAACCCCACTGGCAAGCACAATACGGAGAAATGGTGAGTAATTTTACTCCTAACAGAACAACACACAAGATAAGAACCTCCTCCTTTCCTTAAGAAACTGACGTTTGGGTAATCACAAACTCTCAATTTGTTGTCCAGCAACATCAGGCAGAACATTTCAAGTCTCTCTGGACGTCGGATTGAATCCTTATGGATCGACTGTTGGAAGATTACAGTCAGAGGTAACTTGTGCTAATCACATACTGTTAAAAGGCTCTTCCAATCCTAAAGCTACCATGAGCTAGAAATAGTATTAAAGAGACATTAGTATCAAGAAATGACATTAGACAGCAGCTTTTTAAAATTCTGATTTTAAAGCAATACAAATTTTCAGGAGGGGCACCTGAGCTTGTAACTACAGAATTTGCACAAGACAACTAGGCAGTTAACTACTTTCACATTGATTTAGTAACCTATAACTCAATGAATGAGAATGAAATTTCTCCAGAACTCAAATGCAACTTTTAAATACTATTTTAAAACAGGGAGTTTAAATATGAACAACCATCTGGTCTTGGAAAGACTGTCAGTGTAACAGTCCAGTAAGCTTCACAGCAACAAATGCCAGGCACAAAGCACAAAATTACAAATCACACTGGAGTGATTCTCCTTCCACACGTACAAAATAAACCCATAGTCTGCTTCTGCATGCAGTGAACATGCAATATGAAGGGGATATTTTACTAAGAAAAGGTGTTTAGGGAAAAACATTATGAAATCATTTATTCATTCAGTTTGGCCAAGAAGATAATTAATATACAATTCAACAGAGATGAATGACTATAATATGCATCTGCTTACCATCCTCTGTTATTTGTTTTGAAGAACCTGTTCAAATCAGATTTCTTTCCCCAAACTGGTAATCAGATCATTAATTACTGGTTCCTTTTGTAGCGGAAACCTTACCAATACAAAAAGAAGCAAATACTGTGCTTCAAAGACCTTACATAGTAAAAAGACCTCAACACAACTAAAAAAAGGAGGAAAAGAGGTAACCAGGGGAAATCACAGACATTTATCTTGTGCCAACTGGCCTGTGAGAGCTGCCTCCGTTGCTGGGCACCAGCACGTGTATGCTCCTGCTCACTGCTTTTGGAAGAGAATATGGATAATTTCCTACAGCAGACCAAAAGAAATCCGTTCATTAGTAATGAAAGGTATCTTTGGATGCGGAGACCGCGTGTGCTAGAGACGCAATGCCTCTGCACACACTCGCCTTTTTGAGGAGAAAAACATTCCAAAGATGTAATGATCCTCATCCACCAAGCTACACTGTTACAGGCTGCAGCAACATCCACTTTGAAGCCAGCGCCTATGCTCCAGTCAGCTCAAAACCAGAAGTGCTATAGCTACAGTCTGGTGAAGATTGGTGACGCAGTCTGCAAAGTTCCCTTTATTTCTTCTGCTCGATCCCGCTTGCCACGTTGATTGTCCAGTTAGAAATGAAGTGGCTAGAAACCCAGCACAGATATTACTTAGAACATTAACTAGTTAACAATCGCACAGCACTCCGACAACGCAGAGTGCTATTTAAGTACTGTCATTACCACAGGCTTCTGTTATTTTAAATTATACTTGTACTGCACTTGGCGTCACCCAATGTCAATTTTCTCTGCTGAGTAAAGGAAAAAATCCCCGCTGATCTCTGCCAATGTGTTAACAAAACACGAATAAAGATAAAGCTCTGCAGTACCACTGTTGGTTCCTTCTCGCCTAACCAACCCTGTTTTCAGGGCCATGCCAAGCCGGAATTTGCAAGCTCATTCTCCCACAGGGCCCAAGTCAGATCAGGCTGAAAGAGTTACATGAAGCATGGAAGCACATCTCCCTCCCACCTTGTCCCAGTGGCAGAGTGCACTGTTCAAAAGGCTCACTTATTAAAACCAATCTGTGATCCTGTCAGACTTCCACAGATCTTCATTTCAAATCAGGCCTGAGCTTTGAGCAGACACTTTCAAAACGCAAGAATGAGTTTCAGCAAGAGCCTTCTTGGATCAAAGGCTTGCTTCTCTCAATCCAGACTGGGACTACCGAGCTGTGATGAATTATTAGTGCTGGCGGAAACAGCAGCACAAGCATGAAAAGCTGTGTCAGTGAGTAGGAGCCCACTTGAAGACAGTGCTATAAAAATAAGAATGAGATCACAGATCAGCACTACCACCTTTCAAGATCATTATGGAAGGGTACGAAGACGAACCATAGATCAGAAGGATCTCCACTTTGGCAGGTTCAGTACAACCACTAGCAGATGCACTCCAACCTCTATTAGTTTTTAATTTCAAGAAACTAACCAAATGCACACAATAGAGAGGGATACAAAATGCACAGACTGAAAAATAAGATGGCATCAAAGTACATACTAATACCGTATCTTTTGCAGTGGATTTAGGCAAGAATAAGAACAACAAACAGAAAGAGCAGAGGACTTCAGTTGGGGCAAGGAGAAAAAGCACATACATGACAGAGCTGAGTGAAAGGAGGAGACCAAAGGGGTATGAACAGCCAGCTGTTGTATGAGGCGTATGAGGTCATTTCATCCATTCTTACAGAGCAACTGTCCCTCCCCGGACAATTTCTGCAGTTGATCCCATCGGTCCGAGAGTCCAGCTTGACCTTCACGGCATTTCTTCTCAAAGTATACGCGCGAATGAAGAAAGGCAACATGCAAGTCCTACCTCCCCAGAATACCGTCCCTCCCCTGCATCGGGAAAAATTATCTTTTAATAATCTATCTACAACAGTATAACACCACATCAAAAATCCAAGTCTATTAAAAATCTCCACTATTCCAACAACAGGCACCTGATTTGGAAGATAAGCCCCAAAATACAAGTCAAAGCTCATAATTCATATAGTTTGGTTTGATGACTTAACTACATCAAAACCACTCCAGTCCCTACAATTCGCCGATCCCTTGGACTTTTAAAGCAGACCACCAACTAGCACCGTTCCCTTTCTAATGAGTTACATCACCCTTCAGCCACAGCACCACCTCCAGGACAAACAGCACCCTCAGACCTGGGGGAGCCTGGAGGAAGGCTTGTTTGAATACTAGTAGCATAGTGTGGTTTGTATTGATTAACTAATGACTGCGGTACATGAGGCCTGAAAGGCTGTATTAATAACTCGCTGCTGCACTGCTCTCATTTATCAGTGAATTACAGGGGGATGCAACTCTGCATCTCAATACATCACTCCTCTCACGAATCTCTGAGCAAATCAACATGCACGTGGATTCTTAATGCAGAAACCCTGTTCCAAAGCAGCTCTTACCTAGCAATTGTGGAAGAGGTAGCAGAGTGAAAAGCTACTCTGCCTGGTCACACTTTGTCTCCCTTTCCTTTTATTTCTTTTAATGAATATCACTGTTCCTTCCTCTATCCCTTTTATCAACAGAAAGGGTCTTGCTTTGCCAAATCTGCCTGAGAGTAAATGGTGTTGCAGTTAATCTATAAATCAACTATCACCATAAATTCTACTCTTTTTCACTCCAAAACTGCAGAGCTGTAAAACAGATTACATGGGATAGCAGAGGCTGGAAGGAAATTTGTGAGCTGCAAGGAGCCCATCACTGCCAAATGGCCTTCCCCTGCCACTCCTTTCTCCCCCACTCCACCCCAACAAGCCTATAAATCTCTCCTGTCAACAGTGGAACACACAAACAGCAAATGTGCACACATTTAAGAACAAGCCAGCCTCATACACTTCCCATGAAAGGCTGATGCAGACCTTGGGGATGAACGGAGGTGTGGGAGAAGGCTGCAGAATCTTCTGAATTCCCTAAAGCCAAGAAATAGGGTAAGTAAAAGTCAGAAAAAAAAAACCAACCAAACAAACATCTCTCTATGGAGCAAAACGAAGTCAGAGCATAACAAATTCAGAGTCCTCAGTTCCCTCAAGGGCAAAACACCTATGTGATTCCAGCTAATCTACCTTTAAGAAACTCACAGGATCTCCAGGGTGCAAGGGTTACTGAGATCCCAATAATCAAGACTTATAATCACATTTGATCAATTCAGTGACTCAACTGCCTTGTGCAATGGCTCCCTGAGGGAATGTAACAGTTAGAAAGCAATAAATGATGCAAGGGACACGTGCCCTTCCCCCTGCTGCCATACAATTCAGTATCAAGCATTCAATCCACCTGCTTTAAATGAGATTACATGAAGCTCACAACAAACTGCAACATATGTGAGTACATGTTAAAGCAGAGGGATGGTGCAGAACACCACACGGGGAAAATGGGGACAAGGAGCCAGTGTCCCGCATTGAAAACAAAGAATGAGAGAAACTGGAAGAGTTAAGCTCTGTGATTGTATTAGGTCACTTTATTTCCCCAAGACAGTTTTCCAGGGATCAACATTTTCTATCCTGAAGGGAGAATAGGATGAGTTCTGACTAAGACAGCTGCAGTGCTCCCTAAGACAATAATGAAAAATAAAATCAGCAGTAAGATCCTCAGCATTTGCATATCTGCAGCTGCTTTAGTATATGCTTTTAGCCAAGAATAAAGAGGGCTCCTTTTACAATCCACTCCCAGGGGAACAAACATGTTTTGCTTTAAATCTCCCCGTTGTATCACTCTTAGAAAATGTGATATTTCCCTGCTGATGGTGGCATCAGTATCAGATACTAGAGATTTCTTAAAATATGGATGTTACAAGCAAGTCCGTCCGTGGACTCGTTTTCCTCAATTCCAACAGAAAGACTTGCCTTGCGTAGGCAACCTTGCTATAGAACAGGAGGAAAGAAAGTGGAAATTCTAAATGATGTTAACCAACAAAGTTTTCAGGTAATTCTATGTACTTTCAAGCAAGCAGTGTTGAGTCTTTTACAATACTGAATTCTAGAGTGTTTTTTAAAATGTAATTCTATCTGCGACCAGTGCTTTCAACTAATCATATTATTTTAAAATTCCTTTGGTAATTTGTCCTTAATTCTACATAAACTGCTGTTCTGGCAAAAGTGTACTATGTGATATCAAAGTCAAACAGATTAGGCATGATCCACTTTCGACAAGTGAATGTTTCAGAGAGGAGACCATACAACTTAAAAGCTAAAGCTGGCTCCTTCTTTTAATTAAAGGGGGATTAAACATCCATCATGATCAGGAAACAGAGACATTTTATAAAAATTGATTACCATCCTCAGTGTCACTCTGGCTTAACACCTGCAGTTTCTGAGAGAAAGAACACAGTATATCGCTCCATTACTGCTTACAAAAAATATGTATCAAATATTCTTGCTATATGGCAAGATCAGTCATAAAACATCTGAAAAAAATAACATTATTACCCAGTCAGCTGTTACAATGTTGACAAAACAAGATGGAGACAATACAGCCTCCTAAGTGTATTCAATCAAACTCACATTGCTGAGTTTACAGACATTTCAAGCTTCCTTTGGTACTTCCCTACAATAGGAAGCCCTGCAAAGATTGGTATTAGGCAGGGAACATGAAAGGTCTGCTCGCTGCTGCTTCCAAGAGGAGAGCCCTTCTGAGGCTCTGGGCACACATGAAACCAGTTCAGGCTGCACCGTTTCCCACCCTGTAAGGTTAGAAGTGCCACCGCTGGTTTGGCAGTATTACTCCACAGGGCTTATTTTGCCACTCCGAATCTGTGTGATTAGTACTGCTACGGCAATTCAGGAGTGTAAACCAATAACCCGTATCTAACACAGGAAGAGAACCTACATAACCGATATGCAAGACCACAATTTATATCTGGAGAGAGCACATATATGCACTCACACGTTTTTGTAGAGATGAAATGAAATGATGGTGGAGTATCTCAGTGTTTAAAAATATGCTTTTGAAACTGCAAGGGCTGAGACACATACATTCCTCAATAAAATGCCATAATAACCATGAAGTATTAGACTTGGCACTCAGTTTTGTTGCTTCTGTCACTATAACAATCAATCTTCTGTTAGCATCATTTGACAATACACTCTATTTTGGATCTCAGCGTATGAATGTACAAGGTAATTATACATAATATGTATAATTGATACAGTAAAAAACTCCTACCACAAGAGATTTAATATAGGGCTGCAAAACGAAATACATTCAAACTTTTGAAAAAAAATGAAGACTGACTATGAAAAGGTTGTAATTAAACTACTAATGTGAGAGGGACATTTTATTGTAATTTGAGAAACAAGCAAGAGACTCAACGTTGCAGCTCCCTGCCTGAGAAGCTTAAAATGAAGTACCACAATGTAGACCAGATGCATATACCTGAGAAACAGAGCATCAGAAAAGACGATCAACTTCAGTAAGAGGCAAGTATAATCCTAAAGGGGCAGCACAGGTATCTTTGCAGCAGCAATCATACTGGTTGAAAATAAATGGTGTTCGTTCTTGGTATGAGACAAAATTTTAGAAATAAATGCATTGCAATCTACAGGCATAGATAAATCATTTAATGAGACTGGAAGCAGGAAAAAAAGCTGTCTTCCATTACCCCCTTTCCTCTCCCCCATTGCTGGATGACCCTTTACTGCTCGAGTACTTCACTCAGCACTAAACAATATTTTAACCTGCATCCCCAGTAACACAACACTGTGTAGAGAACTCATTTTGCTACAGTCTGTTCTACTCAGCTTGTGGATGAGGAGCAGTACTAGAGCACTCAGCTCTGGGGCCCCCAACATAAGAAAAACATGGACCTGTTACAGTGAGTCCAGAGGAGGCCATGAGGATGACCAGAGGGCTGGAGCACCTCTGCTATGAGGACAGGCTGGGAGAGCTGGGGTTGTCCAGTCTGGAGAAGAGAAGGCTCTGGGGAGCCCTTACAGTGGCCTTCCAGTACCTAAAGGGGGCTACAGAAAAGCTGGAGAAGGACTTTTAATCAGGGAGTTTACTGATAGGACAAGGGGTAATGGTTTTAAACTGAAAGAGGGCAGATTTAGATTAGATACACGTAAGAAATTCTTTACTATGAGGGTGGCAAGGCACTGGCACAGGCTGCCCAGAGATGTTGTGGATGCCCTGGAAGTGCTCAAGGCCAGCTTGGATGGGGCTTTGAGCAACCTGATCTAGCAGAGGGTGTCCCTGCCCATGGCAGGGGGGTTGGAACTAGACGATCCTTAAGGGTCCCTTCCAACCCAAACCATTCTATGATTCTATGAAGAACGCGCCGGCAGCAGGACTTCCCTGCAGTGAAAGAGATGCATATTAATCAAGGAGTTGTATGACCGAGCAGCTGCTTATTAGGTTGTACAAAGAAGTCATCTTCTGTTGTTGAACCACAAACATTTATTTCAAGTCTAATCCCAGTCCCAAAAACACCTGTTTTGTAAGAGGTATAACCTAGAATTCCAAAGACAGAAATGAAAGATACATGCAAAATACTACTTCAGTAACTATCCTTCCTGACCTGCAAAAGAGAGAGATTCCTTTTCCATCTAATCTTTGTCCACTGAGGTGGCTTCTTATGGTCTGACTGTATCCAGACCTCCCTGAGAAGGCACTTTACCTCTTCCATAGAAAATAAACACAACGATTTCTTGTCTAACTCACTTGAATGAGGTCTGGGAAGCAACCTCAAATGGCACAATTCCTTTCTCACCTTGCTTTCATAAGGAAACAGGGCCGATGGCTTCTCACTGTTCCTACTCACTACCCTGCAAAGCAGGGCTTTGGTTACGCAGCCTGAATTAAAGCAGCCTAAGATAATTTATGAGAGACATGAAGAAAGAGTTATGCTTTGAACAGACAATTTTGAGGCAGAATACTACCAATACACAGAGTGCTTGGTTTCACTATATAAAAATCTCTGACAGCCAAACAATAACTCTGCCTCTTATTTTAGAGCTCAACCCCAAACCGGTAGACTTTGTAACTCTCCACATTCCTGCTATTCCCTGAGGTGCTTCTAAGATGATCACTGTCAGAGTCAAAGAGTCTATAAAAAGGATGAAGGAAGCTGGGAAATTTCCACAGAGGTAGTGCCAGAAAAAAACAGAACTAACATTTTAGCCATCTTTGAGTAAAGCCAGGTTGCACCACTGTAATTTCATCGCTGAAGTCCACGAGCTCCCCCAGCTGACCTTTGGGATCACTGCAATCATATCCAGAAGATGGGCAATTGCTCATGTGCCTGGAAAGTTCCAGCTCTGCTCAAAGTGGTATTCAGATTTACACCTCAAAACCCAATGGTTCCTTGCAGAAGAGCTTAGGAGCTCATTAACAGAAGTTGTCAGAGTGATGAAGAAGAAAGAAATTACTTGGGCAAGTGACATACTCTTGCCTGCTGCCTAAGGGAACAGCAAGAAGGCCTGCCAAACCAGCAACGGCATCCTGTCACAATACATCTATTTTTGTGTTACACAGTTATCTACATAAGAAGCTCACTTGAACAGGAAAATGTTTTGCTCAAAACATGGTTTAACCCCCAAATCCTCATTTTTCCCCCACTGTGCAAGGTTTACAGAACTAGTTACCATAAAAAGACCTGTACAGCCACAGAACAGCTGGATGAAAATCCCACCCTCCCCTCCTCTATAAGCATGGTAGAAGTATCTTTTTCTTTTTTTTTCCCCTAAACCAGGTGCAGAATATATCCCTGCTTTGATTTTTAACCAGCAAGACTTGAGATCCTTTACGAGAAGATTTTATGATCTCTCTTCTCCATTTATAAGCAGCAGTAGCTGAACTCTTCAACAACTGAAACCCCTCTTAGGGGAGTATCAGCTGTTCCCTAGCATCGCACCAAAATCCTCAATAGGATTAGACAGGAACAAAAGTTACTAAGAACTTCTAAGATTTGGTATTTGCCAGACACAATTTTTCAATCTACAATTTCTAGTTCTTGCTGATTCTTACCATCTTCATGCAAACATGCTACACACAGGTGTTTTGGGTTTTCCTTCTTGGCGGGTTTGTTTGTTTTTCTACTTTGCAATCTGTACTTTCCACAGGGGAAAAAAACAAAAACAACCAAAAAAAACCATAAGAACATAAGGAAAAGCCACTGTTTAGCACAGATGAGGCAACAACTTCACACAATGAGTTTACCATCCTTATGACAGACACAATATGTTGGTATCCGCATATTGTTATTTACAATACTCTTAAAAAACAAAATACTAACAATAACAACATGAAGATCCTAAGATGCACACAAGAAGAAAAAGTTTAGTTCAGGCCACAAATACTTAGTGTATATTTCATTTAGCATCTGTTCTCTTTTTTTCATGGCATCAGAGCTTGTTTGTTCCTAAGCAGAACAGCCATTATTTTCACGTTGTAACCAGCTTCTCTTTTCAAGGTAATCTGTTCTTACTTCTGCTTTTTGAAAGAAAGAATTCTCTATTCTGGGCTCAGAACAAAAAGCAAGCAGAAGACAGATGGGGCAGAACTCCTAACACGCAGGCACAGAAGGAGCGGTCGGAGGCAGCCATGACCACACAACACGAATGCAAACCTCAGGCCAGTTGCTTGTACAACTCTTAGAGCAGCTAACTCTTGTATGCTGACGCCACCACACTAAAGAGGCGGCTTTGCTGACAGTCACTGCACTGTCTAAACAAAGGAGAAAAAGTGGTTCTTGTGTGCTGGTGGCACCACCTACTGGAGATGAGGACCAAATAAAATCAATTTTGAATGAATCGTTTCTGAAGACGAATTAAAAAATGTGACTATCTAAAATGAAAGCATGTCACCTTTCATTCATAATCCGGAGATATGTTTCTTGAGATCAAACTTGTTTAACAGAGGTATCATAAGTGATTCTGCAAAATCTTTGTACATGTGCCTGAACAAGGGAGACTAAGAATCACAAATGCTGGGGAAAGAGATTTTCTGACATGTTGGAAAGATTTAAAAAAATTCACATTAAGACTATAGCTGAATGTTACAGATCCAGTCCCTCCTTCCACCCCTTTTCAAGACTGTGGAAGAACACTATATCCATTAATCATAGCATCTTTCCTGTTGGTAGCTTTTATATGCCTGCAGGCACTAACAGCCTGGAGATATGTGGTGTCACCAGGGACTCATATTGCAGAGAGATGGGAGGATCTTGTCTGCCAGTGCCAGGGCACAATGACAGCAGTTTCACAGTGACATTTAAGCTCTAATTTGCATGCAAATGTCAATATTTATTAGTCACATCAAGATCTTCAGCAAAGCTCTTCTGGGTTGCTAAGTCTCTCTGGTTATACTTTTAAATAGGAGGCCTGAGAAAAAAAGAATAGTGGTTCTTGGTAACTTATTCCAGATCTCCTAGCTTCTTAATTTCACCCTCTTTATTGACTACTTTTCTGGAAAGTTATTTCCAACCAGCCTATGCATCAACAGTGTTGAAAAATGCTTATCATTTTTCTAAGAATTGGCCATAAAGAAGTAATACTTTGACCCATCTTGTCCCTGGAGTTGAAAGCATATTTATATATTTAAATAACAGAAATTTTAAAGTAACAAACGTTCCCTACCTACAACACAATGCAAAAATAACAGCCTTTCACTGTTAAAGTGCTTCTGAAGTGTCTGTACATTCCTACCATCATTTGCTCGTCTGCATTAGTTTTCAAAAAAGTCCCAAATGTTGAAATATTGTTTTAATCATAATGTCAACAAGTATCCCTAATTCTGCTACTTTCCTAGAAAGTTGGGAATTAGGCCTCCAACCAAGTTAGCAAGGAAGAAAGTAAAACTGCTTTCGAATGTAGAGTAGAAGAGGAAAAAAAAAAAAAAAATGCGAAGTGAGAGATTAGGTAGGCCTGACGGAATTAGGTAGACTTGAAGAAAAGGATTTTGCAGTGGTCTCTAAGTAGACAGCAGAGGTACGCAGCCCACTATTCTGTCAGTACTCTACCACTTACCAGGATTTTGGCTCCCCAAAATGCAAGTAGTTGATACTGTAGAGATCCATGTCCTCTGTATGCCAAGCAAATGTTGTCTTCCACATCCCAAAGTAGAGGTAGGGAGTGTTCACACCTTCTATAATAATACCACACTCATGTTCCACCATGTCTAAGAGGGTGTTCAGATTGCCAATATTCCATTCTTCCACATCCTGTAATTCAAAAGAAATATTTTGTACTGGAACATATCAGGACTTGCTATAGCACAATAATAGCCCACAGCTTCCTTTCAGTACCTTAAAACGTGGATATCCTAGTGTTATCCTGGAGGGTTCCTGTATTTGCATTAATTTATTTCCACACGCTGCCAGAAAGCTTACTCTGAACATTCATCAATAACCAAGAAAAGGATGCATTACAACTGCTTTGTGGCAAAGGGATTGATTACTAGCTTCTCACTAAATATGTTCTCTGAAGAGACACTTGTACTCTGTGATACTCTACCATTAAGTAACTGATCTACTAATAAACACAAGATAAACTAAGGGTAAAATACACTTCTCTCGGCGACATTCCAGCCAGATGTTCTTCACCTGGTGAGTATGTATCAGCTGATGAGAAACACTAGACTGAAAAGCGGCCAAAGTGGCAGAGGCCTCTACATCAGCTCAGTGCTTCAGATTAAAGAATGGGGAAGATAGTTTTGTTATTATCAATATTTAAACAGAAAAAAGCAATAATACCAGTTCTAAAACTGAATGGTGAGATGAAAAGGAGTGCAGAGAAAGAATGTTTTTCATTACCCTGACACCTCTATGCTTGCAGCAGTATCTGTAATTGGACAACAGGAAATGTTCTTCAGATGTGACTGGTAATCCAATTATTTAATTTCTGCTTAGAGGAACTTGAAGCTAACTGAAGGAAACAACGTACATTCAGTACATGCAGAAACTACTTCTCCTAAAGCTTGCACTTGGACAAGAATGTGACACTCATCAGAGCACCAAATACTGGATAACTTTGATGTCCATGGTTGTGATGACTTCAGAAATCTATGTTTATTCCAATTAATTCCATATTAAACCATATTGATAATAAAAAGACACTTTTACATCAACACGCGGTTTATACTGCTGACAATCAGACAACACTCCAAAAACTAGGCAACTTTCTCCTCAAATGAAAACTACAGAAGAGGGGCACAGCTTTAAATTAGCTGCCTAAACACAGTAAGAAAATTAGCAACCTTTATCATTTACAGTATAAGAAACGACAACACAATTACTTCAAGCAGAGGATGTAATTTCACCAAGGAAAAGCTAAAACAATTTGAATTGTAATATAAATTAGCACACAGGTGTGTTATGTCCTAATGTAACTATGTCTACAAAGAAAAAAATCCAAATGTAAATAGTTCAGTTGTATCAAGTATCAAAAAACTGCAACAAGGGATAACAAAAAGTATTTCTGATGAAGGGCCTAATTCCTTGAAATACAACTTTTCCAGCTCTCTAAGGTACAGATGAAATCTCTATTTTATTCTCTCTTTAAATAAACTAGCATGACAGAGATTAGGACCAGTAGCATACTTTTAATTTACCTGCATACCATCGTGTAAATCTGGACATATCATTAAACCAAGATCATTGTCACCAGTCCAGTTTTCTTTAACAACCTTTTATGCAAGCTTTATATCACTTTCTGCCATACACTTCCTAAGAACTCTTTCAAATCACACTCTCTCATTTTTCTAGTAAAACTAAGCTTTCATAGATTTCATTGCCTCTATTATCCAGAATCTCTAGGAACGGTGGGAAGTTTAGTCACAATTTCCTAATGAGGGAAAAATAAACTTTTTTTTTACTTTTTTTTTTTTTTAAGTTGCTAAATCAAGAAAATTCTAAATTACTGTTCCCTAATAAGTAAAGAGAAACAAAGAAAAGTCAGTGTACATATTAAAAAAAATAAATTAATGAGGAGCCTTTCACTTACTGCATCATACAGTGAGCCACTGATATCAGCCCCATAAATTGGTGACACAAACGTGAGATTCTTCCAGTACTTGCGCTCCAAGTCTTCAAAATCTTGATGGCGTGGAGTACAGTACCTGATAAGAACATGAAAGAGGTAAGGATGCAACAAGTCCTAAGGAACACTCATCACAGACAGATAAATGTCTGACAAGATGAGTGCATTTCTGCATTTCTCAGCACTCTGAAACACCTAGTTTGAAATTGCCACTCCTACCAGTTAACGTTAGAAAAATAGTTTGGGCAGCAGATTCTATACAGCGCACAGTAAAACTGGACATGCATTATGTTTTTATAGCATCTTCTACCTAATTATCTCAAACCAATGAACAAATTATCAGCAAATTATCTAGATTTGTTATTACACTGTAAAAGTATATTAAATTCAGCAAGGGGTGGGGGGAGGCAAAGAAAAAAGTATGGTGGATTAAGATCATGTTGTAATGCGTGGATATAACCAAGCACAGAACTCAAGTCTTTTTGTTTCTTGTCGTGCAATTTATGCTGGTAAACATTTCTTCTCCCTTTGTTTCCTCGTGTCTACAAAAATAAGTTAACATTCAAAGCAGGCACACTCAGGAGGTTACTGAGGATGCATTTCATTTTTAATTCTACTCAGATTCGTATTATTTGCCGCCTTTTAAGTCTTTCTGCAAAACCTCTTAGTGCATATTGACAAACAGGATAAGCACTTAAGTGAAGCATCAGATCCTCATCCTAACGAGGCATGAGGTGAAGTGATCACACAGTTTGCTGAACGCAGGTAAAGCACTCATATATGGTGTGTTAGCAATATTTCAAAGTTGATTGCATGATGTCAGTAATGCTTGAGTTAATACTCAAGGTACTCCAGAGCTCTGGGAAAGTGACTCTGGAAAAACGATGCAACTATAGCTTCTCTCAGTTAGCTCGTCCCAGCAAACGGAAGTGTTTTGCAACGTTCCCAGGCACTTCAGAAGACACTCGTGCTATTAATATTAGCTCAGACACTCAAATATACTCATATTTGTACCTGAGCAATGGAACACATTTTCCAGACCAACCATTAACAGACCAAGAGCTCTTCTTGGAGCCCCAAGCCACTCTTTTCAGGCAGATTCTTAACCAAATACTGGCTTCAAAGAATCTTTCCATATACCAAGTCCCAGAAAAAGATCAAAGATACACCCAAAGCCATCAAGTTATGAACTTGTTTGAGATTTTGGACATCAACTATCAAGAAAACGTTTCCTCCAAAATGCTTCCTATTTAACAAGGCTCATTGCATTTTCTTTTCAGTTTGGTTTCAGAAAGAACGGTTTTCTGCACTACTCCCCCATTCACAATGTAAGCACACTTAACACTAACATACTTCTCACTATTAGCCAGACGCCGGTACTCTCCCACAGTCATGGGTTTCTTCTGTATATTATACTGGGTGAATAACCCTGACTGGCCAGTAACCACCTGCTGAATAGGAGCTGGGATAACCATATCATCTATGTCATCATAGGTTTTTCGCGGCTTCCATTCCTTGGGAGGAATCACCTGGAACAGGAAAAAAAAACCTGTAAGTTCACAACAGGCAAACACAACTTCTGAGGAAAACAAGTTTAAATGGAAGGTATTTCACCCTGCTGCTGCATGTTATCAGGTAACAGCAGCATCTCAAATAACCAGCACATATGACAAGACACCTGTTCTGCAACTGCTGAAGTACAGTACTAGCTGACACGGTTAGAGGGCCGGCAGCCTGCCTGCCAGCAGTCCCACCAGTACAGGGTCACAGAAGATGGCGAGTGAATGAAAAAAAGATATACAGTTATTGCAAGGAAATATGCTGCATACCAGAAGGACTGCACGTGCTTTCCCTCCACAGCAACATTCCTCTCTCACCTGCCATTCCACAAAGCTGCATCAAAGCTCAAGCAGCTTTACTAGTATGTTGCATCTCCACAATTCCAGAACCTTTTATAGTAGTCTGCATTACTATTCCATCTAGAAGATCACTGACATTAAGGGGGGAGTTGTTGTTACTGCTTTGTTTGTTTTTAAACCAGGAAGGCTCACAATCCTGTTGCATTACTCCCGTTGGTATTTCTGCATTACAGTGGACACATCAGGGGTCCAACTCCTTAAATGAAGAGGAGTAGAGGGTAGAAAAGAACAAAAGAAAACTGGGGGGAACACATCCAGAACTCTTTCCTCACGCTTAGAGGCTGTGCAAAAAGAAACAAAAATGGTGCAAGGTAGTGCTGAATCTAGAAGAAAAAGCTGTAATTTTAAAGAGGAGAGTTGCCAATAATTCTCGGCTCAAGAGCAGAAAACAATCAGTAGCACATTCAGTGTGCGTGTGGAATGAAAAAAAAAAAAAACTATCTACAATCTAATTTGGCATAAGGATTTACCAAAAAAAAAAAAAAAAAGTTACAGGAACATGAAGACAAGTTATTGATTTTTGTGGGCATGGTTCCTTTGGGATATGATGAGCTCTGCTCTCATTATACAGCTCTGAACTGCAGTTGCAGTAAAGAGGCACAAAAATTAACTTGAAATGCTGAGGTTTAGTCCTACAGGTAGATTAATTTCTTTACAACATCTGGAATTCACCAACAACCTTTATTAAAATAATCTACCCTAGCGGACTCACGGAACATAATTGCTAGTACACTTGAGTGGACAAGGAAACATTTCACAGAGAGCTTTTTATCAATACCCTGCTCTACTTAGAACTGTAATAAAAACAGTAATTGACCTATTTTAGAAGAAATAACTATTATTTCATGCCTAACAGCTTTACTTCTCTGCTGTGCTTTATTAAGTTCTGCTAAACACCACGTTTAACAACTACCTTGCCAGAACACGTTCTATCAGCCTATGGAGCAACATGACACTGCCACAGAAACAATCTTTCTAATCAGTTCTATTTTTTTTCAAGCACTCGTATGTAAAGTATTGGAATTTAAAAGCGTCACATGAAGAGTTCTCATAATGTTTCATCAGTTTCAGTGTAAAGATATGAATGGGAAGAGGAGGCAGAAAGTGGTTTCATAGCTGGCTGAAGAACTATTTCCAGAAGGTAAAAAAGGCTTTCAGGTACTTTTGGGAACTACACAAACACACGGCACATCTAGAAGTCTAGATTCAAGTTAGCATAAGGTAGTAGCTCAGAACATAAAAAAGGTAAGAGTAAGAAGTCTGCACCCATTCATATAGATATGACTTGGGACCCTCATCCCCATTGAAACCTAAGCAGACTTGAAAAACTTGATCCTTTACCCAACAATCTAGGGGGCGCTGAAAACCTCACTCCTCCAGTCCTTGAGGACCATGGCTACTGGGCTGTATTTTCAGCAATAGACTCGGGACATGGCAGTACCCTTAACCCACCTGTGTAAGGGCTGGGAATGTTCTTGCTTTCCAGCTAGGGGTCAGGAAAAGATATCTTTTAAATAAACACTTCTTTTACTCTTATGAAAGGCCTGCAACTCCTTTGCCTTTCCTCTCTCGGTAAACCAAAACAAAGAGATCGCAAGTACAATTTTCAAAAACATACTCCACTTGACTACATGAAAGAAAACTACTTCTGAGTGCTATTACTGCACAGGCACCTTACATAAAAGAGCCTCAGGAAGGCAGCCTTCAGAAAGCTTTCAACAACTGGAGCTACGCAAACTTACCTTGGCAAGCCCTGCTCGGTGAGCTCCTTGCGATTCAATGTAAGCAACATACTTCCCAAAGTCCCGAAACTCCTCAAGGGTGGGACGAAAGGTCATGATCTTACAGCCAGGGTTCTGCGGACTTGGGTTTTCAGACCCCATATTGCCAGTAGGATGGCAGCACCTGAACAATGAAAACAAAAAGAGAGAAAGAAAGAAGAGAGGCAGAAAAAAAGATAGTAGTTAAAAAAATGTATTTTCTTTCTACATGCTTTAATAAATTTCATAGAAAGGCAACAACGTATTTTTCATTTCTCTCTCCCCCCCATCCCAAGAAAGTATTTATAAGTAGCATCCTCTAGCATGGTTATGAATGGTTCCTGACCAAAAATCCAGTTAGCCTATTTGATAGCAGGGCCCTAAGAAGAGTGAAGTATCAGGGATCTCCACAAGGTCTTCTAGGCACTTCTGTATTGTTTTTCTGTGAAAAGACATCAGAGGCTGTAACAAGTGACAGAACTCGCTTCTAAAACAGCTAACATGACTGTGGTGAATTCTTATTTCCATATAGGAGAATGCCACACTAACGTGAGTATATTTTTAATCATGTAACCAAACCTACACTTGAGCAGGCCAGAGGAAATCGTGCTACGTTAGGAATACCAGCATCACTTGAGTGTTCAAATATGGCCTAAATATAGCTCATAGACTTAACAACGGCCCCCTCCATTCATCATATGAAATTGTGTCTCCCCAGAATGGCAGTCAGGAACAACAAACTTCTCAGTACCTTCAGCATCTATTCAGTGCATGTATGGAATTAGCTGCCCCTCAAAGCTCCCCATCAGAATGCTTCTTCCTTTTCTATATTTAGTTTCCAAAAAAAAACCAGCTTTGACCAATGTATTAGCAATGTATTTCTTTTTTTTGTTGTTATTTGTTTTGTTTCCTCATGTGCTAGGCTACATAAAAATTACAAAGGGAGTTTTTTTTACATGTAACTTCATTACGCTTTGATTGCATTTGCAATGTACACACAGAAAATCAAGCACCAGACAATTCATTAAAAAAATCTAGAAGCATAATTTCAAAGTGTCTTTCAATATGAAAAGCAAAATTGCTCAATTTCCTTCTAAATTCACAGGAGAAAAAATGCAAAACAATTCAGGATGAAATCACAACTTTGAAAACAGACCTTTTAAGGTTACTCCGGAAACTTAGAAGGCAAACAAAAAGTTTTAATGGCATTTCAGTTGCAAACACAGCTACGGAAACATCCTCCATGTCAGAAAAGCAATGCAGCGCACACGATGTGCTCCCGCTGTCACCAGAGGGCACTACGGGGCTTGCAGGGACTAACACGAGGCACAGCAACACTGTCAACTGTGACATCAAAATCACAAGTAGGTTTGGATTTAAATCGATTTTGACCTAGCGAAAAAGTACTCCAGATGCTACTAAAAGTACTCCTTGTGTCAGGAAAAAAAGAGAGGCACTGCTATATCGTGGCTTTAATCAGTGCGCATGGCACAAACCTCCTACTTCTCCAAAGAGCCAGCAGACAGGCGCTCCTGCCATTAGAGGAGACGTCACACCAGCGGGTGGACTCAGCACCCAGCTCGCCGAGGCACCGAGGTTTCCTTTACAAATCTAACTGGGCAAAACCCTTTCTTTCAAAGGCAAATGAGCAGTTTTGACTTGAAATTTTAGAATATTTTCAGAATAACTTTTGCATAAGATGTGCCCCAAAACAGCAGTCTGCCAGTCTACACCCTTCCCCAGTGCAGCCTCTAAAATAATTCCTCGCCTAACACCACAGCTGAGGCTTTCCTGCAGCCCAGCTCGTCCCAAGGAAGGAGCTGGAGCTGCAGGTCTTACTCTGTGATGAAGAGAATCTGTAAACCCGAGGATCCCACAACATCCCAGAGCAAAATCGGCCTAGGAATGAGATACGGACCCAGTCCCTCCGCTCCTCGCCTCACAGCTACCTGCCACTTCTAACACAACGGCTGTCCTGTCCAAGCACTCCACCTTCGGGGTGGCCCTGCCTGAGGAGATTTCCAACTCTGCCATGTAGGAAAGATTCTCCTACATTTGGGGGTCAATACTTGAAGATAAGAAAGATCTATACCTGCGTGAACAATTTGCTGCACAAATGTTTTAAAGAAACACAGAAATAGCAAACAGCAGCTCCTGTCCCCGGAGCCGAGCAGGGCCGGGCTCGGGGCGGCCTCCAGGTACCTGGGGAAGTGTTGTTCACCAGGAAAATACGGCCGACAGCGAAGGGTTCAAAGCAAAAGAAAAGCGAGTACTGGAGAAGTGGGACACACAGAGAAACCATCCCCAAACCTCTGTGCAAACGCAATCGCGCTGAGGATACTTCTGCTATTTTTAAAGCAGGACCAGAAATGCCACGGGGGCCGCGCGCGGCAGGAAGCGCAGCGTCACGCTCTGCATCGGTGCTGCGCACAGGCTGGTCCGGCGCATCTGGCCCAGGGAGAGAAACCTGAATTCCTTCCTGAGGAGAACCCATGCCAGCACCATCTGCTCCAGGGAGGCCTTCCCAGTATTTGCAGCTTTACCCACAACGAGGTGGGGGGGGGAGGAGTAGTCAAAGCCAGGTTCTATCCCATCTTCTCCTGAAGATCACCTCCAGCGATTCCAATTTTCATTTGATGAACTGAGAGTGAATAGTCAAAAAAAATTCTCAAACAAGGGAGGGGGAAAAAAAAAAAAAAAAAACCCCTACTTCCAAAGTTTGACCAATTAATTAAAGGGCTTACTCACCTCAATAGAAGAAATGTACTTTGCAACTCTGGAGTGCAGAGCTAGTAAAGCACACTGGATTTTTCCATGTTTAACCCCATCTCTTTATCCAAAGGAACATCTTAACACAGTCCCTAGATAATGTTTGCTGCAATGCACATTCATCTGACTGAACCAATTAAGCCACTACAAAATAAGTAGCCATGGAGCTCACGCGAACGGAGAACCAGCTCGATACTTGGGAGACCACCTCCAGCCCCAGCCCCTCCAGCTCAGCAGCCCTACAGAGCAAACACCCAAGTGACTGAGCAAGCTTTGGGAAAAAAGAATTTCTTTCTCAGTCCCCTTGCAATAGCAGCACTACTGCAGTTTGGATAAATAGCAGCAGTATTCCCTGTTAACCCCTCGGCTCCCAGCCCCACCGAGGACAAGGGGCCACAGGAGCAGGACGAGCCCGAGGGCTGCCGAGAGGAGCCAAGCCACGCTGCTGCCGCTGCATTATGCAGCTGTAAGGAGACTGCCTCAGCAAAACGGTGCTGTAACAAGCTCGCTGGGAAAGATTTCACAGCAGAATCCAACTGTTTTGAGAACACTAAAACCATTTTTCATTCAAGGCTCTGCAGTACAGCAGAGTGGATGGCGACAGTGTGAACAACCTCTTCTCTCTTCACTACTAATACTGAAAAGGACAATTTTGCAGAAAGAGTCTAAGCCCCCTATTAGCTCATGAAAAGAAGTATTAAGGTATTTTTCTCAGCTGGGTGCATTCTGTTTCTTTGTAAGAATGAGTAACAACATGAAATATTATGAAATACCTTCTAATTTGCAGTGGCGGTAAGGAAACGCTACAACTTGTCTCCAGAGACAATCTCAGTGGACACAAAGAGACAAGTTTTTAATTTCAATGACTTTTACATGAGACTTTTACCCCTAAAATGGATGTGAACTAAGTCACAAAACTGCACCTGTTTGATTGAAAGCTCTGTATAGCACAGAAAAAGCCTACGAAACCCAGCTGAGATCAACGACTTGTGCGTACTAAAGAACTTCCAGAACCAGGAATCCTGGCTTTCAGTGAAAGGCTTGGGACTTTTCAAGCAGTTCCCCACGGTTCTGGTGCTATTGATCTTTGAGGAGTGGAATAACGCTAACTCATCCTCCTCAGGCTTTTGAGTCAGGGGGTACCTTTGACTAAAGGTAGCGACTAATAGTGGAAACGAATCTTAGTGCTGGAGCTAAATACTGCACAGGTACCCAGGGCACACTTCTGCAAGCACAAAACAAGCCGGTACTGCTATGACTACAAACGATCCATTGTCAGTCCAGACTTCAACTGTAAGAAACACAGCAGAATTTATGACACAAAACTCATTTTGTTTATACAGCAGCACTACAAGACCATCCTGCTAAGCAAACTCAATATATTCTTCAAAGCGCTTTAAAGAAAGCACAAGATTTCTGTTTTGAGGTAAAAATTCTACCCAGGTTACGCCCTGCTGCCACGTACGTTACTGCATACACACAATCAGCAAAAACACTTTTGAATGACCTGCTGTCTCTCAAAGGTGCAGTTTTACATCATCAACCCCACAAAGCCTCCTACTGGCTTTTTGTCAAAGGCACTGAAGCCCCACAACCAAAATTCAACAAGATGAAAGAAAAGGCCCTTTGGTATATATGCCTGTAGCAAAAAAAAAGCAGAAAGCATGCACTCAAATCTGGTAGGGAAAATTATCACATGGAAGCAACAGGTAGCAAAAAATAATTTTGTCAGAAGAAAATACATAGCATCCACAGCAATACCACATGACTTTACTGGGGTTGTGTTAGAAGGGGCTGAAAAGGTGTCTTTTGAATATACAAAATATCCTCCCAAGAGCACTCTGCAACCTGGTGCCAACGGACAGCAGAAAACATGCGCATCGACCTGCTTGCACTCGTGGTGGGCACACGCTCTGGCATCAGCATCACACCCTGCTGAAGGAAAAAGAACTGCAGCCATCAAAATTTCGCAGGATAAACAAAGCGGCTGGCCATGGTTTGAAGCAAGAGGAAATTTCACAGCAGTACCAACTTGGATAGTTACTGAGCTCCCATCCATGGCCATTTGTTCCTCTCCTGTGCCAAACAGGATTATTGTGGTGCCACAGAGCGAAATGACGGGGAGCTGACGCTGGATACATGGCTGTGCTCTGAACTCTGGGTGTAGCTATGAGAGCAGGACTCCTATGGCAGCAGTGCAAAGCGGCCATCTCACCAAACCACAGCCTCACCACGAGACAGAAAAAGCGTTTCAAACATCCAAAGCAGTTATAGGAAAAGACTTAGTAGATAAAACTTTTCTAGAAGGCACGCTTATTATAAGTTCTTGTCCTACAGTACAGGCTCTCTTCCCCAAACAGGAGAGTTTGTTATCGCCTCCATAAACTGGAGTTCACACATGCCTTAAAATGGATTGCGGGTTACTGGTGCTCTTCAATCCAATAGCCCTTTTATTACAGAACACTGAACCTACAAACTCTTAATCTAATCAATGCAGACAACAAACATCGCTGCACTTGTAATACCAGTAAAACTGCTGTTAGCAGTTAAGAAAATTAAGTTCTACAGCTCATTACACTACATAAGGACAGTGAAATATACACCCTTGCAGGAGACCAACTACGAACAACATACTCCAAAGCAAGGCAGGAAAATCTAAGTCCCAGACACTGAAAAGAAAACAAACAAACAAACACGTAAGATCTAATGAAGAGATCACTATAACCCTCTGGATGTGTCAGAACACAATCAAAGCTTGGCAGCACTGTGTAACACAACAGAAAACTGAATATCAGTGGTAACAAATTCTCTAACCATTTCAACACCCAAATTGTTAAACCGTTTACGTTCTTTCCTCACCTGACAACTTCCCTTGAAATCTCACATCCATTGATCCAAATACACCTATTAAACTTCCGCTGCCCTTTCAACGTAATGACAAGAAAAAAACAGGCTTGGCTCATCCCAGATTTTTCATCGTAAGGTAGGCTGGACAGCATATTGGAGTTCCTCAGTACCTGTATGTATTCACCACCAGTAAACACGACGTGCCTTACCTCCTTGTCGCTGCAAAGTGAGCTGCTATGAATTTACCACCACGCTCTCTCTGGAAACTGCTGCCAAGCATTCAACACGCTGGAAATCCATCCTTACCTCACACTGACCTGTCTGCACTAACTCCTGCATCTGGAGCGAGACTTCTGAGTGAGACCACACCGCTACGAAATCGCTGTTTTACCCACACACATGCAAAATGTTAGAACAACTACTTCTGTCAGTGCTTGGAAAAGTGGAAACCTGTAAAAGGGACTTAAAAGTTGGTTATTTACCTCACTACCTTTAACGAAACTGTCAATCAGGTTGGCTTT
Source organism: Chauna torquata (assembly GCA_013399475.1). Lineage (NCBI taxonomy): Eukaryota > Metazoa > Chordata > Aves > Anseriformes > Anhimidae > Chauna > Chauna torquata. Next base: position 22,591 of record VXAL01000192.1, on the reverse strand, counting down.
ACACCCCGTCTCAGCGAGACCAAGGCAAAGTCAGGCACCGATTAAGAGGAGTGGAACTGCAAACGAAGTGCGGGCAGAGGCAGAGCAGCCTCCCTTGCCTGCAGTAAAGCACACTGTTCTCAGCAAAAACCGAAGCGTCTCACAGAACCATCACGCAGCATCGGGAGAAACGGGGATGCACAGCCTTGCAGGTTTGCGCCTGCCCCTGCACTTTGCCAGCAAGGCTAAAAAAAAAAAAAACGGACTGAAAAGATGCGCGCCACAGCCCCAGGTGCACCCAGGTCGCTGGCACCCTTTACTCTTAAAAATAGGAAAAAGCCTGTGGTCTGAATTCTGCCCAATCTACTTCGGGTCCCTGGCAAACTTAAAATGAAAATAAGTTTAGTTTGGGGGTGGGGGGGAAGTCTGATCCTCAACTGAAAATACTGTAAAAATCACAAAATAAAGCAAAACAAAACAACAAAACACAGATTTCAAGTGTGCCTGCATCAACTTCTTGGTGTGACTCGCTTACTATTTCCAAGGCGTTTCACATACAAAAAGGTAGGAACCCTACTCATGATAGAACTCTTTAAATTTACTTTTAACTCTTTATTTGACTGCTAAGTACTGCGTGCAAACATTAATGGAAACCTCGTGTTTATTTGAGATGAGGTTTTTTTGATGAATTAGGCTGGAACTTAGAGGGCACATTCTTCTATCTACTTCCCTTCTCAGTAAGCCAACTAACTGTACCCGAACGTACATCTAGCTTCTCATGGATCAGGCACTAGGAAAGTGTCTTAGCAGAACAAAAAATAAATTGTTGCAAAATATCCAGACTGTATATAAAGAGGCGATTACGTACCCCTAGTTTTAGGAAGGGTTACAAGCATCTGCAACCACGTTCATTTCTTCCCTCTATTGCCGAGAATCAGATTACAGCGTTTAGTGTGAATTCGCAAGTTTGCACCTTGCTCTGCTGCCGCTCAGCGCAGTTTGAAGCGACTGTTCTTCTGTAAGGCTACAGCAAGGATTTAAAACTAACGCCTTTTCCAAAAAATTATTTATACACTCAGTTCATTACCTTTTCAACCTCCGAACTGCTCTGAGCTTTGTATATCCTCTGTAAGGTCTAAACCAGCGTGACAGAGGAAAGATGAGGAACAGAGACGACGTTTCCATGCAGGCACAGCAAATACCCACCGGCCAAGCATGAAGTTCTTGGGACCTGACAAACTGGAGCATCTTCCAATAACTTTTACACTCCACAAGCCTTCCCCAGAACTCCAGATTCTCCTGTACTTGAAATCAAGCAGCATATGTAGCTCATTAAAATAAAATAAAAGTTTCCCTTGAAACATCTGAGCTGTAAGTGTACAGTTGCTCACACATTTCTTCAAACTGCAGCAAAATTATTTAAAGTCACAAACAGCACTTAAAAGCAGACAACATGTTTAGATTTAAGAGCAATAAATATGTAAGAAATTAAAAGTTAATTATTGCCTGAACCAATGTAGTCAACAGCCTTATGTAATGCTTATTTCTGACTAAATTCAGAATCATTACAGAACCGTCTCACCTCCTCACATTCACTGAACGGGCAAGATAAACTAACACTAAAAAAACAAAGAAAACACAAAACAGCATGCCACCACGGAGACAGAATCTAGAACCAGGTACCTTACAAATTCCAGTGTTCAAATTCCAATGCATGGCACAATAGTTATCTTTACTGTCTTTTACTATCTTTATTATCTTTAGTGCAAGGCTATTGAAGTACGTGTATATATACACATATAAAAGAAAAAAAAAACATTTCATCTGGATTGGTCCTCTTGAGATTGAGCCTCATTGCAATTACTGGGACACGAGAGGAATGCCCTTTGAGTTAAAATGGACTGAACTAATTCTCGTGGACTGAACTAATTCTCCTCCAAAAATAAGACCCAAAAACGCAGCATGCAGAGGCACATTTTGCTCAGTGTCGTACGTTCTGAGATTTCTGCTTTCTGGCCAGTAACGCTTACACATTCACCCAGGCCTCAAAAGCTCTGCTGTGACTCAACACTACTTTGGGTTAAGTTTGCGAGAGTACCCAGAACAACATGCCCAGGCTCACCATTTCCAACTTCAGGAGCACGCCGAAAGCTGAGCCTTCTTCCCAGACCTGCAGCAACTGCAGATAACAAGTACCTCTTTCATATATATTCCTATTCGGTTGGAACAAGAATCCAAAGTCTCAACCCACAACGCTCGAACCCAAGGCAGCAGCACTGCAAACCTTAAAATATTGTAAAGTAACCCATAGCCTATTATTCCTATCAGAAAGCGTTTGTGTATCAGAAAACTTGACTGCTACATCACTTGGTACAACAGGGTAACTCCTATATCAGACTAACACCTTAAGGAGGACTAATTCCCAACAGCCTTCCTTCCGCAAACCTCCAAACTCCAGGCCTGCAGCAATGTTCTCAGCAACTTGCTCAATTTCTTCTCTAGGTTGCCTCAGATTTTTGTAAGGCAGAATTTCCACAAATTAGCTGGCTAGAATACCAATTGCTCTAAGTGCATTTTGCCAATATAAAATCAAAACCTAGGTTGTGTTTTTTTTACACAAGGTGCTTATAGGTCCTGCACAGAGTGGGTGTGACACACTGACCCAGATTCCAGGCTTCAGAGCAGCTGCACCGCCAGAAAATATCTGCTCCGGAAGAGACTGAGCAAGAGCAAAAGCCAGCAGGGGGAAGAGCAGGAGCAAGAAGCATCGCGTATCTGGTGCACCTCCAGAAGTACTCTTTAGCAAGAAACCCTGTCCCTCAGGGATGCACCTGTAAATAGCTTAAAATTGTCATCTCACAGAGAGAAGGGGAAACACAGTCTTCAGGTATGCATTTCATATCTCATTTCATATCCATTTCATACTTTTTAACCAAAACTGAGACTGAAAGGAGTGAAAATTTAGAACTTAATTAAAGCAAAATCTGGGAGAAAACCAAGGTAGTTTCACATGAGCTTCAAGGTAACGTTTGACCATTTTAACCTCTGCCAGCTCAGCTTTACCCAGTTCTTCCCTCTGGAAGCTACAGCCCCAAACCTTAACGCCCAGACCACAGCCAAAGCAGCACTGCTTGTTTTGCCAACACAGAACTGAGAACAAATGTGGTAAACTTCATAGAAACTTCTTATCTACAATAACAACAGAAAACCACAGAGGTCCACCAAAATCTTCCCCACTACTCTGAACGCGTATCGGAAGCTGAAAAGGAACATCAGACCTCCTGGGGAGAGCATCTTAACACACCACCAACTTCCAACATTGTCTTCTCAGGCCATAGTCAAACAGTATTTTTGTCAAATAGCTTTAGGAAACAAAAGAACACCTCTATATGTTTCAAGAAATTGGGGAGCGTGGTTTGTTCATGAGCCTTTTGAAACAGCAAGGAAAAAAAAAAAAAGAATCAAGTTGCAAGCCATTTCTGCCGCGACAGAGGCATAGTAAGACTAAGGATCTTATACGACACAAAAATAGCACAACAGGACACAAACGTGTTCTCCTGTGTTAGCAGCCATCCAGTAAGAACATAACTGAGGAGCTTCTTAATGCATAAAAGAAAATAATTTACTCCATGAAAACATAAATAAGTACCTTAATGTTGAAGCCATGGTAATAAGTGGCTCTATCTATAAGTTGTGACAAGATAGGACATACTTGGTCCACAAGAAAGATAAAAATATTGCTCAGCGATGATCAGTTTACTGAAAAATACTGAAAAGGGAAAAAAACACCTCTCGCCCCACAATGACTTTATACAGATAATGTTAACGTGACATTAATATCACTAAGTACAATGACAGTATTTTCTGCTGGTATTTCGCAGTACTCAAGGATTTCAGTTTGCTAGTGCATCAGAGACGAACCATCTTCTGATTCTTAAACAGATAACAAAATTATTTCAAAGAGTGCCTTGCACAGCCACAGAGAAGCCTGACAGCACCCAAATATATTAAGCAAATCCCCCACTTGCAGCGACATATTTAGCCGTCATCCATCTTTGAAATTAACAGATGCTATACTGCAAGCAATGCTGCGTATGGCACAGGCAGACAACGAACGGACAGGCAGTAGCAGGCATTGCAAATCCGTTTCAACAGCACAAGACAAAACATTAAAACGTGAGCCAGAAAGGGTGAAAAAATCACCGGTATGCAGTTCTTCTACATTGTCTAGAACTAATTAAAAGATAATAAAGTTTTTAATTCTTATAACTGCGAAGAGATTTTCACAGCATGTTAACTGATGCATGGGTGTCTCAGCCTGCAGCAAGTGCTAGTACTTCTAAAGTATGAGCTTCCCTACCCATCGAAATGAGATGTAAACTTGAAAAGTTAATTACAGCCAGTTGAATGACAACACGTTGTTTATTGTATTACAGCTGGACATCCTAAAAGGAAACCAAAATACGTAACTCGATAAGTGTACAAAGACACATACAGCCAACACGCTTATCCAGCGGGGCTGGACAGACTGGTTTTCCCAACCCATATAAAATTTCTCGAGTCCTGTTATACAAAACAGCTCAAAGTTTTCAGACGTTGCCTACACGTTTGAGCATTTAATATGCTTAGTGTTTGCAGATCTGTAACACAAATCCCTCTACTTTATCTGTTAAACGACAGGAGCTGATCGTACCACAGAAACAGTTTTCACTACACGTTGCTCCAACAATAGTCAAGTTCAATAAGCCAACGAGTAGTTCTGAGCACTGTATTTGTCCGCGACGAGTAACCAGCACTACCTGCAGGAAATAAGTGGGATTCTCCCTCAAAGTGTGTTTTGGTATCAACTTCTCATCAAAAGCTGATAAAACTTCTCATGTATGTGAGGTTTTAAATATAAAAGACCATAATCATCCTCATGTCAAAGTCTGAACGGCGAACTTGTGCGAGCACTTTGCTCTTTCCCCCCATGTTCTAATTTCCTGATACACTAACTTCTTATGTACAAGGTCATACATACACTGCTCTCCCTGGACTGGTTAAGCGAACCATCTCCTTTCAGGGAGTACAGAGGGAGAAAGAATAATACATTACTGAGCGCTGGACAGCATTTTCCTGTCAAAGGAAGTTTCAGTGAGCATCTCCTACATGAACAGTAGCTCTGTAACAAAGAATCAAGCGTATCCACCCACGTATGCTTTGCATAGGAGTCACTCCTACCACTAACGAGAAAGATTCCTTTGGGCACTGGAGGAGTCTGTCTACCTATCTCAATTTTTTGTGTTTCTTATAGGGGAACTATAGGAACTTACTGTCAAAAAGCAATTACCCCTACATACTCCAACAGTTATTTTATGTAATTGCTGAAATGTAACTGTAAGTTTTAAATTCTGGTCCTAAGATTTCTAGTGATTACATGGGTTTAAACAAAATGGCAGAAAAAAAAATACTAGGGAATAAGCAAGAACCACAAAAACAGAAAAGTCCATAAGAAAGAAGTGACTTACTGTATGTGAAAAGGGAAAAAAAATACACGTTTTATATATATATATTAGATTTCAGATGAACAGAGCTCCTGAAAATTGACTGCTTTTGGTTAAAGGAAACCTAACTTTGGAAAGGTTGAACTTGATATAACACAACTAGGTATTTACACTACCCGACCACAAAGGCAACCTGGTCACATACCAAAACCCCAATGTTCTAGGCCTCAGCAATGCACAGTTTGTGCCCCCAAGCAGCACCCATTCTCTGTAGCAACTTTTATAAAAAAAGTATAAAAGTTAAAGAACACACATAAAACTAGATCTAATTTGACTTTAACCCTTCAAAACAAAGGAGTCCAAAATAGTCTTTCAGCAATACATCTAGATCCTACGCAGCTACATATGCCATTGTAAAGAACAAGAACCAAAGCCAGCGTTAAAGGAAAGTGTAAGTACCACCTTAAGATGAAGGGTTTCCTGAATAGTTTCCCTTTCCACCACATACAACATCACAAAAGAACAGAACCTCATACATCTTCTACCTATTTCTTTAAAAAAAAAAAAAAAAAAAAAAGGCAAGCGAGCAGCTAAAAGCCAGGGGAAGTCAACAACGCATGACCGGACAAACAATTTCTGCAGACCATAACCACATAAGGACTGGTCATCTCACTTTTTCATGCTGCAGCGTTTGTGCTTAAACTGCTAGGCGAGAGGAAGGACGTCCACACATAAATACAAGTGTTGCTATTAACGTCAAGCTTATTTAAAAAA